>CAJHZI010000466.1:80000-300000 GCA_905160935.1 Enchytraeus crypticus
TCTTTCTGATCAGAAATTATGCCTGAAATAAGTTTTCTATTTGAAGCGAAATGTTATTGTCGAACTTACGCAGATTTACACTTATTAAAGACACGAAATATGAAATTACAAATATTTTGTCAGCGTCATCAGTTAAGATCAACATTATAATTATAACATCGGGCGTATTGTCCACTTAAAACTATAATTATACTAAAATAAAACTTCGTAGGAGACAGTATATATATATATATATATATATATATATATATATATATATATAAGTTCGTAAGAGATAAAAAAGAGACATAAAAGTAAAATGGAAGCAAAACACTCTGGTAAATCTTTGTAGCTGTAAAACTTGTAGTCTCATACGTAAAAGCTAACAAAAGCTAATGTTAACGTCAGTTTCCTCACTCCAAAGCGATATCAGTGACGGGGGAGCCCAGGATTTGAGCCCCGCACACACTAATCCGCGGTGGAGTATCTTACCGACATCGCCACTGGCTCCAGCCACGATCGTAATATCTTTCTGAATTAACCTTACGAAGCCATTTGTTTTGTGTACGTCTGTTGTTCTAGCTTTGCGTTACTTTAGTCAGATGAAGGATTTATTTGTAAAGTTGACTGCTTTGTTAACAATTGCGGATATTTATTGTTTCTGTTCAACTCTCATACAATCATACAAAACATCTGCAGTAAGAACGAACGTCATCCTAAATTCTTCACTCGTCAACTAATTGTTGTCAGAGGTATAAATAGGGCCAGTTATGATTGCTTGAGTAATTAGGAGGATATTATAAATATTTCACTGGAATATTCACAAATTCTATCAGGAATTTCAGTCGCAGAATATATAACCTGGTTACGGAATGTTCTGAGCTGATCTGGAAATCCTGTAAGAACTTCTGCATGTCTAAGTTAGGCAGAACTGAATCGTCAAGAACGGTTTTTTACACAGATCTTCCCTCTACTCATTCAACTGTTCAACAACCTGCAGCAGATAATCGGGTAGGGCATATTAAGAAGTAGAAATATTAAATATTAGAAATTGAATGAAAATTGATTGATCTACAAATGTAGCTTTTTCAATTATGTAGTTTTTAGGGTTTTTGTTCAAAAAGTAAGACTGTATGGAAAGCGGTTAAGAATGGGATCGGACATTGATCTGCATATACTATTATCAAGTTTGCGCAGAGATGTGTGATAAATACATAAAACAATAGGGAGAAGAATCAGATATGGCGTTCTAAGGGGTATAGTTTACTAAAAGTAGTTATAATTTATAATTATATTAATGATACTCTCCTCACTCTAAGGGGGGGGGGGAGGGTCTATTAAAAGACGTCATAGAAGGTAGAATGGAAGGAAAAAGAGGCAGAGGCAGACCGATATTAGGCATGTTAAATGATTTAAAACCCACTCATTTTGTGGAAATGAAGAGGAAAGCGGAAAACAGAGAAGAGTGGACTGGAGGCGCTATATACCATAAACCTGCCAGTAGGCAGTGCGCTAAGAGAGAGAGAGAGAGAGAGAGAGAAAAGAGAGAGAGAGAGAATAATGATAATTATACTATCTTTACTATACATATAATTTGTATGTATATGTCAATATTTGCAGTCTAGTGTAGCTTTAGAATTTCTTAAAGCGATACGCATATTGGCCTTGCCATGCGCCTTGATACTACAAAATCAACCTTTATAATTATGTAATTATCTAGCAATTTCTCCTGTACGTATTGTGACATACGGTTTATATCGACTTACAACAGCGACTTCATTTATTTATATTTCAGTAATTTAACGTCGTATTTCAGCCGCTATCGATGTCATAGAGAACCCATTGGGTCAGACGGGTCACTTTCATTTGAAGTTTACTGAAGTTTTTCAATAAGTTCTTACATTACATTTATTGCGATGCGTCTGTTGACGTTTGAAGGTTCATCTTCTAGTGCACTGCCTAGCGGCAGGTCCTTGGTATACGACTCTTTCAACCAATTCTATCCTTAGTAATTACTGTTCATCTCTATATATGAATTGATATAAGATTATCCAGCATCCTATGTCTCGGTCTTCCTCTAACTCTTTTCCCTTGCATTCTTCCTTCTATTACATCCCTTAGCAAACCACTTCCCCCTTATAAGGATGCAACCCGTTTGAAGGTTACAAATTGTAATTAGTGAAATCTTTAAGTTTACAGAAATATTATAGTAATAATACGCATAATTATTATATAATACTAATATATAGGCCTACTAATAGTAATAATGGTAAAAGTAATACAGGTATAATAATATTGTTATATCAGAGATTGTGATGTTAACAGACCCCTCATGATGTGAATTTGAGAAGCATCGCAGAATTGAAGAAAAGGATTGAGAATGGTAAAATTAAGCCAGTGCAGAAAGTAAAACATCAGTCTACCCCTCAACCAAACCTTCTATCTACCTCTCAACCAAACCCTCCGCTTCTCCCTCTTTCCACCCCTCCCTCCATCCCAAAACCCATCGCAAGGACTATCTCTCAACCCACCCCATTGACCATCTCTCAATCCACCCCAAAACCCACCACCTCTCTGTACACCACAAATACTAGACCTCAGCCCACACCAAAGCCCATTCCTCTGACACCCCCAAAACCCATCTCCTCACCTAAAGTCCCTACTCACGTCACCCCACTGATTGCCCCTCAACCTACTCCAAAACCCAACCCTCCACCCAACCCTCCACCCAACCCTCAACTCACCGAACAACTCACCCAACAGCTCCCCCTAGTGAACACTGCTCAGTCTATTCCAAAGCCTCTACCGACCCCTAAGCCCATTTCTCCCCCCACCCAGAATCCCGTCCGAAAGCTCCCCGTCCAGCCTAATTCAAAGCCAACCCCCATTCGTAACCCTCAACCCGAACCTCAGCTTTTCCTTCAACCCAACTCTCAACCAAAACCTGAACTAAAATCTCAACCAAGTCAACCACAATCAATGCAGCCGCAACCATTACTTCAATCAAGACCTTCATCCAGCATACCAGGTAGGCAATACTATATATGGTTCTGTAAATACAGCTAATCAATAACATATTATTATTAATACACATTTCTTTAAATGGCAAATAATATCGTCAATGTACTTTTATTATGTGTAAATGTAGCTTTGTAAACCTGTCAATGAATTAAAAAGGTGGTAACAATCACTGAGCCTGTATACATGTATATCGGTAGGTGTCCCACTGCGGTTCTGCAGGCGTAAGGCGTAGGGGTACAATCCGGTGGCCTTACTGTTGCTGATATGCTTTCGAGACGTCATGCTTATTTAAATATTTATTTGACTTCGATTTATGCAATTATTTGCAATGTGTAATATGTATGCACGCATTCCCTGTTTTGCGTCAGGGGCTGACAAAGAATAGATCAAACGCAAAGTGAATGTTTCGTAGGAGGCGACTAAGTAGATAATGAAAAGGTAATCGGAAGTCCCTTCACAGAAGTCACATTTTTCTTCCAAGCCTATTGATTCAACTTGAAGTTTAGTGAAGGCTTTATGGTTGTATCAACTTGTCGGGCTACGTTATGCTCTTTTCTGAGCGTGAAAACAAACTGTGGGTAGAAATTTATACCTTGGGCCTGCTACATACTAGAACAAAAAAGAAAGAGAGTATAATTAAATGTAGGCATAAATGTAAAATGTACAATTAAGTTTTACGTTGCAGCTAATTCAAAATATTTTTCATGCAAGACTACTTTCTTTGAAGGGAAAAGTGATTTGAAATTAAATTTAAAGCCTATTCCACGAGAGTTAATATAATAGTAAATAAATTACATACATATTTTCTGAACATTGTGATATATAATTTAGAAGAATACTATTGACAATTTAAGCCTATGTTTCATTTTTCTATGTCTGTGTGGAAACTACACGTTAATCTACTTTTATTCGTTAAATTGAATTCACAAATAATCTATTTATGTAATACATAAATACATACTGCATAAATTATTAGCATATAACAACGTCGCCACTGGCACTGCATCGGTAATATATTCGACGGTGGATCAGTATGTGCGGGGTTCAAATCCTGGGCTCGACCGTCACTGACATCGTTTTCGAGTGAGAAAACTGACGTTAACATTAGCTTTTATAATGATTAATTTACTGATGCTATTTAGAACAAGTTGGCAATGTCAAGGATCAGAGAGTAAAAAGAGCAATTACAGCTCGACCTGCTGTATTCGAACAACACTATGCAGGTTAGTAACGCTGTTTATAAAGTGCAGTGACCTGATGCATTCAGTCACTAAAAGCTGTGTCGTTAATAACTAATGACAAGTTTAACGTCAATTTCCTGCTCGAATAGCACGTTGGTGGCGGGGAGAGTACTGGATTTGAACGCTGCACCTACTTATCCTCTATCGAACAATGCGCCAACATGCTACCGGCTCAGCCCACATATTAAATGTACGCCATATTTTAGAACGTACGAGTGGCATTCGTACACGAACACTAAAACAAAAAAACCGTCGTCATGATAACTTTACACTAAACACGCAGCATATGAATTACATGTATGTCTGCATGCATGTATGAAGATTTTAGTTGCTACTTATCATACTTAGCTGCGATAAATTGGCAGTCAGAGAAGTTCACTAATGGTAGCATTTCCTGCTTTGGCCGTTATTTTAACTTCATTACTCAGATTTTTTGAAACGATAATCTAAGCATATCACGAAAATCTGCTGAACTTAAATTGGAGCCAGAAAAGTAAATTTTAAATTATTTGTTAAAATAAGTATCGACCGCCGCTCGTTGATTCGTATCGGCTCAATTGCAGATTTTTCAGAAAACTTGAATAGAGATTATGAAAATTATTTTAAGTTAAGGATTGAGATTTATTGAGTAATATTTTAATATTTTATATATTTTCATATTTTTTGAGTATTGGTGAGTAATATAAAATTATGATTTCAGAGCGCTCAGCAGATTACTGTTTCAAAATTTGCAATCTAGTTAGTTGTAAACTAACCTGATAACTATGCAATAAGTGTATAATAATTAAAACGATTGATGGATTTAGTATCTATCAGATGGATTAATAGTTTTATAGTTTTGAATGTGAATTTTGTATCAGATAAATTTGTTAGTGCCAGTATCACAATTTTTTACTAGCCAAGTTTTGCATCATTACAGATATGACCAAGACACATCGTAGCGCTTCTTGTAAAACTGTAGCGGATTCTGCCAACAAAACTGCAGTTAGACAACCAATCAACATCAGTGCTGTGATTGAAGGCACAAGAGATGGCAACAAAACTACAGTTAGACAACCAAGCAACATCAGTGCTGTGAGTCCTGGCTCAAGAGATGACAACAAAACTACAGTTAGACAACCAAGAAACATCAGTGCTGTGAGTCCTGGCGCAAGATATAATAGTCTCTGTCCACCTCGTACTGAAACTCCTCCCCACCATTATGAAAAGTTAATATTAAACAATCAGGACGCATTTACAAATGAATCACCTATAGAACTAGTTAATCAGGTGAAACCAACGTCTATTATACCAAAGCCACGAAAATTCGCCGAGTCGGCCTCAATCGGTGATGGAAACCGCCTCGTTCCTACCAAAGAAGTAGACGTTAAGAAGGAACCATTGTCACCAGACACTCGGCAATCTGACGAAGCTACTTCAAGTTTTAATCCAACCCATACAAAGCCAGAAGAAAGTAATGCTAATCCTTGTGCACGTGTTGATCATCTAAAATGCCAAAATCCACCGAAGGTCCCAAATAAGCCAGCAGTTTCGGCTAAACCGACGGCTTTGGAAAACCGAGGCACTTGTGTCTCCAAGGATGGATCTTTCCATTCTTCCTCTGAATCAGCATCGGATTACCAAGCGTCTGCTTGCACTTCAGACTATCTTTCTGACTCGTCTTTTGACGACGATGATGATGATAACTACGAATCTCTATATGAAAGCAGCGTTGTTGAGCACTGTGATATGGATCACAGTGCTTCGCGTTTTCTATGTTATCAGCGAACTACCGAATATCAGTCCATTCTAGACGTATCACCGTGGGCCCATCATATGGATAATTCCAGTCGCAGTATATTACAGGAGGTTCCACCAAATCGCGATGATGTAGAATATTCTGAAGGTCAGCATACAACTGAGGATTGCTCAGAGGTAACTACTTCATTCGATCTGAACATGATACCGTCAAATGAAAATGTAAAAGATAAATGATATTTAAATGATACTTTGATAATTTGAAGTTAAATGAGAGTTAAAGTTTAAAATGCTGCAGTTTACGGATAGTTTACTGAGAATCATTTTATGTTAGTTTCGAGTATGTGTGTATTAGCCAGGGTCGATTGTAGGGAAATTTGAACTTTTCAGAGTTTAACGTCGGATTTGGGTCATTTGAAGTAATTTGATATTAATATGAATAACATTAAAATCTTCGGTGATTTTTTAATTTTCATAGCAGAATTCTGTACGTAGGATATGATATTATAGGAGTTGAATTTCGTTTTGAAATTTGACAATGTTTTTTCATGGCAACCCGAAGGAAAAGATTCATACTGCCCAATAATCATGAACAAGATCTTGAATCAAATATTATTTCAGACGGTGTTTCTAACTAAAAAATATTTTTGTAAACGTAGTTTCAGTTTTCTTGCAGTGCACCATTTGCCGGAATAACTCCAGACTTTTTTTAAATTTGCAAACTCGTAAAATTTTAACCCCGTTCGTCAAAGATTCGAGACTGCATATCTATTGTTCTGCTGGATATGTCTGTCAGGATTTTACCCTTGTTTCTCGCTAAAATTCTATTTAGTCTAACAGAAAATTTGAATTGTTTCGAAGAAGAAATTACAATCAAGACGTCGAACCTAAGAATTCCCAGGTGTTCTTAAAATATGGCATTAAATTTGATATGCACTAAGACAGCTTTTGTAGTGAACTCCAATACTGGAATGATTGGCTGACCCACTAATAGCGAAATAGCTAATTGTGTGCATACAAGTGTATTGTGCGTACATACATACTTCTGCCTTTAATAGTGTATGATCGCGGGTAAGAGTTTGTGTATGATTGTGTATATGATCGTGTATATTAGTGTGTGTATGATTGTGTACATTAGTGTATATTATTGTGTGTATGATTCTGTACACGATTGTATTTAGGATTGTATGTCTCTCTCTCTCTCTCTCTCTCTCTCTCATATAGCACTGCCTACTGGCAGGTTCATGGTAAATAATGCCTTCACTCAACTCTTCCGTTTAACTCTTCATGTCCACATACGAGTGGATCGTTAAATTATTTAAAACATTCCTTTTGATATACCATTATTCTTGGGGGTTCTGCTTATGATAAGGTGGACCCCTTTGCCTTCCTCGGCTTCTACTAACATTTACTGGGCAGGGGCTTCATTCCCTGAGAAAACGATCCTGTTTAGCCATAGGCAGCGCTGGATAGATGAATATGGCGCGATTTAGGTCTTAATTTTAATTATGTTAATGCTTAGATCCTAAGTCCACAGCAGCAAAAAATAAGAGCTCTACAAGGCGTAATCGAAGAATTTAAATCTACTGAGAGAACCTACGTTCAGAAACTGAGACTTATTGAAGAGGTAAAAATTGACTGACTGAGCTATTTGTAATTTAATCAACTTAATAATACATATGTTCTATATAATTAAACTATTATTACCTGAATAATGATTTCCTTGTAACTACTTCTACTTTGTTATTGCAATACGAATTCTATTAGGCTGGTATGTTGTACTTTGTAAAACTGAACTTACTAAGAGCATAGCTTGTGTAGAGTCAAGTATAATAATTGTTTAACTGACTCCAGTTTGAGAATAAATATGGAAAACTTTAAATACTGGATTACTTCCAGCAAGAAGGAGATCTCACAAATGTTTATCAAGTATATGAAGTGCTTCAAGTTATTAATCCTAAGTGATTCTATAATTTCGCAGCAAAATTAAATATATTTGTGCTCAAATCGGTTTCTTTGGAATTTATTACATATTTAAATTGGATCTTCGAGAATAAACTCCGTGTGGGTTCAATTCGTTTCAGAATCTGCCATTTCGAATTATTTGTAATTAAATTTGAATAATTAAGGCATCAAATTTAATCAACTTAATAAAACAAGTGTTCTATATAATTAACCTATTATTACCTGAATAATGATTTCCTTGTAACTACTGCTTTTTTTCAATAAGCAATCCGATTAAGCTAGTTGCAATTTGAAAATCAATCACTAAAAACATTCGTCAGCAACTACATACAAATTATTCGCATTGCGTGTATCAGTCTTCTACACTTTCTGCAAAACTATTAACTATTTCACTATATTTAATTATTTCAGGACTTCCATGGAACTCTTGTAGAGCGAAATGTGCAAGAAAGAATCATCCCCGAGGACTCGATGCGGCTGATCTTTTCGGATATTAGCAGCTTGTATAAACTTCACTGTCACTTGTTTGAAAAACTGGAAAATTGCAGCTACCCCTATATCGGGTATATATATATATATATATATATATATATATATATATATATATATATATACAGTATATATATATATATATATATACATGTATAACATTGTATATATATATTACATACACATATATATTTACTATATATATATATATATATATATATATATATATATATATATATATATATATATCTTAGTGCACTGCCTACTGGCAGGTCCATGGTACATAACGCCTCCACTCTTCTCTGTCTTCCGCCTTCCTCTTCATTTCCACATATGAGTGGGTCTTTAAATCATCTAACATACCCAATCTCGGCCTGCCCCTGCCTCTTTTTCCTTCCATTCTACCTTCTATGACCTCTTTTAATAGACCTTCCCCCCTTAGAATGTGTCCTATCCATCTCTTCTTCCTATTTTTTAATACATTTATCAACTGTCTATCTATGCCAACTCTCTCCAGGACTTCCTCATTTGTAACCTTTTGAGTCCAGCTAATCCTCTCCAGCCTTCTCCAAATCCACATTTCCAACGCCTCCAGTTTCCTAATATCTTCCGTCCTTAAGGTCCATGTTTCACATCCATATATATATAATACAATTATATAGAATTAGCATATATAATTAATAAAGTCAATCAAATACATGTAAATGACCGTTAATTACATCTTGAAGCAGTTGTAATGCAACAAAATGTAATTAATTTTCTGTTGCTATTTAATGCTGCATTATAATTACAAACTACTATAATTTGTCAATTTTATTCTTGTTGTTGTTGCTTTGTAAATATCGAGGGCCTGCAATAGTGGTTATGATTGTCCATTGATTGTAATGTACATTTGATAGTGATTATCACATATTATGATTAGCGTTAATTATGACTTCAATGATAGTGACTTTCATTGAGTATGATTTTCATTTATTATGATTTTTATTGATTGTGATTTTCACTTATTTTGATTTCATTGATTGTGATTTTCATTTATTGTGATTTCATAGAATATGATTTTCATTGATTATGATTTTTACTGATTATGACTTTTATTGATTATGACTTTTATTGACTGTGATTTTCATTGATTGTGTTTTTCATTGCTTGTCATTTTTCTTGTTTAATTATGATTGAATCAGAACTACTGATGTGAGAATTGGTCGGATATTCGAGGAAATCGCGCCTTTCTTCAAATCGTATGCATCCTACGTCTGCAAACTTAGTGATGCAAATCGCGATTATCATTTTCACAAGAAAGAATCTTTCAAATTTAGGCAGCTCATTGAAGAAATTGAGGTGAGATCAGCCGATTAGGTAGATCGACGTATAATTAGATATTCTACGTTTTTCTTCTTTTAATAATGAGTTACTTACTGAAATGGAATTAGACCTTACTTTCTGAGCGTTTAATTATCGAAGTAGGGTCAAGTTGAGCTAAGAAGAATTTAAATATTTTTCCAGTTTCTTGATTTTATTTTTGGCTTCACTTAAAATTAAGACATTTAGAGTCGTCTCTTATGAGAATAAGAGATTCTTAGATTCTGTCTAAGTCACTTATTGTAGACTCTTATTTAATACTTGATTATCTTAGAATTGATCACAGATTTGAACACTTCTGTCACAATTTTTACCATACTTTTATACTGTTTAGTATTATATTATGCAAAATACCTAGTGTTGCGTGACTTAAATATTTGCAGGCTAAGCCAGAATGTGGCAACCTACCTCTAGAATCACATCTCTCCGAACCAGCTCAGCGTATAACACGTTATATAATGCTTCTAAAAGGTATGTCACAAAAAATATAAGAGATGAAATTGAATCTTATATCTCTCTTCGATTGACTCTTCTTTTCTTACCTACTCTTTCGTAGCTCTTCTCCATTCCTTCCTATTTCTTGCGGCTGGAGGCAGTCCAGCAGCAAGAAATACAGGTTAGATATCCGCCAGCGGAATAGTATGTGTGGGTTCAAAACCTGGTAGGCGAAACTGACTTTTAAATCAGATTTACAGCTTTATTGGAATTTAAGTTCGTCATCATCAGAAAATAGGTTCTACGTTTGACAGAAGGGGAAAAGGATGTCTTTTATCAATCTAGGTTTTCATTAGGAAAAGCACAATGTTGTTAGAGGTAAGAATGCGATTGAGAATAGAAATAAAGCATTCTAAGTGATTAAAATAGTTTAAAATTCTTTAAAGTTAGAGGTCAAGCAAGTAATTCTGCATAGAGATTCAGTTATTAATTCTTGTGTTTGTTTGTAATTCTTATCTATTTTAATAACAGCAGATTAGAGGAAGATTTAAAATTGTTAACAGATTTCATATTTTAATATTCAACTTAGAGATTACTCAGATTAGCATATCAGCTCATTATATCGCTCGGAAAGTAGTACTTAATACTGAATGACTTTTTCAAGCACATAAAATATCAAGCTTATAATAGCCTATATGGAACAGAAGGAAATTAGAGAGCAGAGTCGTAATTTGATTTTCTGAGTGTCCATATAAATCATAGATTACACACTCAAATCATTCGCCTTGTCCGAATTTAGTTCCGTGTTGCAAATGAGGAAATTTAGCATACTATTTAGCTAGCTTCTTCCTTGTGTTGGTTTATAGACTAAGATATGTCGAAAACAGAGTAGATAATGAAGTAAGATAAGTATGCAATTAATGTTCTAAATTTTCCGGCAGTGAGTCTGTGAGATATATTTAGCTCATCAATAAAAATACAGCACGTTCTGGAAAAATATATAATTTTTGGAAAAGCATGTATATCACTATGCCTTAACCGCTTTCAATACAATATGGATATCAATGGTGAATGCCATTAAATCTTCTACAGGAAATTAAATTACGTCTATGGAAAGTTGCGTATGTTTCGTAAGAACTGACTAAATATTTTTTAAAAGGAAACCATAGCAGAGATCATATTTGGCCATGCTAGGTAATATTTTGAGGTTAATTAACGAACAACTTCGATGATGATATTAGTTTGTGGATCAATTCGGTCGTTTGGTTTTATGCCATTTTAACACTGAATTAGAGTTTGAACCTTAGCCACATCATATAACTAGATAGATGCATTTGTGTAACTATTAGGCTAAATCTTTATATCCATTAATCTAATTATCTATTTTATGCTTGCATTTTCAATCACTTTCTCTGGAAGCATCGATCATAAACCGACTAGGAAACAAAGGGTAAATAACTGCAATACAAATTTAGACATACACAACATGTACATTCATGTTATAGTGTTTTATTATCAACGATATTGATTTTAATATTTGAAAATGGAAAAACAAAAACTGGACATGTTTCGAAATAGATGAAAATCTTCATACCAAGTGGTAACTGGAAATTTATTTTAAAAGCATATAAATTTTTTATCCATCTTTAATATGAATGTCTCATCTTTCAATTGCAACAGGTTTCAGACCTTTCTGAGCGGAACAATGCCCTGTATACAGTGGAGTGCAGAATAATGAGTGCGATACAATATAAGGCTATGTCATGTTATATATATATATATATATATATATATATATATATATATATATATAATTTAGATATTATATAATATATATATATATACGCTATAATATATATATATATACGTATATATCAATATATAAATTCGTAGTAAATTATTCTTATTCATATTAACGTAGCGTGTATGAGAGACACTACTTTATGATGCCACAAATAAAGTTATGACTTACTTTTCCCTATTATAAGGAGTAAGCTTACTCTCACAGATTGCCCGGCTGAATTAGAACCGGATAGATGAGAATACTCACTATAGTTCGGAAAGTCGTCAAAGTAGTACAGTAGGACACTCTGCTACCGGATGGTAATAGCATGCATACTATCGGCTCTAGCTGCAATCAAATCATTTCATTACAAAGTTACAAGCTGCTAGTATTGATAGCAATTTACATGCAGACCCTTCGTACAAAAACATTTATCGTGGACGTTCCACCTTGAATCATAGAAAAAGATATATTTGATTGTCTTTTAAATTTACACGACAACATAATTTTAATGCTCTTTGTTTTGATGCAGCTTACTTGAAAAAATTACCAGAAGATTCTGCAGATAGAGCTGATGCACAAAGTACGTATTGCATTTGTAAGTGGTTCTTGATAGTTTGTGAATAAAATGAAAAATAGGCCTAAATATATTAAATTTTTTATTTTAATTTAGACTTATCTAAAAGTTGTATTATTCATTAAATAGTAAATGGTAATATGGGAAAAGACTAATGCAGTAGTTTAACTAAATATTCCTGACAACATATTTTATATTGAAAGGACGTTAAACCACCGATAGGCCTATTATATGAATTTCGACACAATATTTCCTTTGTTAGCCCGATTTGGCAACATAACTGTATTAATATGGAAAGATTGAGTTAGCTGTCTCAAAGAATAAAAAGGGAGTTCTTGATTGAGTTGGTACAGGTTGACAATTAAAAAGAAATAGGATGAAGAACTGGATCTTACATATAAACAGAAAATGGGTGCTGAAGGGTGTAACTGAAGGAAGAATGCAAAAGAAAAGGGTTAGAAGATGGACCGCAGCATGTGTTGAAGTATGATTTAACAGCATATTATTAAATACCGTAGATATCAAATGAATGTTAAATTTGTACATGAATCAGAAAGCAATAGTCAAATTCAGCAAGAGTTCTCTAAGGAGGGTTAAATAGGATGGGGAGGGGGTTACCACTACTGTTCAACCTGTGTCCGGGTTGTTTGAAGAATTGACCAACCGGTGACTGCACGTGTCGTAGGAGGCGACTATAGCACTAAGATCCACACCAACGTCAGAAAGCGCATTCGGTTGATGAGTGCCTAGGCTCCAGAACTTCCTACATATATTTAAACGAATAGGAAAGTCTCAAATAGGAAATTTACTGATGGATGATGTAAAGTAGGATAGAGAGGATTAGAGTCAGTCTTTTCGTATCCCGACCCTAGTTAAACCAGGATTCAAGGGAAGATGATGATGATGATGATGATGATATAGTGTAGTTCCACTCGCTATAGAGTCCTCCATAAATGTAACAAAGTAGGCTTAAAACACGACATGTGGCTAATCAACGTAAAATGCCTCTGAATATGATATTTGTTTATTTATGCTTTTAGAATTTCGTAATTTTATTTCCGAAAATCATCTCGTAAAATTGATAATTGTCGATGGTTTTTATGTTTAGAGGCCCTGGAGTTAGTTACTGCAGCAGCCAACCACTCGTGTCGCGTAATGAAGAGAATGGTTACAACAATTCTAATCATTACATTAGATTATATCAAATTTTATATGAATTATGATGATGTAATTTGACAAAATGGTTAACAACATCAACAATACGATTAAAGTGCTACTGTTGTCCATGACAACATTGAGCACTGTGATACCAAATCAAAGCCGATGAGCAGAGTGAGGGGTCCATAAACGGTGCGAGCCAAAATCTGGGTGGTCAGTCCAAGGAAGGGTCCTAGCGGAATGGAGGTTTACGTGTTGGTCTCAGTTCGTGGACGTTATATATATTATAAGTGAGCAAACGACTAAAAGATAAAGCAACCAAACAAAGATAGACGCCTACATTAGCTGATGGTTTCAGTCAAAAATATTGTGAGTGCACATGTCAGATACACATATGTTTATGAAGATAGGAGATTATGTAGTTTAAACTAGATAGTAACATGAAACAACCCAAAATATTATGTAAATTGGACGATAGAAAAATGTTTAAAGGCAAGTGCTACTACATGGTGTAGTAATAGTAATTAATTAATCGCCCTATTAGAAGATTCATTTCAAATAACTGTACTTCCTGATCCCTTTTACTTCTGAAGATATTGTAGCTTTCTTTACTGTCTTTAGTTCATTTATTGTCTTCTGTCTTTAATTCATTCTGTGGTGAATTAATTGAAAGTTAAAACCTTAATAATGAGTGGTAAGGATCGCCTTTTGGCACAGTTGTAGAACACCCGTCTATCAACGAGAGATGCGAATTCGAAACTGCATTGTGACGTGGTGCATGGATTTTTCTTCTGGATGGGGGCATAAAAACCCAGTTTTACGGACAACAACAACAGTACGATTAGAGTGACTGTCAGAAGTCTCGAGTAGCTGCATCTAATAAGCGTTTGCAGCAAGATCCGCATCGAATTGTAAAACAGTTCGTTGCTAAAACAGAGTCAATTTTTCTTTAAAATATTTAGAGTCTCTGCAGCATATAAACTTCCTATTAGTGTTGAAATTTATATATTTTGGTATTAATTTAGTATTTCTCCATAGAGACGGCGTTATTCTCTATAACGTGCTATTTACTCAGAGACAAGTGCCCAACTTCAAATTGACGACTTGCAGTTATTGCAGGAAATTTTAAGAGTCCATTAAGTTGTTCCACTGAAATACTGAAATAATGGCCCAGAAAGCAAATCTACATTGCATGTTGTCTGAGTACTTTGAATATGATGTATAAGCTTTAGGCCTATGGTGTGTCTATTCTTTATTGTTAAATATACCGTTAGAAAGTGCATGTACGTCAACGTGAGAGATGAGTAGGATAAAGGGTTTAGGTAATAGTGTCTCTCTACTCAAAATAGCGAGAGAAGTTGTGCACAGTACTTCAGTATATTGCAGTACCTCAGTATATTGCAGTACTTCAGTATAATGCAATGCCTCAGTATATTGCAGTACTTCAGTATAATGCAGTACTTCAGTATATTGCAGTACTTCAGTATAATGCAATACTTCAGTATATTGCAGTACTTCAGTATATTGCAGTACTTCAGTATAATGCAATACTTCAGTATATTGCAGTACTTCAGTATAATGCAGTAGAGTTGCAGTACTTCAGTATATTGCAGTACTTCAGTATATTGCAGTACTTCAGTATAATGCAATACTTCAGTATATTGCAGTACTTCAGTCAGTAGATTGCAGTACTTCAGTATATTGCAGTACCTCAGTAGATTGCAATACTTCAGTATATCGCAGTACCTCAGTAGATTGCAGTACTTCAGTATATTGCAGTACCTCAGTAGATTGCAGAACTTCAGTATATTGCAGTGCCCCAGTAGATTGCTGTGCTTCATCTGACGTTTCGAGTATAATATATTACTATATTACTAATATATCCTGCAGGCCTATATAGAATAATGACATGATATTTCGTGCTCAGCAAACATCAAAGCGAAAACTATTATCTGTCGTATGTATTCGTTTTTAAGTGCATAAAATATTTACATAAAAGCACATAACTGTCAACGTGTGCACAAGTCATTTGTTTGCCTAACCTAGGTCTATCCATCTCTGAACGTTGTTTGTTAGGCCGCCGGTCGCTGGACGGAGGGACATCTTTTTAGGCCTTAAAGCTTCCAGTATTTCAAAATATGATGTTCTATGAATTTGAATATTTAAGATTTAATTTTAGAAAACACATTAATATCTTAATAATAATAATAATAAAGGTTTAACGTCCGTTACCTCATCCAGGGATCTTTATACAGAATTATCAAGAATTCAACAATTTTCAATAAAATTTAGTAAGTTATTATTCAAAATTTTCTGAGTTAATTTTAGGCATTTAAAGCTGTTGCGGAAATCACTATCGTATTATAATTAGTGATATTCCCAACAAACTCCGGATCAATCATCTCATCAACGTCATTTTACATAATTAACAGTTACCAGCCAACAGTCTATTGACAGAGATAAAAATACCCTTTCAACTAGAACTTGTTTAACTTTTACTTTCAGCGAGTGCAAGCGCTCCTAAAACTTCAATATGACAATTACTATGTAATCGTTTCTTTTGTCTGTAGACAATTACGGTATTTGAAAGGTGAAATAATTGAAAGTTACTCGATTTTGCAAAGATTTTTTTCTATTTGGACGTCGACAGTTGCCATAATTGATTTTTGAATTTACTTGAGCTTTGGCTAAATTGACTTGTGTTATATTATGCCTAGGATAACGACATTAAGCTGATCGAAATCTCACGCAATCTCTCCTGTGGAGATGAATTGCTAAGCCCTTCTAGAAAACTTGTAAAGGAAGGAAAGCTGATCACTTTATCCAAGAGAACGGGCACAATGAAACAAAGATATTTTTACCTGGTTAGAACTAAGAGAGTTCTGATATAAATCTCTCCCATCTCTTTCCCTGTATCTCTTTTATTTAGTTCTTATCTGTTAGTGTAGTTTTCTACGAATTCATGCATGTCTTTCTCTCGTGTATTGCTTAACATTAATTGGGATTATTATTTAGCTTTTATTTAACTTTAACAACATTATTTGCTAACAAATTATTAATTTATTTCTATTGACTTTTTAAAATTGCCTTTTACTTTCGTTTTACATTGCCCACTTTTGCCTTTCTTGTCTCCGTTTTACCTCCTTTGGAATTACCTCCCTTTGCATGCATTGCCTTCTTCTGGCAGCAAGAAGGTATGAAGGGGTAATAAGGCAGGTGGCAAGAAGAATAAGGAGGCTAAAGGAATGGACTTCGTTTGAATTTTCACTATTTCACTAAATCGTTACCATTTTTATATCTTTATGAATACGCCACATATAATCATATTAATAAATTGTTACACTATTATCTAACTAATATGAAATCAACATGAAAATAAATAACACTGCAGATTATGTTGCAGTTCAATTTAAATCAAGTGATTAAATACCTAAAGTCAAATGTAATATATGGAGTAATGTTTAGAAGGCATTTCTGATCAATTAATAATTAATTTGTGATATGCTTGCATGCATGGCTGTGTATTTATGCGTACCGTATCAGTTAGATGGTGCTATTTATGTTAATGCTTGTAAATGTAAAAATTGTATTGCAATTTTTGAGAGAAATATATCAATGAAAATATTTTATGTTTATAGATCAACTAACACTATAGCTAACAGTACGAGTAGTCTAATTAGTTTATGGACTTCTTGACTGATTGATTAATTAAAACTGTGTTACTGGTTTCAGTTTAACGACATTCTGATGATATGCAGAAGAGGCGCTAACTTAAACGTGATCGCTTCCAGGCAGATTAGTCATAGGATTAGCGTGGACGGATTGAAGGTCAGTGGGATTTGTTGTTTACAGAATTATAAGGAAAATATCGTATTCATCGGCACAGTAATCTTCTCATGCTAAGCTGCCTATCGCGTCACATGTTGCACTAAAATCTTCTCTGTTGTCATTTCGCGCTCTAAGCTCCGCCTCTCACGTCACGTGATGCTCCAAAAGCTTCTTCTTCTCTTGTGGTACACTGCACGTGGCACTATCAACTTCTACTCTAATAACAAGTGGTGTTCTCTAAACTAAATAATACAAATTTTTGGAGTTAGCTATCAAATAGATCCTTATTCAAGCATCAGCATAGTTTATAATGCCTGTAGTTCTGCTGATTTAGCATCTTTACTGTTAGTTGCAGAACGCAAAGAATATCGAAGCGATCTCTATGATCTACATAAGCACTATATGATCTACATAAGCACTATATAATGTACATAAGCACTATATGATGTACATAAACACTCTATTACCTACATAAGCACTCAGTGACCTACATGTATTTAAGCACTGCTTGACTCGTATAAGCTCTTTATGACCTACCTGAGCATCCTATGACCTACATAAGCACCCTATGACCTACATAGGCAATGCGTGACTCTGCGATCCACATAGGCATTCTCCATTCTAGGACTCTAAACTTATACGTCCAATACTGATCATTTGAAGTCAGCAACCACCATGAGAGTTTTATATTGCGTTCTCCTTAGACTATATCTTCAAATATATAGCATGCTAGAAAAAGAGTGAATCCTTCCGATTCAACTCTCAGTGTTTTTCAAGACGACAATTAATGTTCTAGCTTTCTCGTAATTTGCTTTCACAGATTTTATTTCTTCAGGAAGTCTTTTTATATTTCAATTTTTAAGGAAGTTTCTCCCTTTTCGTTTGTAACGTTACTTAAAAGCCTAACCCTAAACTATGTATATAAATGACTTTAGCGCATTACATAATTATTATAGAGTATAGTTTGCTTATAATAAAATAGATTCTTCTTCTCTTCTTCTTCTTCAGTGCACTGCCAAATGGCCGGTTCAAGGTACATATTCATACTCAAAGTCTGTCTTATGATTCCATAAGAGCACTTCTTGGATCAACAAGTTAATCCCTTCACAAACTTTATGCCTTATCCATCCATACCATATAACTCTATCATACGTAAATTTAACTATATATTATAGATTATAGATTATGATGTTTATTGAAAACATTTGAATTAGATATGTAGGGGCAAATCCTCTACCAGCAACTTCTATCTAATGGGGAAGGAGGAAGTTGTTGAAGTCAAACCGAGGTATCAGTTTTAGGTATTATTAAGTGAAGTCAGGTTTACTAATACATGTATTTGTGATTGTGATCTCCAGTGGTAAATACTTACCGGATAAACTTGGAATATCACAGTATCATAAATATTTTTGCTTCCAATTTTTAAAATATCACGTGTAATGAATTAGACAAAGTTTTACAGAATTTATTCATGTGCCTATTTGTTGTATTTGAAACGCTATTTAATTTTCCTGCTAAGTGTCTGATAAAATTTAGATTGGAACCACTTTCATTCACTCAATTTCTGTTATTCTGGTAATTAGATAGTAAATTAGGTTTTATTTCATAATTTTTCCTGACATTTCGTCGTATATATAATTCTATGAAAATAGGAGTAAAACTGCTAAGCTAAGTTTATCCTCAGTTTCCTTATCTAGAAGATACTGGCAGAGACGGGCCGGCTGAGATTTTGAATCTATAGTCTTTAGCTTCTCAGGCTAGTGTTTAATCATTTTAAATTTTTATAAACAAGCTAATGTTAACGTCAGTTTCCTCACTCGAAAGCGATGTCAGTGACGGGTGAGCCTAGGATTTGAACCCAGCACATACTGATCCGTGGTCAAATATCTTACCGACATCGCCACTGGCTGGATTTAATTTCAATAATTTGATACAATTGCTTTAGTGGTGTAATGACAAATGTTCATGTAGTGTGAAATCTAAAAGACCTACCTATGCTGACTATTAGTTGTCTATTTTCATTTTCATTGATGCGCATTACATTTATGCAGTTCCGCAGAAGAGGCTGATTCCTGGTTATCGGTATGCATTCAAAACGTCGGTTAATTATACAAACGTAATTTTGTCTTTAATGTAGGAATGTAGGACATTCCAATATAGTTAAGTAATTTTGCAAAAATTGCTTATACTTGCAGATCAGGCCATAATAGGGTTTTTACTTCGACTAGGATATTGACCAAATTCGGTACTGGCTATACTTAGCCTAGAATAAATATTTGTAGAAACATCAACTATAGTTCTGCACGTTTTCTAATATATAACATAATCAAGAGTATGAGGTTAGAAATTGTCATTGTAAATTTAGCGATATAGTTTATTGGGACTTAAACAGTTGTAATGCTGAAGCCTGCACATCTACTGTGTTAGAAAATTATAACCTTTGAATAAAAATCAGCGTATGTTCTGTAATCTTCAGTAATATTCTACTAAAGTATGAGTCAACTTGGTTCAATATTTATTAAAATCTTCGCCTTTGGATTTTCGGCCGACGGCGTCGAACTCAGTGAAGTATTTGCTTCCAAAAATCAGTCATTTCCACTGGCAGATCTTGTTGAAGGGTTTTACTAGTCATGCTGCTAGTCATGAGTAGTCATACTGTTAGTCAGGATTAGTCATTCTGCCAGTAATGAGTAGTCATACTGTTAATCATGACTAGTCATGCTGCCAGTCATGAGTATGGTTGTCTTAATTAGTCATGCTGATTTTTATGAGTAGTTACGATTAGCCATACCATACCGTTAGTCATCAATCTCGATCATTAATGAGCACCTCATTGATCCACGCTAATACCATCCTAATTTGCTTTTTGTCAACGCAGCAAATATATTCTTTTCTTTCAAGAATTACTACGATTTATGAATATTTCATTAAATTCCGGAGATCTAATTTGGTCTCCTGCGATCCGAGCAGTGTACGTTTGATCTGTGCTACCGTGGCTAAAACACAACAGGAATAATCTCAACTGACCTTCGATCCGTAATTGTATTGGTACCTTCCTTGGCAAGCTAAAAACCCATCTCTTTCCGCCATAGCTCTAAATTATGACCCGCTTGCCTTGGATCTTGGACTTGCACTGTTTTGATCTTGCTTTTTCTTGTGGTCTCTGTGTAATCAGTCGTCATCGTGTGGTGCTTTGGGGCTTGTTTGTGTGGTGCGTGCAAAAGACGTCCCTGACATTGCCTTATAGCGAGGAACCGGACGTTAATTTCTTATTGATTGATTGATTGAACTGCAATTAGACCATGTAATTGATCTGTTGTTTAAATCAAGGCATTTGTCAGTGTCATCGAGAAGTGCTCACCGTTTCCAGAAGATTTCTTCAATCAGTCAACGCCACCGGTAATTAGTGTTTGTTATTTGCTTTGACCTTACTTCTCCTCAGCACATTTCTTTTGCAGATTGGTCTGGGTGAATTGATCTGTAGTGATGTGTGCTGTCGGGGACGTCCCTGACATCATCCCTAAATGAGGAAACGGACGTTAAACCTTTATTATTATTATTTA
Organism: Enchytraeus crypticus; assembly: GCA_905160935.1. Classification (NCBI taxonomy): domain Eukaryota; kingdom Metazoa; phylum Annelida; class Clitellata; order Enchytraeida; family Enchytraeidae; genus Enchytraeus; species Enchytraeus crypticus. The sequence goes on from CAJHZI010000466.1 coordinate 101,139, forward strand.
CTTATTTATTCATTTATCACACGCATTCCACAAAAGCTACATGACAAATGTTCTACAATAGAAGAAAAAGCGTATGAACGGAAATAAAGGTCTTAGTGAGGCATTTACATATTCCGAGAGGATAAATCGTAGGAACCAAATTATATACGCATTAAAAACATACATCAGATAAATTATGTAAGTTACGCTTATTCCATTGAGTCCCATAAAACAGTCGAGAGACAAATAAAGTTTAAAAATTACTGTGAATTATGTGTGAAGTTGTACAATCAAAAGGTCCTTGAATATCACTACCAATTAAAAGTCACTTGAATTTAATTAGATGATTTAGGGCTATATAAAAACAACAGAATAACGCTAAAAAATTGAACGAGAACAATAATAGGTTAAAATATAATGTCAAAGCGCGTAGCAATTTCTCATAAATTTGCTAAGATCAGTTTCGTTAAGCCTTTTCTTAAACGAATCTACAGAGGGAGCATTTACTGTGCAAGACGGTAGTTGGTTCCATATGCTTATACATCTATTTTTTAAAGTGGTAACGCTCAGCGTTACATCTAAAGGGTTTAGCATAAAGAGTGAAGACACTTTTCTCTACAGATGAAATAAAAAATGCCGTTAGAAAATTAAAAACAAATAAAAGCCCAGGATCTGATGAAATCACAGCAGAAGAACTAAAAACTGTCCTGAAAAAATTTACAATGAAATTGCAAAAATATTCAATAAAATGGCTGAAACAGGAAAATATCCAGAAGAGATTAAACTAGGAATATTAATGCACCTACAAAAACAAGGAAAAGTAAAAGGCACATGCAGCAATTTAAGACCCATAATTTTATTAAATCTTATCAGAAAGATACTGTCAATTGTAATGATAAATAGAACATACAATAAAATTGACAAAATAATACCAGTCACTCAAGCCGCCTACAGACCAGGCAGAAGTACCACGGAACACGTCCTAACATTAAAACTTCTTATCGAAAAAGCAATAACAAACAAAAACTCAGAAATAGAAATCATGCTTCTAGACATGAGTAAGGCGTTTGATACTGTCAATAGAAATAAATTATTAGAGGATTTAAGTAAAATAATTGATCAGGACGAACTGCATATAATAAAACTTATCATTGATGATGTCATTTTAAGAGTTAAATGGAGATGTAACTGGAAATGAATTTGAAACTAATATTGGAATACCACAAGGAGATTGCTTAAGCCCGGTACTTTTCACATTTTACCTTGCAAATAGCTTAAACAAACATGAGAACCAAATTCAAATAGCAAACCAAATTGAAAAGCACTCATACTCCAAAGAAAATATACCATATGAAGAATTAATTCCTAATCATATTATAGAACATAACTATGGCATAAAGCGAGAAATGGGTATAGGCCTAAATATTGATCAGCAGTTTGCAGATGGTATTGCATATGTAAGCACATGCAAAAATATAACAGACAAAATTCAAAAGGAAGTCAATGATAAACTGAATAAGAGAGATTTAAAACTAAACACAGATAAAACAGAAAAATATACCATTGGAAACAAAATGATCAGGAATGGAAGAAATGCAAATATTTAGGTTCTTACTTGGATACTGAAAGAGACATGATCCATAGAAAGCAATTTTGTATGGCTATTTTTAATAAATACAAGATGAAACTAGCAAATAGCAAAATAACAATGAAAACAAGAATAAATATATTCAATGCTTATATTACGCCAGTTTACTTATATAATAGTGAGCTATGGACATTAACTTCAAAACAGGAACACGAAATTGACATATTTCATAGAAGTCTATTAAGAAAAATACTTAAAATATATTACCCTCACATTATAAGCAACGATAACTTATACATCAGAACAAATGAAAAAGGAGTCTTGCAATTAAAACACGAAGACTAAAATGGATAGGTCACTTACTTAGGTTACCGAACAATGCACCTGTAAAACTTGCTTTAAATGAGAATAAAAAATCTCAGACAAAACAAAGAGGTTGTCAAAATAAACAAACATGGATCAAATTAGTAAATAAAGATCTCAAAGATATAAATCAAAATTTGAACATATTAGATGAGAGCATCTGTAATCTGGCTGAGGATAGAGCGAAGTGGAGTCAATTAACCTTGGAGCCTACTGCAGGGTCCAAATAGGACGTAGCGCAGTCTCAGTAGTAGTAGTAGTAGCATAAAGAGTGGCGTCATTGTTTCTTGTGATTCCACTTTTAAAAGTAAAAAAATCATGAATAGGTAAATCAGTCAACTGGTTCATTATTTTTTAATAGGAGATTAGGTCTGATTTAATTCGACGAAGTTCAAGTGGTTCGGCATCAAGTAATTTTAATCTATGTGGGTAAGGATGTTCTTTTAGTCCAAAAAGTCGTTCAGTAAATCATTTTGCACTGATTCGATTAGGTCAATATCTTGCTTTCGATAAGGTGACCAAAGATTTGAACAGTACTCTAATATTGGGCGGACAAATACAGTGAACGCTTTAAACAACAAGGTTTTATCTTTTGACTTGAAGGAATTTAGTATAATTGCCGCCTTTCTACGTGCCTTATTACACAGGGACTGGATATGTGATGAAAAGGAAAGATCCTGTGAAAATAGGATTCCTAAGTCAGTAACCTTATCTACTCTTAACAAGGAGACTGACCCTAATTTGTGGTTATACTCTATTAAAGGACCTCTACTATTACTGAAAGATATAACTTGGCATTTGTTGCAAGCAAGCTCCAATTGCCATTCTTTAGCCCAATGAAGGATATTATTTATATTTTGTTGAAGGGAATCACAGTCAGTAGGTGATTGTATACATGAAAAGAGTTTTGCATCATCTGCAAACAGATGAAGGGTGTTAATATCGGTACAACTATCACACATGTCATTTATATAAATCAGAAACAGTATAGGTCCAAGAACGCTACCTTGTGGTACACCACTGCTTACAGGTGCCCAGTTGGAGTAGTGCTTGTTTAATTTTACTTTTTGAAATCTGTTAACTAAGAAAGATTTAAGCCAACTAAGAAGATTTCCTCCGATACCATATTTTTGCAGTTTAAAAAGCATTTTTTGAGTGAACTTTACTGTCAAAAGCTTTAGAAAAGTCAAGATAAATTGAGTCCACCTGAGACGTTTTGCCTATAAATTCTGATATATTGTGAAAATATTTAAGTAATTGGCTGTTTGTGGATTTTCTAGGTAAGCAACCGAGCCTTTGATACATTAAGTGGTTTGATAATAAGTATGAGAGAATCTGATTTTTGATAATTCTTTCCATAATTTTACAAACAATGGAGGTTAATGATATGGGGCGATAGTTTTTGGGATCAGATTTATGGCCCTTTTTAAAAATGGGGACAATAATAGAATTTTTCCATGCTGAGGGAATTTCACCAAAATCCATTGACTGTTTAAATAAATAAGAAAGAGGTCTAGAGGTATTATTATTTATTCATCTTTCTGACATTTTCAAAATTTGTTGATATAGTCATTAACTTACAGGTGTTGTGTCCGGGTTGTTGAAGAATGGAGCAACCGTAGACTACAGTTAAAAGGCGACAAAGCATTAAGATCAAAACCAACGTCAGACACGGCATTCGGTTAGTGAGAGCATAGGCTTCAGAAATAGCAACAAAGATTTTTGCAATAAACGAATTTAAAAATTCTTCACGCCAAAGAGAGGATTGGGAAGGTCTATTCATATTTCGACCCTAGCTAAACTGGGATACAAGGAAAGTTAATGATGATAATGACGATGGTGTTGATATAGTCACGTGACCGGTGATGGGGTCACGCATGAGGATCTCAGAGAGTTCAATGATCGGGCGAGAGATTGTCTCAGACGCTGGATTAATGCTGTATAAGGACGCGATATGAAGACGAAGATATAGTCATTAACTCAATATTTAATAAGCGAAGTTTACAATTGAAAATGTGTACTGCCTAAATATTTCTTAAGAGACATGCCACAGTGATAAGAAGCAAATTGCGTTTAGACTTTATGCTTTCTCATTTTAATAAAACAAATTTGATGAAATCCTCTTACTGTTGAAGCAATATTCATTCTGTTTATACAAAACATGTGCTGTACTATTTATTTACTTTTATTCTCTGAATGATAAATATTTGATACAAATGTTGTTCGCTATTCACTATTGCTATCGGTAAGATATTCGACAGCGGATCTGTATGTGCGGGGGTCAAATTCTGGTGTAGTCCGTCACTGATATCACTTTCGAGAGATGAAACTGAAATTAATATCGGCTTTGGACCATTTTAAATTCAACTTCTTATCTAATTAATTTGATCTGCCATCGTTGATTCGTACCCCTAGTGTACTGTACGACACGGTTAAATTTTTAAACATTGGCCTCTTGCTTGTCAAACAAGCAACGAATGCAACTTCCCTTAATAAAAATGTCTTGAATGTCTAAATAGCGTAGTGGTAACATCATACAGTTTTAAATGACAAATTCCAAGGTGAATTGAACCCTCGTGGGTTCAAATCCCAGCCGCGCAGATCTGAGAGTAAAATCTCAGACATTCACTGAACTGTTTACACGGAAAATGGTCTAAATTGCCTAACGGTTTAAACATGTGATATTAACAGTGATAGATATCAACACAGTTGATCATTTCACTAGAATGCATGTTTACTTTTTTACTTTACACTATTCGCTATTTCCTGATGCGTATGATTATATTGTCAGCCACTCGGCAGTGCGGCACCGCTGTGGATCAAGAATCAGGATGCGCCCGTGTGCATGATCTGCTTTGAGAAATTTGACTCAGTTCGATGGAGGCACCACTGCAGGGCTTGTGGACATGTAAGCTCTTGTTTAATCCCTTCCTTTCCGGTGCTCGGTCGATCAGCTGCTCCGTGGCATTAATTTCAAAACAAGCTGTAATACTGGCGACCATCTAATTCAGATACTCGATCGCGGATCAGTATGTGTGGGGTTCAAATCGTGGGCTCTCCCATCACTGATATCGCTTTCGAGTGAGGAAACTGACGTTAACCTTACCTTTACCAGCTTTAGCAGTGTTAATCACTGATTGGGAAGATCATTTAAATCAGTGTTTAACTCCCTGGTATGCTTCTTCGCGATGCTGTCAATGAAATCATTTCCATTAAAGAAATATCAGACTGCATAAAGTTATTTAGTCTTGTACATTGCTAAATACATTATGAGAAGTTGACATATGATCATGATAATTTGAATTATGCTTGTATTTTGTATTTAATTATTTGTTTATTTAATTTTGGCTTTTACAGCCAAAAGTTTCAAATTCAAGACACAGCCTTTACAATGGACCGGTTGCAATCATCTTTATGCGCTTTACACAAAGTGTTAATCAATTACTAACTAATTAGTACTATTAAGGTCAACAACAACAGCTTGACATTTATCTAAACTCGCTCTGGATGGGGGTACAGGATAATCCTCGCACGGAACTTAGGCTATTGTGTAGCACTTTCTTATTGGTTTCTTCTTTATATTATTACTATCAGTTTTCTGTACTGACAGAGATTTGTGACAAGATAAAGAAAAATAAACAGTTTGCACATTCTGTCGTGCATTAGTTTACTTCAGACTGTTTCACGACATTGAAGACCTTCATTACTATAGAATATAGAATCATAGATTAACTGAAACATGCATGGTCTAAGACTAATTACAGCTACATCTAATGTTAACGTTAGTTTCCTCACTCGAAAGTGATGTCAGTTACGAGCGAGCCCATGATTTGAACCCCGCCGCACATATTACTCCGCGGTCGAATATCTTACCGACATCGTCACTGGCTCCAGGCAGTTAATTAATTTAAGTGTCGAGTTAGTTAATTAAGTAATTAATTTGAATAAATACGCGCAGGTTGTATGCGACGATTGTTCTCCATACAAGATGAAGTTGCTGTACACTGGCAAGACTGAGGTGAGAGTGTGCGGCGTCTGCTTCAGAAAACTCAAAGATGAGGGTAAACAGACAGTAAGTATATAGTGAGTTTCTATATTAATATTAAGATGCATAGGGGCCTATAGCTTACACTTCTAATTTTCATTATGATATTGTATAATATCAAAATGATATTACTTCTTATTTAATTGCAAACTATTTCATTAACATATTAATTAATTTTTGGAATATCTAACCCTAACCCTATTTTCGATTCTAGTTAAACTGGAATTCAATGAAAGATGATGATGATGATGATGACTATGACTATGATGATGATGATGATGATGATGATGATGATGATGATGATGATGATGATGATGATGATGATGATGATGATGATGATGACTATGACTATGATGATGATGATGATGATGATGACTATGATGATGATGATGATGATGATGATGATGATGATGACTATGACTATGATGATGATGATGATGATGACTATGACTATGATGATGATGATGATGATGATGATGATGATGATGATGATGATGATGATGATGATGATGATGATGACTATGACTATGATGATGATGATGATGATGATGATGATGATGATGATGATGATGATGATGATGATGATGATGATGATGATGATGATGATGATGATGATGATGATGATGATGATGATGATGATAATGAACATCACTTAACGGAAGGCATAAGATTAAATAACATTTCTGAATTGAATGGGCAATTAATGTTGGCTAGATTTTAACTTATTCCTCATAATCTGGCAAGAAATATTGAAATTTCTTCATAACATAATTCATAAATCTACATGTTTCAAGCCGGAAACTGACTCAATTAAAATTTGCCTTCGCCTTTTTAATACTTTTTTAATGTGATAATTAAGATTATTGTTTGTTATTCATGAGATGGTGAACTCAAATAGCACAGTATATAAATTAAGAATTTATTCGCAGGTGCTTTTCTCAACGGCTTTGTATGAAATCATTCCAGTAAAACTTTCACAATGATTCTTGTCAAACGTTCTCCTTTAGTGCAAGTCGCCGATGAGACTATCATCACAAAATTAGAACATTGAGCTTGCCATTATAAAAAAAACTTCACTCTAGGTAATTTAATCTATTTAATATAGTCACATAATTATTGGATATATCTGTATACCAATTTACCGGCAAAGCTTGAAACAATTGCCAGTATATTATGTGTGCCATAGATATATATTAATATTTATTCATCATCATCATCGTTCCTTTAATACTAGTTTTACTAGTATATGGATTAGAAAAATTTGTAGTACTTTCTGGAGCCTAGGGGCTAAACAACCGAATGTCCTTTCTGACATTGGCTTGGTTCTTTGTCGCCGTTTACGATGCAACGATACATGCAATCCACGGTTGAGCTATTCTTCAGCAACTCGAACACAACACGGGGATATATAATAGTTGAATTTTTAAAATGTCAACGTTAAATTAAACATCAGTGGCTGTTCAATTAATTGACCAATTGAACTTTTGCAAAAAACATAAATTAAATGATGTAAAATTTCATGCATACATTATTTATTACTACCATCACAGTCTTATCCATTTGACGCCATAATGCAAGCTTGATAAGCGTTTCCTGCTTCTATTAAAGAAAGATGCCAATTGGATACAAATTGTTGTTGTTTTATTCGTTGAATGTTTCTAAATTCCTCACAGATGGCTGCTAGCGATGATTCCATTATGAGCGGATTTCTGGAGGTCAGTAAGGATAAGACTTCTTGGACTCAACACTGGTTCGCTCTTCAGCGTCATGCACTCTTCTCTTTTAGTTCCAAACTAGTAAGTTAAAGAAAAGGTGTTTCGTAAAAAAATTGAAATATCTATTGTTCATTATTATACCATGATTATTGACACCACTAGACGCATTTAATATCGGACCCATTAAGAGAAAATATTTAAAGTCTACAAACCCTACTTTTTTAGCAAAGCAAAATGAGAGAAATGTAAGACTTTAGTTAAAAATATAATTTGTTTTATATTGTTGCATTGCCGTGCTGCAGATTCTAATTTCAACTCCTCCGCAGCTCTTTAATAATTTTAGCTCGATACTTTATCCAGAAGTCATATTTCTGAAATGATACAAACATTCCATATCATTCTGTTGAACGTTTAATATTTGCTCACTATGAAAAAGAAAATTGCGAAAATCTTTTCGCAATCAATTTAGAATTTATTGTAAGTAGGACTTAAATAGTGCAGAAACTTGTCAATTTGCTGTTAAAATGTTAATATTTCAGGTACAGATTTCGACCTCTGCGATACTCTTGGATGGATACCAACTAGAGGAAAGGCCGAATTGTAGTGAATATACGTTTCTACTTACTAAGCCGTCCCGGCGAAGCTATTACTTCAGATCGGACAATAGTAATGATTATTTAAAGTAAGTTTTTGCAGTTGTATATTGTCCTTAATGCGTCTTAGAGGCAAACATAACATTTTATATAGAGAAATATTTGGGTGAATTCACAATTGAAATAGATTGCGAAATATTTCTGTGCTACAGAAGCTCAAAACACGTTTCGATAGGATTCTAAGTAACAGGCTGCGGTTTAAGACTTGAAAATAAATTACGTTTAGATCTGTTTGAAGGCAATGGTTCTATACCGTGAATCTACAATTAGATGTTTAACGGTTAGATAATTTCATTGTAGATGAATGCAATAAACTAACAATTCGGAAAATATTGATAACGGGTGGGTTAGATAGATAGATATTTTTATTTCCACTAAAATCACAATGACACTGTACGCCATGCATAGAACAAAGTGAAAAACGGACGTACAGGCCCGAAGGCTCTGACACATGCCCACAAAGTCTACAATTAAATAGAGATGGAAATGTTATGAATTTCCAGAGTTCGGGTTCGGTTCGTTGAAAATGAAAGTTCGGTTCGGGTTCGGTTAGCAGTTGACAATTTGAGAGTTCGGTTCGGTTCGTTGGAACTGAAATTTCGGTTCGGGTTCGGTTCTAACAAGGGTTCGGTTCGGGTTCGGCTTGCTTTCCAACTCGCAAGAGTTCGATTTGAGTTGGAAATGGTTGGGTTTGGATAATTTTGCAATTGTTTAACTTTACTTATAGCCTAATAATTATGGATATGACAAACATGTTTAAAATGGTTTATGAAAAATGTCCATAAAAATTAACTAAGTCATAGCCGCCACATTTTTTTACCTGAGTAAAATATGAAAATGAAAAAGGAGAGAAGTGGTATTTATTCCTGTACATTTCTTAAAATATTGCTAGTTGACCAGCAAATGTTCATAATATAGCTAATTAGCTTTATTATTGTCTGAAGTATTTCCTTGATTATAACGAGCAAATAGAATGCTTCATTAATTTTTAAATTTTTATTGTCACTATAGGCCTATATATTAGATACATTTATAATTAAGTGGAAATGTCTTGGCTAAAATTTGATCCAATATTTGAGAAACAAAGTGCAATTTAGTTACATAAAAATGTCAAATAAAGATGATTTAGTAAACACGTGTACTTCCATAGAAAAATGATCATAATATACACCGTTTGCTATCAATTGACCAGTAATAAGCTTCATAATTTACCTTAGGGTTTCAAATTTTAAACTCTCAGATCAATTATGAAGTTACGAAAATAGTTATGAAATTATTGCATTGCTATGGTGCAAAATTATTTACTCCAGATAGCCTTAACACATATAGAATGTCATATATAATTATTTGTAAATTTGGCTGCAAAAATTACAAGGTAGCACACTAAAATTAGAAAAAATTCATTGTTTGAGTTTAACAAGAACAAATCCACCTAGATTGAGTCAAGCATTTTCAGATTTTTATGGGATACTCTCATCGCTTTTGTCTCTTTGATGTTAATCTTCATTACATATTTCAATGCCGTATCATTCAGACTATCCATTATCTTCTGTAGGCCCGTCTCGCTTCCCGCTACCATTCCTTTGTACCGCTACCATTTTAAAATTTGTGTCGGAACCAGCCTTACCTGAATATATGCTGTTATATACTGTAAGACATGTAAATGCAAAATCTAATATATATTTGTATTATTCTTATTATCTTTATTTAATATCAGGCTGGTGAAGAAGAAAGGAACTCCATGAGTTTGGTTCAGTTCAGTTTGGACGAAGTTCGGGTTCGGTCCGGGTTCGGCCAGAGTCTGGGTTCGGGTTCGGTTCGGCCAGAGTCTGGGTTCGGGTTCGGTTCGGGTTCGGTCAAAATTCTAGATTTTAGGGTTCGGTTCGGGTTCGGTTCGATTCTCTTCTCTACAATTAAATTAAATTCAGTATAAAATTTGTAGTTCTTCATTTCTAAAATAATGATAAATATAAAACTAATAGATTTGCCGTAAGTTGCACATGGATATGTATAGTTATTCCACAAGGCGCATATTCTGTAGCTATCGTTACATAACATGCGGTGAACGCAAAAACGGACACACCGGCTCGAAATCTCCAACATACATTACATGTTTATCCAACAGATTGTTTAAGACCAGTACAAGAATACAATTAGGACATATATAAAAACGAATCAATCGAATGCAAAGTATTAAGTTAATCACTGTGTACAAAAAATATCATTATACAATATTATATGAGCATATTTGTATACCGATCCTAGTTAAACTGGGATTAAAGGGAAGGTGATGATGATATGAGCGTATACTGTACGTACTATCACAACAGATTGAGTTACACATAATATGTTCTATAATATGTGTTGTTTGTAATGTGTATAGCTAGACTAACAAAGAAGAACTGGTAGGTTTAAAAAAGCTGGTAAAGCCAATGTTAACGTCAGTTTCCTCAATTGAAAGCGGCGTCAGTGACGGGCGATGATAAGCAGATGATAGGTATATATTTGACGATCAGAATCACATGAGAGTAATTTGATGAGTAACACATAGTCTTAAATAATTAAATTAGAGATAAATAGTCACAGTAATTCATCTTTAAATTTTTAAAATCAATGCACATGATAAAGGGAAAATGTAAATTTAAAATTGTTGGAGAACTTTTTCATCACTTCGTGGTTCAGACTTTCGTATGATTGCGAATGTCGGTTGAGGTTAGAGTTCAACCGAGAACACTTGTGGACATATACACATTTTGCTCGATATTGGTCTACTTGACTTTTAAATGTTTTATCCTAAGTTTTCTATATTTTTAAAGGCGATTTCCTTAATGCAACAATCAAATGGCCGAGAAACAAGAAGGAAGGGAATAGGTACCATAAAAGACGTTTCACGTCATAGTTACTGACAGTTTAGCTTTTTAACCATAAATGCAAAACTGGCTTTTGAATTACAAAGTTATCCCATATTTTATAAGAACTAAATGTTTGGCTGCAGTCATAAAATCTACGGATAAAATTAAAAATTAACACAACATATGTTATTTATGTCAGAACATTTACTTACAAATTTTTATTTTTCAGATGGACGACTGCTCTGAAGGCGTTGATGAAAAGTTGATGCTTAGAACAACCCTCTGATCCTAGACATTCAGTGGAATTCAGAGCAGAGCAAATTCCTTCCACACTCTGAATACCTCCAGATCTATTCGGACTGTTGATAGTTTAATGTTTTAAACATTTAACTATAGTTAATAATAAATTATACAGTTTAATAATTAATAAATAATGTAATAGTAGTATATAGTTTAATAATATGTCTAATTATATAGTTTAATGTTTTTTAAATGTTTTTTTATTGATAGCATTTCTATACTAATCGTTGTAAAATAACTATATTTTCTTGTTCTGGTGAATCTTTAATATTGTGGCATTACACTACTACTAATAATTTACTGTTCCGCTTTAAGCTAACTTACTATACTAATCGTTTGAAGATAATTGTATTTTCTTATTCTGGTGAACCTCTAAAATTTTGGACTAACGCTACCAGTGCCTACTAGCAAAACAAAAAAGATCCAAGCCATTCAACGTCTCTAAATCAGCCGTTAGGAATATTCAAAATGCCAGTCTATAAGATAGTCAGAACTATCTTACTAGCTTTCAGAAATAGCTTAAAACTGTTTTATTTGGTCGAGCATATTATTTCCTGCACTAGCGACACTGTGGTATATTGCATATAGAGGAGCTTATATAAATCCACTTATTATTGTTATTATTATTATTGTTAATTATTATTATTGTCATCATTATTATTATAATCACCTCATCATCATCTTCATCATCATCACCATCATCATCATCATCATTATTAGTCTTAATTTCACATTTAATACATCTAAATATGGGCTTATATATATATATATATATATATATATATATATATATATATATATATATATATATATATATATATATTATAGCAGTTCCATAGGCAGTTGAAGACCTATCTTTTCCATCTCTCTTTTCCATCCAGTGTCCATGAGCAGCGACCTGCGCCTAAACCTCTTTTTCTTTAATTCCCTTTACTTTGGACTGATTATCTGGATTTTGGAATTTGCACGGTTTTTGGACCTTCTTTGTGCTCGCCGACTTGATTTTGTCTCTATAGTGCTCGATGTTGTCATTAATGACTGTAGCACTCTAATTGTTGTTATTGTTATTATATATATATATATATATATATATATATATATATATATATATATATATATATTAATTGTAGATCAAATGTGTTTAATAATAGGCCTGAGAATCCAAATTTGAGTGCTTTCTTTCATCTGCCTACTATGTTTAGTATTGCTTAACTCGAAGGAGCTATACAGTTGAGATATATTATATTTATTAGGTATATTATAGGTATTAATTAATTTAATTCCCTTTACTTTGGACTGAATGTCTGGATTTTGAAATTTGCACCGTTTTTGGACCTTCTTTTTGCTCGCCGGATTGATTTTGTCTCAATAGTGCTCAATGTTGTCATTGATGACTGTAGCACTCTAATTGTTGTTATTATTATTTTATATATTATGTATATTATAGATATATATATATATATATATATATATATATATATATATATATATTATGTATCTTATAGATATGTTATATATATTATGTATATTAATTATAGGTATATTATATATTATGTATATTATAGGTATATTATATATATTATAGAGCTATAGGCAAGAGTTGGTTCGAATCCATGCTTCAGAGTTCACATGTCAAACACCAAGCTAGAGTAAATATAGGAGTTCATCGCAACTTTAATTTAGTAAGAAAGTCATTCCAGGCCTACGTGTTAAGAGTGGCGTAACCAGGATTTATGACAAATACAAATTTCGAAATACTTTTTAAAGTATTTTCAAAATAGGGCTACTTTTGAAATAGGCCCTACTTCTTAAAGATATCTGTAGAATAGCAAGTAACATGATCTTCATCTTTTACGTACTTTTCTATTTTGAAAAGCTTTGGTACCCATCATTGTATATTTATCATGGCTTAATTTCGCTATACACCGCCAATAAAATATATAGCTTTTTTGGCGTGTACAGATTTATGCCTGCACTACTCCGCGGATCAGTAGGCCCTATGTGCGTGGTTCAAATTCTGGGCTCGCCCGTCGCTGACATCGCTTTCGAATGAGGAAACTGACGTTAACCTTAGCTTTTTAGATTTTAATGCTCAGCGCAAAAGGGTTTAGATTTTTCTGTTTAGCCTATAGGCCTAATACAAAAAACGAGGGTTATACTGTAGATCCTTACTGCCTGCACAGCACAGCATTCAGCTGGCTGCTGCTGTTTTTCGTCTTTTTTACCACATAAACCAGCAATCAGCAAAGTTAATTGATAGCTCATATGCTATTATTACGGTGCCTTAATTCTAAATACCATTCACACCACACATCTTACACATCCACACCAACATCACAAATACTACAGATACTACACATAATTATACCACACATGCCGCACATACTACATATCCCACCCATTGCCCCATACTGCACATGTTATATCGATGCATAAATTTCCATTCCCTTAATTAATTCTTCATCCTTAGACTGTTTTTCCCAAAGATCTTTGGCTTTTCCTGACATTTTAATATTGAATATTAAAATATTTCAATAGCGCTGTTTTAAATCGGCTTGACTTTGATTTAATAATGTTTGTTGCCATTATGGAATATGTTATTATGGAACATTTTTTAATAGCATGCTGCTGCTATTTTGTTGGTTTGCTGCTGTTGTTGTTGTTAATAAAAATGTTATCATACTGATAGAATCCTGCTCTATGCTTGCGTGTACAAGAGTGTCACGTGATCTTTTACATGGCGACTGTTGTATTAAAGGGAAGCCGTGCACTTGTTGCTGTCTAATATTTACATTTTTTTCTTAATTTCGGCCCCTCAGGGACCTGTCTACGCCCCGGCCCCTTCAAGTCCCCGTGCTTTAGTGTCACCCGTCCCGTCTCCATCGGATCGTCGTCAAGATGGGAAGTAAGTCGATCATTTTAGTCCGATTTTACAGTTCAATATGTTTATTACCTAATTTTTACCAGACGGATATTCTAATGCTTTATATAATCGAGTTTGTTAAGTAATTTTTATAGTGATCATATTAATTACCGTAGCAGAAAATAGTTACTGGCACTTATTGAAGCACTAGTTTTCGTTATTAAAATTTATTATAATTATTTTTACTATGACATGAATTGTGTGTCTAATGTGCCGACGTGGCTTATAATAATTTATTTTTCTCTTAGTTTAGAGTCATATATCAATAATTTATTTTTTATTTCCAATAATTATTCTTTCTACTTTACTCATAATATTATTCAAATATTACTTTATTCATTAATCATTGGAACGAGGCTAAATTAGTAATATCATTAGATTATCAATAGGTATTCTTATCTTTATCATGCATAATAAGTATCATATTTGCTTATTGCTTCTTTAGTTTATTGCATTCTATATTGAAGTAAATTTAATTGACAAATTCAAGTTTATTGATAGCTTTTTGTAGTGTTCTTCATTTATCCTAAAGTTTGTTTTGTGTAGGTGTACATTAATTCTAAATAGCCTTTATATGAATTTTTGCTTTTACAGTTAAGTTTCTAGAATTCGTCAAGCCATTCTGTGCTGTACTGCCAGAAATTCAAAAGCCTGAGAGAAAGGTAATTAATGTCAGATTTAACTCCAAAAGGCTATGATGTTAAATTTTGTTTACTGGAATATAGATTGCTATTTAGAGAGATATTTATGATTATCTTTATTTTGGAAGAAAGGGCCATCCTTTTATATTTATTATATAAATGAGATGAATTTATAGTACAGAATTTTTTTTGAATTTGCTTAAACATTGAGATAGGGAATCGGATAAATGTAAGTTTAGATGTGCTGTGATGTATTGAGTATGGAACAATAGCTACGTATAGAACATTGCAGGAAATCTTGCAGTTAAAATCATTATTATAATCGTGAAAGCATTATAATTGTGTAGACACAAACTTGATAGTGCCATTAAATGCAGCAAGCTATATTATGTGACAATAGAATTTGTACAAATATTTTAAATATGTGAATGCACATTCTGTGAATGAATGCTCATTCTATTAGCTTTAATATTACTTGTCTGTATTAAATTTTGTTCAAATTTAGATTCAGTTCAGAGAAAAAGTGCTATGGACGGCTATAACTCTCTTCATCTTCCTTGTGTGCTGCCAGGTCTGCTTATGACTGCTACTTTAGTCGTTTATTATTTAATTAAATTGATTGATTGTGTTTATTTACTGATTATAATTATTTGTGCAAGGTTAGATTTATTAATCAATTAATTAGTTAGACTATAGGTTGTACCTGAGAATAATCTAGTAACTAATAGTCTATTTTATTAAGTTTTCTATCTCTTGCATATATTTATTACTCTGGCGAAGGCCTCTGGTGGTGTGGGTCTTCTTAAAGTATGAGTCTTTCTTTCATTAAAAAAAAAAAAAAAATTTTTAACTCAATTTTGTAGGGCCCACTATTGTGTGAGGGAGGGTTTCCCTATATACTAGCCTGCTGCTTAATATATAATAGGGTAGAATCGGGCATTTTTCTAGAATACTATCAGTATTAGTGCATAATATAAGTGTACTTAAGCTTTGAATTTGTAAACCAAACTATGTATACATAGCAATATTTTCCTGTTTATAAAGTTGGTAATGAAATGTGTCCTGCTTTTTGAAATATTAAGTTTATTTATTTTATGTGTTTTTCTATACACGTTTTTCTTTTTTTTAATTCATGGTTATGACAACAACAGTGTTGATGAGATTTACCCTGGTATTCTCATAGGATACCTATTATATATAGTTAATCTTATTAGCACAACTGTTTGTACTTATCTTTACAAGTGTGACATACGTTTGTTTGCCTGAGAAATGCTCCGGTCACAACTCGGAAGTTTGTAGTTTTTATTATCGTTTGGTTGCATTTTTGTAAATTGATGATCTATTAGTCTTGCGGCGTACGACAACGCTCATTTAATTGTGTTTTTCTTTGAAAATTGATTTGTTGTATTTGATGTGATGAAGCTTTATTGATGTTTATATTTATTGATGTTTATATTTATTGATGATTGTTTACCTGTGCACAGATTCCTCTGTTTGGAATCATGTCCTCAGACTCTGCAGATCCTTTCTACTGGATGAGAGTTATTCTGGCTTCCAACAGAGGTACAGTTGTGTGTTAATTATAATTATGTCTCTGAATCAAACCTGCTGCATTATGTTCATTATTTCTGCTTGAAGTCGGTAATTTCATTGGCTTGTCGCAACATGTTTTTCTGGTGATGCTATTTTGTTATTATTAAATGTTGTAGAGAGCGTTAAGTATTCAATATCATATTGTTAAAGCAAAGAGTTCAGGACTTCGCGTTAACTAAATCATAAATGTTGTATTTTTCTTTGTTTGATATTTAATTTCATAATTGAGGAATTATTAGATTCAATTGTAGAAAAGTGTCTTTCACTATTTTGCCATAGATTTGTTAATAAAGTGCCTTGATAGAGGTCTTTAAATGATTTTATAAATGCTGGATGCTACTTATAATATAGAATCTGTATTTTGACAATTTTATTGATTGATAGGCATACTGATGGAGCTAATAACATTTAGATGATTTGATCTAATGAAGCTAGGTGCAGCATATAGATGATTTGTCATGTAATGTGATATATTTGATTAGGCACATTGATGTAGCTTATAGATGATTTGTCATGTAAAGTGATATATTTGATTAGGCACATTGATGTAGCTTATGGATGATTTGTCATGTAAAGTGATATATTTGATTAGGCACATTGATGTAGCTTATGGATGATTTGTCATGTAATGTGATATATTTGATTAGGCACATTGATGTAGCTTATGGATGATTTGTCATGTAATGTGATATATTTGATTAGGCACATTGATGTAGCTTATGGATGATTTGTCATATAATGAGATATATTTGATTAGGCACATTGATGGAGCTGGGTATCTCACCAATTGTAACGTCAGGACTTATCATGCAGCTTCTTGCTGGAGCTAAGATCATTGAAGTCGGCGACACACCAAAGGACAGGGCACTGTTCAATGGAGCACAGAAATGTATGATCTGCTTAGAGTTGTTCAAATAATAATATTTCATTTCAGTTTTCTTTTTCGTCTAAACGAAAGCATCTTAAATGTATGTACTTTTTACTTTAAATGTGATTTTCTAGTAGTTTTTTTCCATGACAATTTTTAAAACTGAAATACCTTTTTAAAATAAAATACTTTTTTATTTAATTGTAATTTACATTAATTTAAAGTTATGTATCTACTAAGTTTAGTTTGCACAAAGAGCCCTTAGTGTGGTTCAGCTCATTAGCTGCTATTTACTTGTGTCTTTTCTGTTGTTGGGTTCAGGCATAACCAGTTTATATTTCATAAAATAACTAGTATTTATATTAAGTATTACTAGTATTGTAAGACCTTGTACTTTTATTTAGTTTATAGAGTTTGTAAAATTCTTCCATTTTTTATTTGCTTGTAAAACTTAGGTGGGCAGATATTAATTACATATACCATAGCCTGTGAGATAGTCTTTGTGATGACTGGTGTGTATGTGATGTAGTGTTTGGTATGGTGATCACTGTGGGACAGGCTATAGTCTATGTGATGACTGGTATGTATGGAGCTCCCAGTGATATCGGTGCTGGTGTCTGCCTCATCATCATCATTCAGGTATCCTTTCATTTCCTATATATTTTATTTGCTAGTTCTACTTGAAAATTTCTGCACTGCATCCCACTGCATCTTTTTGCAGCTTTCGAATCGTGAATTAAAAAATATTAGATTGTAGGCCATTAAGGTGTATTAATTTTTCTAACTGCTTTAAAAGTTAGAAAGCCAGCAGAATGTCCATACAGTAGTAAAGACATTGTACTTGTTTTCTTACTTGGAGAATCCTGTGCTCTTACTCCTGTTATTGTTCTAACAATTGTGCATAGATATTGTGTAAGTCTTCTCTTACAGCCTAACACCAAAGTATATCCTTCTGTCATTGTGCTGTTTCTGTCTCTCTGATTCTCTCGCACTTTGTGTACTGCCTAGTTACAGGTCTGTGGCATGTAACTCCTTTATATATTTCTATCATCTGTTGTTCTTAAACACATGCAAATGCAGTATCAGATGATCTAACATTTCAATTCTCGATCTTTCCCTAAAGGTCTCTCTTCCTTCATCACTTTAGGTCTTTTAACGAACCAACCCTACTTAGAACATGACCTATCCAATTCTTCTTTCTATTTCTTAACATATTTCTCCATTTCCAATCTGTACCAACTTTGTTCAGCACTTTTCATTAAATTTATTAATTTTGTCTGTTACCTTATAATCTTTTGTCAGTACATCTAATGTGAGCCCTTTCATATAATTTCTGTCAGTACATGATGCAGCAGTGTTGTAGATCAGGTACATCTCCATTGATTGTTGTTGTTGTTGCAGTTGTTTGTTGCTGGACTGATCGTGCTGCTATTGGATGAGCTGCTACAGAAGGGCTATGGTCTAGGATCTGGTATCTCGCTGTTCATTGCCACTAACATCTGTGAGACCATTGTATGGAAAGCTTTCAGCCCAACTACGGTCAATACCGGAAGAGGTAATGCAGTCCTTTACTATTTTGTCTATTAAGTTGTCACATCATGAAACTATTTGTCAATAGCATTAAAAAATTTGTTGTTTTTAGTGTTGACTGTTGAAGTAGCAGCATTTGGGTCTCCCAGAGTCATCTATGGAAACCGACACATTTAAGTTGAATTTTACAGCTTTTTAGATATGAAGGATGATAGTATTGTTCCATATGCTAGCCACCTGCAGGATAAAGTGCTGAATATTGTCATGATTATCTTGTGTTTAGTTAAGGTTCACACTGGCACAGAGTTTGGTGTATCAGTAATGTTCTATGTGCTGATCACTAGACAGGATAAAGTGCTGTATGTCATCATGAATGATCATTTGTTTGTGTGTAATGTTCACAGGCACAGAGTTTGGTGTATCAGTGATGTTCAATGTGCAGATTTTGGTGTATCAGTAATGTTCCACGTGCTGATCACTTGATAGGATAAAGTGCTATATATCATCATGGATGATCATTTGTGTGTGTGTAATGTTCACAGGCACAGAGTTTGAGGGAGCAGTGATAGCGCTGTTCCACCTGCTGGCCACCAGACAGGATAAAGTGAGGGGTCTGCGTGAGGCTTTCTATCGACAGAACCTGCCCAACCTCATGAACCTCCTCGCCACTGTCCTCGTCTTTGGCGTCGTCATATACTTTCAAGTAATTTGTCTCTCTGTTTCTAGTCTCATCATTAAATTTCTAATGAACAGGCCGTACATAACTTTCACTGTGTAAAGATGAGGTGTTTTTAAAAAATTTTTATAGTGCCCCTAGATATCTGGCAGGATCTCTATGTATGGCAGACATGTTAGACTCCTTTAGAGATTGCATATTGAGTTTACATACTCAAGATTCCAATATGATTGTATCACAGTATAAAGATTTAATTTTGATTGCATTGATTGATCTGATGCATAGTGGTAAGTACCATGATAGTCTGAACAACTACCAGCAGATTGAAATAATTATTTCTAAGACGAATATTTAGCTTGTATATATATATATATATATATATATATATATATACATTATATATATATATATATATATATATATATATATATATATATATATACACACATGTATATTGCACGGCTTGATGATCCTTATGCTCAGGTTACACAATCCGTTAGCTGCTCAGGTTATACAATTCATTAGCTGCTCATGTTACACAATCCATTAGCTGCTCAGGTTACACAATACATTAGCTGCTCAGGTTACACAATCAATTAGCTGCTAATGTTACACAATCCATTAGCTGCTCAGGTTAGTCAATCCATTAGCTGCTCATGTTACACAATCCATTAGCTGCTCAGGTTACACAATCCATTAGCTGCTCATGTTACACAATCCATTAGCTGCTCATGTTACACAATCCATTAGCTGCTCATGTTACACAATCCATTAGCTGCTCATGTTACACAATCCATTAGCTGCTCATGTTACACAATCCGTTAGCTGCTCATGTTACACAATCCATTAGCTGCTCATGTTACACAATCCGTTAGCTGCTCATGTTACACAATCCATTAGCTGCTCATGTTACACAATCCATTAGCTGCTCATGTTACACAATCCATTAGCTGCTCATGTTACACAATCCATTAGCTGCTCAGGTTCTACAATCCATTAGCTGCTCAGGTTAGTCAATCCATTTTCTGCTTAAGGCTTCATTGCTAATTGCTAATTTAGTTTAGGTTATAATTATTTAAAAGCCTACAACTGAATGGGTTATTGATAGATATTAATGCTCTGTTTATGCTCAGGGATTCCGTGTTGACCTGCCAATCAAGTCTGCTCGTTACAGAGGTCAGTACAGCAGCTATCCCATCAAGCTCTTCTACACGTCTAACATACCCATCATCCTCCAGAGCGCTCTAGTCTCCAATCTCTACGTCATATCGCAGGTAAGAGTTAGTTACGTCTTTGATACAAAAACTATTTCATAATAGATTGCAGAGCTGATTGTTGTGGTTGTTTATTCACTTACAGGGTGAGCGGTTGTAATATTGGTTGTAAAACACACACTTTTGGCTGCCAAATCATTAATTACATGAAACAAAATAGCAAAAAACTAAAAGATCTTGTACCGATGCCTGTCATTGTCAATTGATCGCTAATTGTAGTCTCAAGTGTCATTGTAGAATTACAGCCAGAAATGAGCAGTGGTTAATAGTCGATTGATCATTTAATATCAAAACTAAGGCAGTACTCAAACATTAAGCAAACTGTTAGTACGAGAGTTAAACGTGTTAACGAATAGATATTATAAATATATATATTCATATTTTCTTGTATTGAATATTGTTGTTCATTA
This sequence comes from Enchytraeus crypticus, assembly GCA_905160935.1. Taxonomy (NCBI): domain Eukaryota; kingdom Metazoa; phylum Annelida; class Clitellata; order Enchytraeida; family Enchytraeidae; genus Enchytraeus; species Enchytraeus crypticus. The sequence continues at coordinate 122,549 of CAJHZI010000466.1, forward strand.
TGATGTTTTGTAGATGTTGGCGGCCAAGTTCAATGGAAATTTTTTTTTTTTTTTTCTCGGCGTATGGGCGGTAAGTACTTTGTCGTCTAAATATACTATTGGCATATTATATGCTTTCGCTATCTTTATTCTTTTATTTTAAATATCGGTAGTACATTCAGCCATTCTTATTTTTAGGCATATTATTAGTAGTTGAATGGTTCAGAATGATATATTCAAAGATTATCGATACGTGAAATAATGTTTGTTGTGTTGCTTATTTGTAAGATCTTCTTGCCCTATGAAGGGCTTGTGTTACCATTAAAATAAGCTACATGGCTAGGTTAAACGATTGTTTCCGTATCTCAAAGGATACTGTCAGAGATTTTCTGGTTGAAACGATGGCTTTCTGATTCTCAGGCGAGCATGGTGTTCTTTCATCTATCCAACTGGTAGATTGATTAATATATTTCCAGCTGGCTGATGTAATATATTGACATGATGTGATAGTGAAAGCTACGAGATGTCGACCCTTTGAGAGGACTTTATAATGACGGTTTGGTTGATTGATTGATTGATTGATTGTATTGATTGATTTAGGACGTTGGAGGTGGTGGCCCAGCCAGGTCGTACCCTGTGGGAGGCCTGTGTTACTATCTCTCACCTCCTGAGACGCTGCAGCATGTCGTAGAGGACCCCATACACGCAGTGCTCTATATCATCTTCATGCTCGGCTCATGTGCTTTCTTCTCTAAGACCTGGATCGATGTCTCTGGATCTTCTGCTAAAGATGTATGTGTAACATTTTAGGCAGTATTGCAGAGTTAACAAAATTCTTATAAGGATTTATTGATGAAATTAAATATCTATCATGAGTTTTGTAATTAGTGCAATTATATTTAACGTAAAGTTTCTAAAGTAGTTTAAAATGGTTGAGAAACATATGTTCAATAACTCTATGGCAAATAAATTATAATTTAATTGACAATTGTCAGTTTTGGCAAGGCGCTATATAACTCAGCATGTATCACGTCATAAGATCACTTTCCGATTGGTAGGTTTAGTAATGCACGTTATTCTTGCTTGTCATACTCAGGTCGCTAAACAGCTGAAGGAGCAGCAGATGATAATGAGAGGACACCGCGATGCATCGATGATCCATGAGCTCAACAGATACATCCCAACAGCGGCAGCATTCGGTGGTCTCTGCATCGGAGCTCTGTCCGTACTCGCTGACTTCATGGGTCAGTCTCTAGTATAGTCTATCTATCTCTCTCTGCACATCTCTTGTAAGTTTTAACGAAACGACCTCAGTTAACACGTCTACTCATTGTTATGAAAGTTTTCACTGAAGTCAGAGTCTACTCACTGTTACGTAAGTTTTCACTGAAGTCACGAGTCTACTCACTGTTACGCAAGTTTTCACTGAAGTCAGTCTACTCACTGTTACGCAAGTTCGCAATTAACTTACATTCCTTCAATCAATTTCGTCGCATTGCTTTGCATTGCTTATAATCTTGAAATAATGTGATGACAGTGGGATTTTGACTTAGGTATTTTGTGAAAATCAGATGAAGTTCTTTGATAGGTTACGTTAAATGCTTCTTAAAAATATGTAAAGTCATATTTTAACCAGGATTTGACCTGTGCAACATTGTTTGGATAGTGTTTTTGAATGCATTTAAAGAAAGTGAACGAGAGATATGTAGTTTGAGAGATTGTGTGTATACATTGACGTGATGTTATCGTGTAATGCAGGCGCTATTGGAAGTGGTACTGGAATCCTGCTGGCTGTTACGATCATCTATCAGTACTTTGAGATCTTCGTCAAGGAGCAGAGCGAGATGGGAGGCGTCGGTACCCTGTTGTTCTAGAGACTACGTAATTCATGAATAGAATACTTTATGTTAATTGTATAAATTAGTTTTCCTGCCAAGTCGTCAATATACCACTGCTGTATTGTCCAGTCATTCTCTGTGTCGTGTTATTTGTGTGAACTGTATCACGTGCTGAACAGAAAGCGATACTAAGCGTTTTATTAGAGAAGTAATTGCACAGTACACAAGATTAGCTTGCTGTGCATGTTCTCAGCTAGATAAAGCTGTTTAACGTTGCTTGGCATTGCAAGGATGCTATCAGAGACAAACCTTGTCAGAAACTCGCTGATATGTAACTAATCAGGCAGTTGGGCGTGTATGCAAGCAACTTAGCTATTCTTTGAGACAATTAGCTTAGTAGATACAAGTAGCGCTATTTCCAGATCTCACGGACTTTGGTTGTCAAGTTGTTTGACTGATAAGTCTTGCATCGTTGTGTAAAGACGACAAGCTTACAAAGATACATTATCAAAATTTCAACATGCGCTTGCTAAACTGTGCCATGATGTACACCCACCAATGTTAAAGGCAAGACTTTCAAACTTTAAGTTCGTTTATTTTATTCTAAAGTTGTCTGTAGCTGTATATTTTGATCCTTATGCTGGTGAATATTATTTCAAATGTCGAGTGGACTTGGAGCTGCTATGTTAATTCCATATGACTTTTTGTTGAACGAGCTGTAGGAATTGGGATACCTCATGCATTTGAAAGTCTGTTCCCTGTACAATCTATTTGGTGAAAGGGATTGTTGAGTATGCTGATAAAAGATTGGATCGTTCTGAATGTAATTAAACAGTATGCGATGTATAACGTTACACTTGTTTTTTTTTATTACGAATCTATTTTATTGTTAACAAAAAGATACACATTGCATATTATACATCTCACTTACTAGAAATTTAAATCACGCAAAGATTTTTAATATATTCATTTGTTAATACTAAAGTTTTTATACCAAATGACTATATTATTCGAAATGTATATAAACTAAAATACATGTACCCTATATATCATGCGCTATTCTACATATAAGTTAAATGTATTACTATTGAAGTAGCATTAAACCAATACAATAGATCATATTTAACTAAATCATATTTTTAAAAAGTGTATTAGTATTGAATATTCAAAGAGTAGCAAAATTTCTATAAAAAAACCTATCACACGTTTCACTCAATTTATTATGAGCTGGCTCCTAAGAATCATTTAATCATTATACTAAAAGCATAAAATAGATAATGTAAATATTTAAAATATTCGTCGCAAACAGACTGCATGAAAGATCGTAGTTCGATAAATATCTATAAAATGTGACTATATTAAAATTTAATAATACTGAAAACATGATTATACATTCATCAATACAACTTTTCCTAAAAGATGCACTACAGTAACTAGGTGAAAATAGAGGTTTCATATTACAACAAAAACAATTGTTCCAAACCAAATATAAGCATAATAAATTGAAGCATATTCGCATAAACGACGTCACTGACATCTTCCCCCGATAAGGAAACGACGTTAAACCTTTATTATTATTAAACATAAGCACTAAAATTCTCTGTTCTATTAACGTCATGTAAATTTAGTTTTTGTCATATTCAGCTTACAGAAGACACTATAGTTACGCCGTACTAAGTTATACAGTGTAAAACCAAAGCAAATGAGTTTCAATAAATAATAGTTCAGTTGGATATATTAATTATGACGAGGTCGACGCTCCTCATAACTAACCAAACACATCAATAGAACTCATCCACTAGGTCACCTTTGTTCAATTAGTGGACCCTGCGGAGATAGGCATTATTTGCACACGCCACGTACAAAAAAGATCTACACTCCGATGTATACAGATGAGTTATATATACTTAAACTGATTGACGTATATTTGTCACAGAGAGCAAACGGAGATATGCAGAAATACACTGATATAATACGAAGATAAAATTTATTGCAAAACTAATGTATCAAAATACAGCTTACTTGTATGAAATTAGCTGAGATCACATTTATGGTAAGGCAAGAAATTATAAATTGACACAAATTTCAAAATATTGCTGAATGCAAGTAATAGAAGATTATCAAAAAAGATTGTTAAAAACATCTAGAGTCAACTTTGTTGCGTTGCTCTTTACTGTTAGCAACTGTATTTCTGCAGTTGTAATCACTTGGTAGCGTAATATAATCATCATCATCTTCCCTTAAATCCCAGTTTAACTAGGGTCCGGATTTTTACACTTTTCTATTCATTGTAGAAAATTATACAGAAATTTCTGGAGCCTAGGTGCTCACCAACCGAATGCCCTATCTGACATTGCTTTAGATCTTAGAGTTTAGATCTTTATCGCCTTTTATGACACACACAGTCCATGGTTGGTATATTCTTTAGCAAAAAGGATGCAACACGGGTATAACTTGTATAATTATGATGTACATTTATAAATATTACATTATTTGATAAAATTGACTAAACATTCAATACATTGACTAGGGCATTGACAGATGATATGGTATGGGACAGAGAGGAGTTGAGAAGGTCTATTCCTTCGTATTCAGCTTCTAGCGAAACTGTGATTCAAGAGAAGAAGATGATGATGACATTATTTAATAACAAAAGATAAACATTTGAAGATAGAATTTATTTAATAACAAAAGATAAACATTTGAAGTTAGAATCTCGTTTAAAATGAGCTCTCACTACTTTCACAACTATAGGCGCTTGTGGTCTCTTGTACTCTACGGAACATACATAACAGGGATAAAAACTAAATTTTTTGCTTGTACATCATCAGCCAAAAACAAGCTAGAAATATGATCGTATGCTATCTGGTATCTATGCTAACTAGTAGGCTGACTTAGAACCACTACACATCACTCAACAGAGGAGAATTAGCAATCGAACATAGGCAGTTACAAAACACCTGAAATTGAGCAGAATCACATAATTAAATAATGACATAATTAAATAACATAGATATAGGAAACTAAAACACCCTAACCAATAACATAGTTCTTCCTTTCAACGACATATCTTTCCAGCAAGCAGTCAACATGATTTTCAAAATATCAATTTATGTTCTATTTTACAAAAAATAGGCCTATCACCATTTTATTTTTTCTTATCTAGGTTACTTTCAGTATTATTTTGGCATAAACTAAGTAACCATATATAGCTAATTAACAAGCAATTTACTCCAAATCTATTCACCAAGAGCCTAATAACAAACAGCCTACTCCATGGCATCCATGCCTATCAACAAACAGCCTATTCCATGCCTATCAACAAACAGCCTATTCCATGTCTGCCAACAAACAGCCTATTCCATGTCTATCAATAAACAGCCTATTCCATGCCTATTAACAAACAGCCTATTCCATGCCTATCAACAAACAGCCTTTCCATGCCTATCAACAAACAGCCCATTCTATGCCTATCAACAAACAGCCTATTCCATGCCTATCAACAAACAGCTTATTTCACGTTTTTCCTGAGTAATCTAAAGTTCATCTCTGGAAGCATTAACATCAGCAGATTGTCTACTTGAATACTTTTTCTTCAACGCCTCAGCATACAGTGGATGAGCTCTCACGTAGTCAACTGCCTCCAATACTAGCCTCATGAACTCTGCCACGTCGAAAGAATAGTTAGTGAACTTCTTATGAGCGCCCAGCGTAGGGTGATGACCCTGCAATGATCAAATATACATCAAAGCAATGTTCCTCCGCGCAATGTACATCCAAGCAATGTACCTCCGCGCAATGTACCTCCGCGCAATGTACCTACGCGCAATGTACCTCCGAGCAATGTACCTCCGCGCAATGTACCTCCAAGCAATGTACCTCCGCGCAATGTACCTCCAAGCAATGTACATCCAAGCAATGTACCTCCGAGCAATGTACCTCCAAGCAATGTACCTCCAAGCCATTAAAATACTTACACATAGACACAATAGCTAGTAGAAAGCCCAAACACATTAAACATTAATAAGTTATCGAAATTATTAATTATAGAGATTATTTAATTCTGAAACATCATCATCATCCTCCCTTGAATCCCAGATTAACCAGGGTCGGCATACAAATAGACTATCTCAATTACTCTCTGTCCTATACCACACCATCAGTCAATCTCGTACTTGAGACTTGCATTTGTTTAATTTTTTAATTTGTTAACACATTATTAATCTCTGAAACAAATTACAAAAAGTTATAAGCACAATACAGTATTAGAAGCATTTAATTTCCTTTAAAATTTTATCAATTTAAAATTCTTTAAAAAAGTCCATTGAATACACAGATATTTATGGATTTTTCTCTGAGATTTTATATCTTGCAAATTAATTTATATTCAATCACAATTTTGGAATATAAAACTTAAAAACCTTTTAAATTGAAAACTTATGAAATGTGATAAATTTACAACTAATAAGATGTATATTTAGATTATTTGCCATAAATTTACTCAAATACATAAATCATAAATTTACCAAGTACAAAAGTTTTCTACTTCAGAGATTTAATAAGAATGTTTGTTGAATTAAAAACTTTAAAAATCTTTTCAGGTTGAACAGGTAGCTTGTAGCCATGTAGTATGGCAGTGGATCACCCGGTGCAGGGTTCAAATCCAGTGCTCTCCACGTCACTGACATGCCATCGTGCAGGAAACTGAGTTAAACTTGGTTTTAGCTTTAGTTTTTGGACCTTCTTTTTGCTCGCCGGATGATTTTGTCTCAAAAGTGCTCGATGTTGTCATTGGTGACTGTAGCACTCTAATTGTTGTTATTGTTATTAGCTTTACTTAATTTAAAATTTACATTTAACGAAGTATTTTAATTCAGAGACACATCGTAACATGATTACTTTCAATCAGAATGTCCTTACCTCATCTTCTTGCACTAGTTTATGTTGATTGATCCAGGTAATGTATCGTATTCCCCTCAGCCTGGCCAAGTCCTTGTAGCAATGTTCATCATCGCAGTTGTATCTGAGCACGAGTTATATTATAATAGAATTGAAGCTTTCTAAAGATACATAAAAATGCCTATCTAAATCCAGGGCTCGCCCGTCACTGACAAAGCTTTCGAGTGAGGAAACTGACGTTAACATTAGCTTTATCAGCTTATTATAATAGAATTGAAGCTATGTAAAGATATATAAAGAGGCCTATCTAAATTCTTGTCTCGCCCGTCACTGACATCGCTTACGAGTGAGGAAACTGACGGTAACATTAGCTTTACCTGCTTTATATAACAAAATTGAAGCTTTCTAAAGATACATAAAGATGCATTGCCTATCTAAATCCTGGGCTCGCCGTCACTGCCAAAGCTTTCGAGTGAGGAATATGACGTTAACATTAGCTTTACCAGCTTTTAAAAATATCTTTAGATGTCTATACCTATCTAAATGTCTTTAGATTTCTAAAGATAAGTGTGACGACATAGTGATCTGAACAAATTACTGCTACACTCTTCATTAGGATACGTGTTAGATATTTACACTATTGAAAAGTATACAGATTCAAAATATGCGTCATGTCAATTTAAATTTAGAATTTTACTTCATGCTAAGTCCTGAAATCATCAAATCTACAATGTATATATAGATATATATATATATATATATATATATATAATATATCTATATTTATATATATATATTATATATATAATATAAATATATATTATATAGATATATATATATATATATAGACTATAATTAATATATATATAATTTTATATATATATATAAATATATATATATATATATATATATATATATATATAATATATATATATATATATATATATATTAGGTTGTTAAAATTAATCTACAGAAATTCTTCTATTGAAAATAATAATGAAACATATAAGATCATGTACACAAACATTTCCTTCACGCAGCGTCACAGACACTTCGTCTATGACAACACGAGCACTACAAAGGATCACTCAGTGAATCAGTATCAATATTCAGCATCGCCATCAAGAAACATACGGCCAATTAACGGAGGTTTAATGGGGCTTAACGTTGTCATGGACTGCTATATCACTATATATAAATATATGCTATATATAAATATATATATATATATATATATATATATATATATATATATATATATATATATATATATAATATATATACACTGTGAGTCTTATAAGTGACACCCCTTTTATATTTGCAATAAAATCGTAACCAGTCGACACATTTCTATAAAATTTACAGGTTGTTGGAATCAACCAATTTTCGCTATTACTGCAAAATTTTGTTACCATATCTTTAAGAACAAAAAAGTTATTGATATATAGGAACGCTAGGGGCAATGATGAATTTACAACTATGGGCCAAGTAACTGACATTCTCTATATTGTTATAATGAAAACAGGGAAAACATCTTATGCATATCATGCTATACTTATCTTAAAAAACAGGCATTTTTGTTCAAAACGTGCCATATTATGTGCAGATTTGTAGAAAATTGCCGAAGTTATTGCATTTTTAATAGCCCTGGGGTGTCAAAAGAACTATGCAGACTGTTGTTACGCATAAGGCCTGACTGCGCATTTAGCCTGTGCGCTAAAGCTGCAGCTGCTAGGCTAAAAATCAGATCAGCCATATGACATATCAGACTGGCTAGGCCGATGCTCCATTTACCGCCATCACTTGTTCACCGATTTGAAACTCATTCAATACAAATCACAAATCCATCATTTCCATTCTTCAAAGATGGTTTTCAGCAAAGAAGATCGCATTTTGATTTACGAAATGCGAATAGCCAAAGGCTATGGCGCATATTAGGATTTTCTATATTAGGATTTTTGTTTTGACCCCCACCCGCAGTCGAGTTTAGATAACTTTTTTATTTTTATATGTATCTGAAAGAAATTTTGCAATATTGCAGAGAATTGTTAGCTCTCCACTCCCAGTAAATTTCACATGGATCGGTTGACTGATTGCGATTTTATTGCAAATATAAAAGGGGTGTCACTTATAAGACTCACAGTGTATATATATATAATATAATATATATAATATAATATATATATAATATATAATAATATAATATATATATATATATATATAATAATATATATAATATAATATATATATATATATATATATATATATATATATATGCTATATATAAACACGGTTTCGCAGGTGTGCTATCAATCCTGAGAGAGAGAGAGAGAGAGAGAAAGAGAGAGAGAACAATGTTTATTTAAAAAAACATTCAGATATGTAATAACACACACTAGGCCAATGTGCACATATATCGTCTATTCGTTGAGTTGATAATACATACAATTCAAAGACAACGGCCCAGTCAGGTTGAAACAACATGTGCGTGAGACCAGCACCATGCATTCCAATGAAAATATCGCTATTGTGAGTCGTCTGCAACAACAACAACCGATCAATTACTCATATTACCACTAATCACCAACAACTCATATACAGGTCCGGCATATGTCCAAGAATCTAGTTTCCCATTTAGCTTGATAGGAAATTGAATCTATAACATTTCAGTGCACCCTAGGAGCGGTCATATAAAATAGCACGACCTTAGCTGGCAGTCTACTGAATTATTTCAATATTAAACATCTAATTAATGCACATATAGCTGCATCATCTGATTGGCTTGATAGAGTTCGATGTCGTCGTAGTTAAGGGTAGTAATCTAATCGATAGTAAAAAAATTAGTAAAAACACGGATTTCTATGAATAGGGGCCTATCTATGTGCAAATACACTCAAACTGTGGCTAGTAGAGACAAAACCATGAGAGCAAATTATTTAAAAAGATTAAACTTTTTTTAATATGTATCATGAGTAACTCATAGATATCTAACGGCGTTGTATCATCCGAACAGACGCCGATCTACTAAATCAATTGACATCATCATAAACGATCAGCCCATACCACAATGTAAAAAAGAGATGTTTATCTTATTCTTCTAAAATCATTTATCTCTTTATATTTTAGTTGACAGAAGTTATCTGTAAGCCTATTATCATGTTGCCCGGATCTACAGTGTTAACTAGATAGATATCTAGATATATTTTATTTTCACAAAAATAAAATGACACATGCAAAGAACGACCTGAAAAATGGACAAACAGGCCCTAAAGCCCTAACGTATACCCACAAATCTCTGGCTGGAGTCAGTGGCAAAGTCAGTAAGATACTCGACCGCAGATCAGTAGGTGCGGGGTTTAAATCCTGGGCTGACCCGTCACTGACATCGCTTTCGAGTGAGGAAACTAACGTTAACCTTAGCTGTTACCAGCTTTACCACAAAAGCTACAATTAAATTAAAAACAGTTAACAGAACGTAGTTTTAACTATTCACATGCAAAATAACTGAAAAGATTCTAAGAAATATTTTTAGGAATGGAACAAGAACAAGCATACCTGTAACTGCTTCAGAAATGGATATTGACTACAATAAAAATATATAATTAAATTAGAATATAAAATTTAAATTACAGTCTCGATAAAAATTAATTTTAATAATACTAGGTACTTAAAATGCAAACATCAGAAAATCAAATTAGATAGAAGTTAGCTAGTAAGCGTCTATTATAAATCATGAATATATCAGACAATATAAATCTTCAAATTAAGACTGACTTCAGTTAATGAACGTCTGGAATTGAACATAGTTTCCATATCGAAGAATTGTGCAGATTCAGAAAAGCACAGAACCAAGAGTTTAAGCAGATATAGCTGAAGCTCAATCTAGTAGCGGTAAAACTATATATTGCACATTTTCAAGATTACAAGAATAATATTAAAATACTATGAAATGGATGCATTCAAAATAGAATTAAGATATAAGGTTTGCAATTGTTTGATCTATGCGTCACAGACATCGTTTTCGAGTGAGGCAACTGACGTTAACATTAGCAGTTTAACTGATAAACCGCTACCATGTTTTAAAGTTACTTAACAAATATAGTTCACTAGTAAGTATGACAAAACGACATCTTACTGGTTATACTGCACAACTTGAACCTCCAATCCACCAACAGATTTCAAAGCAGCAATTAGCTGCAGGCAATCAATTCAAAAGTAACAATTCTACAGTAATTCAAATAACGCTAAATCACAAAATTCTAAATCTTACTGTCTTATTATTGCACAATTTCACCTATCGTCATCATCATCATCATCATCATCATAATCAACATCATCATCATCGTCATAATTGTCATAATCATCATAATCAACATCAACATCATCATCATCATCATCATCATCATCATCATCATCATAATCATCATCATCATCATCATCATCATCATCATCATCATCAACATCAACATAATAATCATCCCTTAAATCCCAGTTTAACTAGGGTCGGGATACGAATAGACCTAAGAATAAGAATACTGAATTGGTTTGTTATACCCTATCACTAGACAAGGATGATGTCAGGGACGTCCACAGCACACATCACTACAGATCAATTCATCCAAACCAATCTGAAAAAGAAGTGTGCTGAGGAGAAGTTTTACTGCATAAAAGTGTAACAGGTGCAAGACGAGATATAACTTAACCATTGTTACTTTTATATTTAAATTTTTTGTTAAAATATTGTATAAAATCGTTGAAGGCTGACCTCGTTTTCATTGAGTATATTCCTGTACTTAGAGCCTCGTGACAGTAAGGTAACACGAACCTTTGACTGCTACAAAATATATAAATATTAATGGTGATATAAAACATAAAGCACAATAAAATAATACACTATCAATTGATGCTAATACAATAAAAAATAACATAATAAAATAATAATACAAAGCTAATGAGTGTTAATCTGAATTCACACTGTCATACATATATTTCAAAGTGAAAACAGACAACATATTTAGACTATCATAGAACATTGCGGAAAACACTACTGCAGACACGTAGGTATTTCAAAGTATAAAAAGTTTTTTTTTGTTCGATTGCTATAATATCATACAGAGCCATTGAATGCTATTCCATTAAATATAGGAGCTACAAGTCCAAAATTTGAAGTAGTAAATCGATCAATCAATCAATCAATTAATCAATCAATCAATAGTTTCAGTTGTTGTTAGAGACAGAATTTTGCGACTCTTTTCTTATTCAATCAATAATTTTCTTATTAATCAATCAATCAATCAATCAATCAATCAATTGTCTCAGTTGTTGTTAGAGTCAGAATTTTGCGACTTTTTTCTTATTTAGTCTCCAGACCCGCCATTTCGAAAGGGAACAATACGATTAAGAATTAAGATTAATTAATTACGATTAATCAATACCCTGTTGGTGGTCAACTTATAACAAATGACAGTAAATTACAGCAAAACATTCACACTAACCAAATGCTTCAGTTAATAACTATCACAAAGTCATAATACTATACAAGCATATACATCACGCCACAAGTTACTAGGGTCATATACAGTTTCTTCTTCCCTTGAATCCCACCTGAGCTAGAGTCAGGATTACAAAATTTAGTAGTAATTTCTGAAGACCAGGCGCTTACCAACCAAATGCCATTTTTAACATTTGTTAGGATCTTATTGCTTTGTCGTCTTTTACGACACGTACAGTCCACGGTTGGTCTATTCTTCAGCAATCCGGTCACAACATGGATAAACATAAAGAAGACAATATTACAACATAAATAAGACAATATTACAAGAAATAGCTGTTAGTAGTATACCAATGGCCCTTCCTGAGTTATGACGAGTCGATGCAGTATGTGCTGCGAGAAAGCCCTGAACAGACTGCTTTTGTGGCAATTTGGAATCTATTTATAGCAAATATATGACAAATGACGACAAATTAAACAATAGCATTAAGATAGGGTAATAAAATATAAAATAAGATAAAAGATAACAACGAATAAATAAAATAAATAATAAGATAAAATAGGATATTAAATTGATTACTCTGATTCTAAAATAACAAACCAAATCAATGTAGCGGTGAATTTAGTGACGGCTTATATTTTTGTATATTTATATCTACATAACACCTATAGAGGCTTTCACAATTTCAAATCACAAGTTAAAACCATTCAACTTTGCAAAAGTATAAGTTAAACGTTGGCTAGGATTATGAAAGTATGGAGATACAGTGACAACTACACATGCATGTACATTGTACAGTGTAGTTCACACGAACCCAATGTCTACAGGAAGATCTCTAAACCCTGATCACTAATGAAACGACGAAAAATAAAAAATAAATAATTTAACAGAAATAACGTTACCAAATATTGAAAAACGCGAAAAAGAGACAGACCATGCGACAGGCCCCATCTGGTAGGCCCCATTGCGTCTTTGTTTCACGTTAGATAAGGCTTTAATTTTCAAACTCAAAGTATTACATAAAGCTAAATTAATTATAAAATGCTCTCTCTCTCTGTCTCTCTCTCTCTCTCGCTAGCATTTTACCAAATTCAGAACCAAGTTTACATTTTACCGAATTCAGAACCACGTTTATTCGAACGACACAATAGACAGTAATATAGTTCAAGCAAAATCTGATCCAATCGTATAATATACGTCTTAACGTCTAAATCACGCTTTAAAGTAAAGCCCTGGGATTGGAAATACTACTTCTGACGTTGATCCATATCGCATTGCTCAGCTGCTGCTCAGTCGACTCTTGCGAGAGAGCAGCATAGAACTGCTCTCCGCTGTAGCGGCTCGGCAGTTCACTAGACAAATTAATTTAATTACAATGATACGGAAACGTAGTAGACAGAAAGTGTCAATAGAGTTGTCGACAATCTAAATCTGTCCATTACAATAAAATAATCTTCCGTCTAGCGTGTCGCATGTTCCAATTCGGGGTCGACTCGGACGGGACTAGATAGGAAATGGAACATCAAGGTCGACAATCCATTGGACTGACACGACCAGGTGTATACGAAAAGGTTTCTATTCGCCCCACAGAAGTGAAAAACCCACGTCGCTACGCAGTCTCGAACTCGGAGCCTCTCGTACAAGAGACGAGCTCTCTATCACTGCACCACACGGCATTCGAAATCAGTCTATTGCAATACTAAGAAATAATTGTACAGTACCAGAGGCATATTGTAGTAGAGACCATATCTCATGCGTGCTAACAGAGGAAACACTGCATCACCGATACACACCTGCGCAGCAAACAAATTACACGAATCATAATTCATAAATAACACGTTATTAGAATTTAGGCCTGTGAACTGTGAACTACGAACTGCAGATTCACTAAACAAGACTAAAACTAGAAACAAAAAGCTGAAGCTGCAACATGTGCATTTATATATATAAAATAGCGATAGTTCTATTACACAGATCATTGTTGGAAAAATTAAATTACCAACTAGTCACTAATTTACAAACGAAGGGAAAATATGAAAATTACATTTAGAATGTAGTGCATTACATCATGCATCGTTGTGGTGCACAGATGAATCACTAAAGTAATAAAGAATCAGTGCACTACTTAAGGGCACTGATTCTTTATTACTTTAGTGCTCTGATGTGATGCACTGATGTGATGCACTGATGTGATACACTGATGTGATGCACTGATGTAGTGCACTGACGTTGTGCACTGATGTGATGCACTGATGTAATGCACTGATGTGATGCACTGATGTGATGCACTGATGTGATGCACAGATGTGATGCACTGATGTGATGCACTGATGTGATGCACTGATGTGATACACTGATGTGATGCACTGATGTAGTGCACTGATGTTGTGCACTGATGTGATGCACAGATGTAACACAATGGATAGAAGGTATTGTTATTCTTAGCAAACGTAAATATATTTACCTTTTTCTTGTCATAACTTCTTAAATGAATAACCGGATGTTTTGTAAAGGCTTTCCAAGTGTCATTAAAAAAATCTCCATAGTTCATTGGACTCTGGAAAGCATAATAATATCATAAAACACGTCAACGTATTGCCATGCATTTAGACTTTATCATATAAAGTAATTTAGTATCAGCATTATTAATCCTAATAAGATAGCAGCATTCACATTAGTTATTCATTAATATTTCACATTAATTATTAATTAATTATTATTAATCATTAATTATTTATAATTAATATTAATTATTAATTTCTAATCATTCATCTTATTTATAATCAGCACTAATGTAAAAAAAACCTTGCTGATACATATGAAGATGGCTGAAATCATCATAAACTTGCATCACAGGAAAAATAAATTCTAACTAGAAATTTCAAGCGAGGTTTATTAAATCTGGTTCAAACATGAATATTTGCGGCAGATTACAATCTACCAGTCGGCCGAATTACACACCTAATCTAAAGAATCTCGGCCATATTCGTTTAACTGCAATAAAATAGATAATACCAAATTTAATTATACGATTACTGCAAGCTAAACAATAATATAATGTTATTGCGTGCATCAAGCCAATGATCATGTAAAGTATTATCACTGAATCATCTTATTAATAAATAAAATTCAATTAAAACAGCAAACAAGCAATATGCGAGGCTGAATCATAGAAAGAATCATCTGATAATGAAGTTATTGACCAACAGCTCTGACGATATTTAACATGATAATATAGACATCACGAAAATCTATCCTAGCGTTAGACCTGATGAAATACACTCTGCTGTTGTGAGAATCAGTAATGCCCTGGTTGATATACATCAGTGGATGGATGCCAATAGATTAGGATCGAACGCAGATAAGACACAATTTATATGCAATGGCAGTAGTAATAGTAGCTGCTATGACGATTTATGAAATATGTGTTTCTGGTTCAGTTGTTCCGATATCAAAATCTGTTAAAGACTTAGGAGTGCAAACAGATTGCAATTTATCAATGCATTATCACATTAGATCTTTGTGTAAATCAAATCTCTTTCATTTACGTTAGATACGTCTAAGCAAGCGCCATCTCTCTCAAGAAGCGGTCCACATTCTGATGAAAGCATTCCCAAGCAGTAGACTGGACTATTGCAATAGTCTGCTATATAGCTTTGGCAAGATCAATTAAATAGATTACAAAGGATTCAGAAGGCCGCAGCACCACTTATTTCTGGCAGTAGGAGCAAAGCATTCCGGTCTTGCATGAGTTACATTGGCTTCCCATACCTCAGAGAATCCAATATAAACTTTCGTCTATCGTATACAAAAGCCTACATCATCAGGCTCCCGAATATATCTAATTGACGCCGGCGTACCTGTCTCTACTCTATCAGATCATAACTCTCACCGATCTACTGATGCAGAAATTCTTCAAATACCGTGATCTAGAATGAAGATGGGTACCATGGGACTTGTTGTTTCTGGGCTAACTGCTGGGAACAATCTGTCGACTAGTCTTAGACAGTCAGATCTATCTCTTCTGAGCTTTCAGAGGAAGCTACAGAGTTTTATTGTATCGACCGTATAACTGACTATGTTGGCGCTACTGTGGCTTTTTTCATAGAGCGGCGCTTGTATAAATCTACTACTACTATTATTATTATTATTATTATTATTATTATCACATGAGTCATTATTTAAAATATTTAACATGATAATATAGACATCACATTAATCATCATATATAGAATTTAACATAAAACACAACATCACTTGTATCAGTACTTACAGTGTTCCACATGATAATATAGACGTTTCGATCCCATGAGCCATTAATGTGCTGAGAGGCGTAGAGATTAACAAAATCACAGAAATGATGATACATGTTGACTCCTAAAAACAACAGTACAAAGCTCACACAACTAAAGGATAACAACAGTACAAAGCTCACACAACTAAAGGATAACAACAGTACAAAGCTCACACAACTAAAGGATAACAACAGTACAAAGCTCACACAACTAAAGGATAACAACAGTACAAAGCTCACACAACTAAAGGATAACAACAGTACAAAGCTCACACAACTAAAGGATAACAACAGTACAAAGCTCACACAACTAAAGGATAACAACAGTACAAAGCTCACACAACTAAAGGATAACAACAGTACAAAGCTCACACAACTAAAGGATAACACAACAGCTACAAACAAGGGTAAACAACAGTACAAACCTTAAAAAGTAAAACAAATAATTAGGTTCACTAAGTTCTTTTCAAAAAAATAAAATACTTACTAACGAAATAAGTGGCATCGTAGAATTAAAATAAACGACTATATTTTATTTAGTTATAAAATTGAGCAATAGCGGATGATGAGGAATAGAGAGAGGAGGAGAAGGTTTATTCGTATTCCGACCCTAGTTAAACTGGGATTAAAGGGAAGATGATGATGACGGTTTTATTCTGTTCAGTACTATAAAGAGCATGGAGTTTTAAACAAACATCTGCAAATAGTGTAAAGTCTGTACTTCAGTGAAAAATTACTGTAGTATAGAACCAGCAGCACACCTGCATCAAGCTTGATGATATAAGTTGGTTTATTTAATATCACATCACAGCCTGCATCTTCAAAACTCTGAAAGCTCAACTCACTGTAATGCTCCAACTCAGCAAACCTGATAAAGTTCATAAATTATATTACATAAAAATCATCAACTCAAAAATTTCAGGAATCATCGCGCCTAACTGGAATCTTTGTGCTTAGCTGGAATCATCGTAATTAGCTGAATAATTGTGCCTAGCTGAAATCATTGCACCTATCGTGCCTAGCTGGAATCATTATTACTAGTTGGAATCATTGTGCCTAGCAGGAATCATTGCACCTAGCTTGCATCATTGTACCTAGCAGGAATCATTGTGCCTAGCTGGAATCATTGTGCCTAGCTGGAATCATTGTGCCTAGCAGGAATCATTGTGCCTAGTTGGAATCATTGTGCCTAGTAGGAATCATTGTGCCTAGCAGGAATCATTGTGCCTAGCTGGAATCATTGTGCCTAGCAGGAATCATTGTGTCTAGAAGGAATCATTGTGCCTAGCAGGAATCATTATGCCTAGCAGGAATCATTGTGCCTAGCTGGAATCATTGTGATTAGCTTGAATCATCGTACCTAGCTGGAATCATTGTGCCTAGCAGGAATCATTGTGCCTAGCTGGAATCATTGTGCCTAGCTGGAATCATTGTGCCTAGCAGGAATTATTGTGATTAGCGTGAATCATCGTACCTAGCTGGAATCATTGTGCCTAGCAGGAATCCTTGTGCCTAGCAGGAATCATTGTGATTAGCTTGAATCATAATACCTAGCTGGAAAGCCTTCCTAAGACTTAGCCAGTCGCATTATTGTTTAGGTATCCAGACTGTGGTAGGGTTGTGGTAAATGCAGGTTCAAATCCATGACTTGTTTGTGACTGAGATTCTTATGACGTTAGACTAATCTTTAGTCATTTAAGAAAAGCTGCACACGGCTGTGAAACAGAGTAAGTCAATTATAGGACAGCAATTAATTCTCTTACAGCCATTAATTCTCTTGAAATGGAGATGATGAACAGAACAGAAAACCGAATTAATAAAAAATTAAATTACAAACATTAGTAACTGTTGCTTACTTAACAAAAATTAGAAGCATAGAAAGATTCAACAGGCATTGAAAGAAAAGAATAGCATAACATGACAATATGTATTCCAAATTTAGCGCAAGCAGATAATATTATCAGAAGGCCACAGAGAATTATGAGACAAAGAGGTATTAAAGAAATAAAACAAAATGTACGCCCTGTAGATCAATAGTAAATATGTTCAGCAACAGTATATCTATAGTTGATCTATTATACTATAAATATAAATAAGTACACTGATATGAATAGATAATGTCATTTAATAAAATAACGTACTGAACTTACTTTTATGCATTACATAAAGAATTGCCTTTTGATAAGAAGAGTATAGCAAAAAATAACGCTACAATACCACGACTGCAGTGGACTCTTGTGTTCACCTTCGGCTTTTAATTTCTCAGCGTTCAGCTTACACCGGCCACCAATCTGTCCTGATTTAAACAAATCTTCTCGATATCTATAAATTCAATAAGTATTTTAAAACCAAAAGGACAGAGAGGATTTGAGACAGTCTATTCGTATCCCGACCCTAGCTGAACTGGGATTCAAGGGAAGATGATGATTTTAAAATCAATTGCTTAAAGAAATCATCCATCCGTATATTTGAGAATAAGTTTCAACAAAAATTATAACTGAAAGTGACCAAAAACATCCTTTCATTTCAGAACAAGCCATACGCGAACAAGTTAACAGCGCAAGATTTAAAGAATAATTAATTAGTTGACCGGCATCTTAACATACCAATAAGCACTACAATGGGCGTTGATGTATACTGGCTAAATGGTCATAATGGGCTAAACGGTACAATAAAGCTCCTATAGCTAAATTGAGAAATATCTTGAGCGAGTTGGCACTGATAGAAATTTGATAAATCAGATAATGCAAGTTAGATTTGGAGGAGACATATTCCGGGAGGGAGGGGAGAGATGGGTTAATGAAATATGTAATAATAATAATAATAAAGGATTTAAAGTCCGTTTCCTCATCCAGGGATGATGTCAGGGAGGTCCCCATAACACAAATCACTACAGATCAATTCATCCATACCAACTGCAAAAGAAATGTGAACACTAAAATAAAGAATTTAAAAAAAAATAAAGAATGCAAGAGAAAAGGGTTGGATGCAGACTGAGACGATGGATACGGAATCTTGTAACAACATTTTCGTGCAGGTAGATGTATCTAGATGAAAATGAAAGCTGAGTATAGCATTGGTTGAAAACGTTCCATGTCATGGGCCTGCCAATAGCCTTTATACAGAGAAAGAAACAGACCTTTTCTGTTATAGACCTTTTATAAAACTAGCTCATTTTGAAAAAATCACCTTGTATATTTTCTCATTCGTTGGAGGCGCCACTGAGCAATCATCAGCAAGATTGTTTTACTTAATCCAATTATAACGTAAGATATCCCATAAATGTAAGATATCCTCCTTAGATATTTTATCTAGACATATATTAAGTGTAAATTATGACATTATTTTAGCCTCATTTGATAAGTAATTGAAATATAATTACCTTTCTAATATATTTAATGTCATTCGGTTAATAAATGAAGAGATACATAATAAATTTATAAGGGTCTTAATTGTGCAAAGCCTGCCGTCAATATAAACAAACACCCCTCTCTACTCCCACCACTACCCCCTGGCTGTATTTGTTATATGAGCAGAACTGCCACTACATATTATAAAAGGTCTATATAAAAATTGATCATATATTTTTTATCTGTCTACATTTCTTGAAGTCTTTGCATGCAATCCGATGTAAATTCTACAGCAATAACTGATTTGTTCCAAAAGCATAAATACATGCCATAAACATTACGTATCAGAATCTTTTATTCACTTTTTTGAACTCATCCCGTTTTATCGTAAGCAACCTAAACTAAAGCAATCATCTATTGTGTGAAATATAAATAGCGAGATGCTCTAAACTCACTGATTGTGACCAGAGTTGATGTTTGCGGTGGAAAAGTCGAGGTAGATGTTCTTAGCTCGGCAATACTGTGTGTATTTAGTACAGGCGAGAAACGAATCAGTCTGCAGACAGCAATATTCCATAAATAAATCAGCAAAATCCAGAGTTATAAAGATATCTCATTTCACAAATTATTGCAACAGCTTTTACAATTCAGCGCTTAACAGTGAACATTTTTACTGTTACTACTACTTTTGAAGCCATACAAGTAAAAAGACCGATTTCTACAGTAATGTCTCCAAAATTGCAATGAAAATTTTCTGTTCAAGGATTAATTAAAGTTAAAAAGCAAATCAATTATTAGAATTTACAGTTATTTACCTAACTACTACAAATCAAACTAGTACTTTTTAAATTATATTAACAGCAAGCAAATAGTGGTAATATAATTTAAAATTCAACAATTAAAATATATTAATTATAGTTGATGATTCATGTGAAAACACATATATTATTATTATTATTACTATAAAGTGTAAATTTATGGATACTCTATGCAAACTTACTGAATTCTGTGGTTCACAAAGCACAGTCATTTCATCAAGACGCCGCTTAACATAACCAAAATCTGCTGAGTTCCAGAATTTCTCTACCTGCTCTTCCTTTGTCTTTGCCCTAGTATAAATTTTAACAGGAATCAAAACTCTATTGCATTTATGATATAACTACAAAATTTTACTATTTAACGTTTCCAATGTTTATTGACTTTGTCACAATATAATTTCTTTAATGTAACAATTAGTTAGTACTACAGTACAATACACGTATGAGCACATGTGGGCATCATTGTCCATTTCCTCAACTTATACACACATTTCAGAGATACCTTTTACATAATAGATGATCCATCCAAAAATATCAGAAAATCAGTCATATAGAATGAAAATATAGACCTTAGCGACCTAATACTTAACAAAACAAAATTCGCATAATAATTAATTTACCACTCACATTTACAATATAGTTTGAATTAACTTAAATTTTATATCACTATGTACAATATAGTTTGAATTAAATGAAATGTATATCATGCATATATGCATATATACTTGAATTTAATTGTTATTTAAGCATTTAAATTAAACATTTGTTATTGACTACATTTTTCAAATAGACTAACTTTTGATATTGATACATAGAGCTCAGATTAGCAATATTCTGAGCTCAATTACCTAAGTACATTCTCTCTCTCTCTCTTAGTGCACTGCCTACTGGCAGTGGTCCATGTATATAATGACTCCACTCTTCTCTGTCTTCCGCTTTTCTCTTCATGTCCACAAATGGATCTTTAAATCACCTAACATTCATAATCTCGGCCTGCCTCTGCCCCTATTTCCTTTCATTCTGCCTTCTATGACGTCTTTTAGTAGACATTCCTCCTTTAGAATGTGTCCTATCTAACTCTTCTTCCTACTTCTCAATGAATTTACCAATTGTCTATCGATGCTAACTCTTTACAGAACTTCCTCATTTGTAACCCTTCGAGTCCAGCTTATCATTTCCATTCTTCTTCAAATCCACATTTCCAATGCCTCCAGTGTCCTAATATCTTCCTTCCTTAAGGCCCATGTTTCCCATTGTGGTCCATACCAAGGTTTCCACGATCTTCATCTTTGTTTCTTTCTTTAGACTTTTTGTTAAAAGTTCTTTGCTATTACTGAAGGCCTCTTATGCTCATGGAATCATACCGCATATTTCAGTCTCACATTTCCATTATCTGTTATAGTACATCAGTAAGAAGTAAATTAAAACAATAATATTTACTATCATTTTGCACTAGTACAATATAATGAATATGAAATAACAATAACTAAAAATATTAAGTACAGCAAAAACAAATATTTGACATCTAAATGCACATAATTTCAAATAATTTCCATGTTTTTTCAGATTAAGAGATATTAGAAAATACTATTCACGGTCAAATAGTATAAAACAAAATAGTATAAATAGTATAGAACAGATAGTATAAAATTACCAATATTGCACATTTATTGCAGTGATAGAAACATAATAACAAAAACATTTGTGATAATAGTAATAATTTACTTTGAAACTATAAATTATAATACCATCCATAAGCAACATTGCCAAAGCATTCAGGTTGTGACATCTGAAGACTTTTTGACGAGCATCCATTTTCATACCCCCAACATTTGACTTTATCTAAATCTGACTGCAAGAACAACAAAAATTCACAGACTACATTTACACAATGATAACACAGACACAGCCTACTATCCTGACCTGAATGACTTTATACATATACCATTATAAATACACATATACATGTAGACATAATGTTTGCAGCACAGGGTTGGCAAGTTTGCTAGCATTCAGTTTAAACCACGGCTTTAACCATAGTTTAAACTGGACTGGTCAAAAACTTCAAAATATCACATTTTGCTCACTTCACTGGCCAAAAATAAATTTTTTGTGATTTTTCATTACTATCCAAATAAATCATAATTATCCCTGCGTTGAGTCTGGGTTGTTTGAAGAATTGACCAACCGGTGACTGCAAGAGGTTGTAGAAGGCGACTAAAGCACTAAGATTCACACCAACGTCAGAAACGACAATCGGTTGGTGAGCGTCTAAGCTCTAGAAATTGTTACAAAAATTTAAATGAACGGAAAAGTCTCAAATAGGGGATTGACTGAGAGATGATATGATGTACGACGAAGAGATTTGAGACAGTCTATTCGTATCCCGACCCCAGTTAAACTGGGATTCAAGGGAAAATGATGATGATCATATGATCCAAATAAATCCTAAAAAATTACACAAATAATTTTTAAGCTAAAAGGGATATAGTACTTTAAATTGCCACATGTCTATCTAGAAGAGGTGGTACAAAAAGCAACTGGCATTGTACGTAGCATGGAAAGGATATAATTGTCTAAAGTGATAAAAATATTTCTTCATAAAAGAAAGTACCTTGAAATAACATGTAGCATCTTCTAAACAACTTTTTTTCACATCTTCATTACTATAGAGAAGGTACGGAATATGTTCAGCTGGCAAAAATTCTAGACTGCTCCAATGTACTCCAAATGAAAAGCTGCATATCAGTATTAAGATATAACAAAAATAAACAATCTTGCAGGGAAACATATCTGCAACAGCTCTGAAAAAACCATAAAATTAAGTTCAGTTGCCATTAATGCAATTAATAATCAATCAGTTCTCATTACCAGTACTAATTCCTACTCTACAATTACATTTAATAGGTATTGGTACTAAGAACAGGGAAGTAGTTGGGTATTGGTACTAGGAACATAAAAGTAGTACTTAAGTATATTAGTACTAAGAATAGGAAAGTAATACTTTAGGGTATTAGCCCTAAGAATAGGGAAGTAATACTTTAGGGTATTAGCACTAAGAATAGAGAAGTAATACTTTAGGGTATTAGCACTAAGAATAGAGAAGTAATACTTTAGGGTATTAGCACTAAGAATAGAGAAGTAATACTTTAGGGTATTAGCCCTAAGAATAGAGAAGTAATACTTTAGGGTATTAGCCCTAAGAATAGAGAAGTAATAATTTAGGGTATTAGCACTAAGAATAGAGAAGTAATACTTTAGGGTATTAGCACTAAGAATAGAGAAGTAAAACTTTAGGGTATTAGCACTAAGAATAGGGAAGTAATACTTTAGGGTATTAGCCCTAAGAATAGGGAAGTAATACTTTAGGGTATTAGCACTAAGAATAGGGAAGTAATACTTTAGGGTATTAGCCCTAAGAATAGAGAAGTAATAATTTAGGGTATTAGCACTAAGAATAGAGAAGTAATACTTTAGGGTATTAGCACTAAGAATAGAGAAGTAAAACTTTAGGGTATTAGCACTAAGAATAGGGAAGTAATACTTTAGGGTATTAGCCCTAAGAATAGGGAAGTAATACTTTAGGGTATTAGCACTAAGAATAGGGAAGTAGTAATTACGCTGGTATTAAGAATTTAGGGAAGCAATAAGGGTACTGGTATTAAGAATAGGGAAGTAATAGGAGTGTTGGTACTAAGAATTGGTAACTAATACGGGGAATTGGGTATTGGTACTAAGAATAGGGAAATAATATGGATCTGGTACTAAGAATAAGGAAATAGTAAGGGCATTAGTAGTAATAATAGTTAAAGGCTATAAATTACAATGCCAGCACACCTGGAACATAGATTCCATCAATTTTTATAAATTAAATTCATAAAAAAAATTCTGTGAGACTTTGCTTTAAATTTTATCAGAGGTTTTTCTGACAACGCAAAATTAAATTTTAAGAGAATTTGATCATATCAGCCAACATTTCAACAATAAATATCCATGAATTCTAATTTAATAGGCTTTAGTAAAGAAACTTGTAAGAATTACTTGTGGCTTATATCAATAAGCCAATTCATAACTCTTTACACCTTTATGAGAGTCATCTAATTTCATCAGATTCTCCAGTGATTACATCCACTAAGTCGATCTTCATAGTTTAAATTACGGAAGCCCTCAATAAATTTTAGTACCATTCTTTATTTCATTCAGAATATACCTTCAAATTCTAAACTAAGGCCTTCTAAACTATGGAAAAAATCTTAAGCTAAGAAAAATTTTTACAATGACAGTGATTCGATGATTTGTAAAATTATTCAAATGTATCCTTGCTTCCACAGGTACAGCATGCAAGCAGCGAATGTTTTCTACTTTATGCTCACAGTTCTAATAGACCTCAACATTGTCATTGACGACAGTAGCACTCTAATTATTATTATGTTCTCTTTATTGCGTAAACTTCTACAGCACATGGTCTGACAATTAATTGGGATTCCGTTTAACAATTAAAACTGCATAATTTTTCTCTTTACTACCTCGGCAGAAGTTTTTTCTTATAGAACTCAAAATATTTATAGTGCCAGGATAACCTCCCGAAAGTTTATAACCTTACATCTTCACATGTACCAAATGTTGTAAAATCATAATACATGATGATAGCAGTTTTATATAATGTGTAAAAATTTTACAGTTTTAATGACCTCCTTTAATAGACTATCTCCCCTTAGAAAGTGCCCTATTCCATTCTTCTTCCTATTTTTTAAATGCTATAAAAAACAGGAAGAAGAATTGGATAGGATACATTCTAAGGGAATATAGTTTACTAAAGTAGATCATAGTTCTAAACGTTGAATGGAAGAAAAGGGAAACAGAGGCAGACCTAGATTAGGAATACTAGATGCTTTAAAGATCCACTCGAATGTGGACATGAAGAGGGAAATAAACAGATAAGAGTGGAGGCATTATATACCATGGACTTGTCCGTTGGTAGTGCACTAAGAGAGAAAGAGAGAGAGAGAGAGACAGACAGACAGACAGACAGTTTTATCAGTCCACTATCAATTTATCTTATTGGGTAAGCGAAAGTTCAAGATTTTTCTCTAATCAGATCAGCTGGGACTCAAATCTACAAGAGTACAAAAACAACCATGAATGGTCGTTTTAAAAATTCAATATATTATCTGCACTGCTCTACTCACTGATCTATAAATTGACAATTTCATTGAGATATAGGATATTCGTGAAAAATTATCTACATTGCATTTCAAGAACTATATTTACTATTTATAATAATTTTCTCAACTACATTAAATCGAGGTAATTACAATACGTAATTGTGAATCGCTACCACGGTTAAATTTTTTTATTAACTTGGACAAATGGTTACGGAAGATATAGCCACGATTTCTCAGCACACTGAAAGAATATGAAACATGCTTAAAACATGTCGAAGTCGTGAAACCACGACTTAGCTTAATACATAAACTGTTTTGAGAGGGGATGAAGTCGTGATAATTTATCAATCCAATTTAATATAAAAAGTAATACCATGACTACATGCTATCTTACTTAATATTTGGAAGATTCATAAGGAATTTCTCAAAAGAATATTATGTATAACACTTAAATTATACATTTGCTCACATACACACTAAAAAAATAAAGTAGAAATTAAAGTAATATTAACATGCTAGTTTGTACGTTCAAATTAAAAGCTATTGTTCTAATTTTAAAAAGCGACATTTCTTACATAAAAAGCCTCTTATCAATTAGCGATATTACAGGTAAATTAAACAAAAACATCTGTGACAGTGTTGCAAGATGTCAACTTTGTTCTTTTCACAAATTGACCTTTTCTACAAAAAGAAATCAATTGTGAGAATAAGTGAACGTCCGTAGCCCCTCGAAAATATAGCCAAATGATCATTTGGAATTTACATGTCGCTGATGCAGACTCTTGTAAAGGTCAATACAGTGGAAATTAAAAATAATTCGAGCTATAGCTTTGAATCAATATTGCTGCTTAGGAATTCGTAAGAGTACTGGGTCTGCTCGATTATTTCCATGATTATTTCAAATTTATGGAATTTTACGGTTGCACCTGCCATGCAAAATCCCCATTTTATTTTTACATAGAAAGCTACTAATAGTCTTTTTGACACACTATACATAGCACATGTGCATGCACGTGTGTAATTGAATGTCTCAATAGCGAAGATGCAACGTCATGAAGTTTTAAGTGACAGATACTGAGGTGAATTAAACCCTCGCGGGTTCGGATCCCAGCCGAGGTAATCTGAGAGTAAAATCTCGGACATTCACTGGACTGGCTACATGGAAAATGGACTAAATTGCCTAACGGTTTAAACATGTGGTATTAACAGTGATAGATATCGATATAGTTGATCGTTTCACTCTAATGCGTGTTTACTTTACCCACCGTAACCAATACTAACCACCATAAGAGAAAAGGAGAATTTACCAGTTGCTATTCGCCGGCTTGATTTTGTTTCAATAGTGCTCGGTGTTGTAATGTCATTGATGATTGTGGCACTCTGCATGATTGTTGTTGTTATTAATATTATTTTAATTAAAGCATTAGTTTCATAACACAATATTTAATTCAAGCCACACGTAAGTATTAAGAATTATAGTGAAATGATCAACTACATGACACATAATTTGATATCTATCACTTAATTTTAATACCACATATATATGTTTAAACCAAGATCTTTGTAACCAATCCAGTGAATGTAGGAGATTTTATTTTCATATCAGCGCGGCTGGGATTCGAACCTACGAGGGTTCAACTCACCTAAAAGTCTGTCATTTAAAAGTTCATGACGTTTCCCCTCGTACGCTACTAAGACGTTCCATTCGCAATTCTTTGCCCATACATTTAGTATCTTGACAGATGATCCGATCATGAGGTTCGGGGTTCGAATCTGGCTCGAGTCACTTTTACTTTTTAAAGGTTGGCTAAATTTTATTAGTTTGGTAGGAATACATATGGTGTGTTAGGGTAACAAATCTTCTTATTCAAAATTCTTTTTGGGCTACATTTAATAATTCTTTATTTTATGATCCATGCAGATGCAGACACAGTCACTGTGACTGTGTGCGGGTCAGTATTCCAAGATCTTTAGTTATAGCACTCTAGTCTTAGATAAGACTCTAGGATTATAATATAATCCTTGAGTCGATTGTTATCTATGGTTATAGCCATTCATAAATGTAAACAGGAAGTAGTATTGTAATGATTTGTTTATTTTTATGAGGATTTAAGATTTTGTGTGATTGAAATTAATAAGTAATAAGTGCGTTTTAAATTAGCTTCTTAGGGTAAATGAGAAAAAATAAATTTTTTATGTAGGTCGCAAAATATTTAAAATCTAAAGTTATATAATTGTGTAAAGCTTCCGTGTAGTGCTTTTAGTTACGATAAAGAATTTA
The DNA here is from genome assembly GCA_905160935.1 of Enchytraeus crypticus. NCBI lineage: Eukaryota > Metazoa > Annelida > Clitellata > Enchytraeida > Enchytraeidae > Enchytraeus > Enchytraeus crypticus. The sequence goes on from CAJHZI010000466.1 coordinate 150,665, forward strand.
CTTGTATCACAATCGTTAAACGAAACTAACATTTAGAATTTAAGCCCCATACCTGAGGCTCGTGTAACATCGCCCCTCTCTATGATTCCTACGTACGATTTTCACCGAATTTTTACAGTATGTGCGGATTGCAGGTAGGGGCTCATGTAACATCGCCCCTCTCTATGATCCCAACGGACGATTTTCACCAAATGTGGATCATAGAGAGGGGCGATGTTACACGAGCCCCATAATACCTTAAGAGGTCATAGCTACAAGTTGTATAAGCTTAGTGTAAGGACAAACATAGGAAAGTTTTCTTCTCAAAGGGTGATTGATAGGTGAAACTCTTTGAGTGAGGAGATTGTGAATGCGGTGTCAGTGAATAGTTTTAAAAATAAGCTGGATGTTTTAATCATGCATGGTTGGAAATTGAAGTAAGCCTTGGCTTTCTTCCGTTGTTCCTTCTATCTAAGTTTGACTAAGGTTTAATAACGAGAGACGATAGCAGTTCTAGTAAATGCTGGTAAATATAATTGCATAAATAATGTGAAATATATAATTGCATCAATATATTTTTTGCTGTTTTACTTATTGAGACTATAGTAAATGGTGGTATATGTTAAATAACTTAGTTGCTAAATCGATGATTAAATGGCTATGATTAAATAACTGAATATATGTTTGTAATCTGTTTCTTAGGGATGTATTTAACGACCAGCTCAAGTGCATTATCCAGGCAACTTCTGACTGTCAGCCAGTTAGAGTAGCCCTTAAGTTTATATCTTGTCAGTCCTGGTACTCTAAAATTTGCCCTGTTTGCATGTTTTCTTGACTCCTTAGTTTTATTTCGTATCATAATAAGTTGCAGTTATTTTTTCAGATTTCATTATGGCTGTGCTATATTTGGAGAATTTAGATAAAAATTGTGAAAAGCAATTAAACTACTCTAGACTATATGAGAAGTCTTGCTTTGCCAGCATTAATGTATACTATAATACTACAAAACTCAGCTTTTAAAGCGTTTTGTAATCGTTAAACGCATGTGGGATGTCTCAGTCAAGTGATATGTACAGCGATTCTCAATCTGCATTTGCCATTAGCTGCTCTGAAACCGATGCAGCTGTAAATGGACTATTAAATAGTGGTTGGCAAAGCTCATCCCCCAATCATGATGAAACATTTGAAGAAATAAGAGTATTCCGTTCATCGGAGGATAGAGAAGATCTGGAATGTGTTTTAGCATTTACCGTTGATGAAAATGATTCAGTGTACATTAATCAACAAGTCGACGAGGCGGTATGGATGGAAAATGATTATATGGATAACGTAAAACCTGATACTTATACAGAACCATTTACACCAGTGATTCAGCTGAGCTCATATCAGGCAATTCCTGTTCAGTTAATCAGTACTTCTGCAAAACTTGGAGAATTAAATTCTTGCTATCCACAAGAGATTTCAGGAAATTCACAAAGTATTATATCTGGTTATGTCCCTCATTCAAATGCCAACTCTCACAACATTCCTAGTGTGCTAGCTTCAACTTCTAATTATGCGCAGAAGAAATCATCGCCAAATGCTATTGGTGCTCAAACTAAGTTACAGGCTTCCTCTCGTAAGTCCAAGTGTAGCCGTGCCTCGAGTAGAACATGTGCGAAGGTAAAAACTGTTTGTGATGATATTGGAGCGGGACTGCAAAATCTTGGTAACACGTGTTTTCTAAATGCTACGATTCAATGTCTCACATATACATCACCGTTACTTGAAGTTCTGCTGCAGTCTAATGAAGGTTACTTTTCGCATTTATAGTCTAATTGAGTTCTTATTAGAATTTTGTGAAGTTTTATTAAGGCAACAGTTTAGATCAATATACAAATATAATATTTATATATTGAAAGATAAAATTTAGTTTAAAGATCTTTCATAATAAAATTAATGATTTTGTTGTCAGGTTCTATCTTTGCATTATTTAATATGTAATGTCCAGGCTACTGTAGAATAATAGATCAGATTTTTTAAATTTAATAGTCTACTAAGCCGCTACAGTTAAAGAAGGCACTATAAAAAACCATCAAAGAAATCATATTTCCCAAACTGAAGGCTACTTTATTGTTCGATAACATATGTAACCTAAATTTGTAATAATATAAATTTGATAGTCTCTGGAAAGCTCTTAAATCAATGTGAAAGCTATTAGCTAGAATATTCACCTTGAGCCTGCCATTTTCAAGGCAACTAGACAGACTGAGAGAGAGATAATTCTAGATGGAAGTATATATTCTTACATGCATTTTGCTAATTAATTAATTACTGTTTTTGTAAGATTCATACCAACTTCAGAAAGGGCACTTGGTTGGTGAGCGCCTAGGCTCCAGAGATTGCTACAAAAATTTAAACGAATGGAAAAGTCTCAAATAGGGGATTGGCTGGTTGTGTGGTGTAGAACAGAGAGGATTGGAGGCAGTCTATTCGTATCCCGACCTTAGTTAAACTGGGATTCAAGGGAGGATGATGATGATGATGATGATGATTACTGTTTTTGTACAGATTGTTACGTTAACGGAGTGTGTCTGATGTGTGAGCTCAGTCGGCTTGTAAGAGAATGCTTATCTAGACCTGGTGGAGTCTACCCACCCCATTCCATGCTTCAAAAACTTAAGCGTAAGTTTACGAGTCTTGAGTTAAATTTGTTCCAAGTGTTGCTGTACTATTTATCTACAGTTCTCTGCATGATACAGCTCTATAAAAGTTAACTGCTATATAAATTAAATTAAGAATTGTACATTTAATTTATAATGCAGTTCTTTAATTTATAGTTTTCTATTTTAGATATATGTATGGAACATGTGAAAATGAATGATGCTGTTATGGCAATTAATAATTGACGACAAGTGATCCTTTACATTTTTATAAATCCTCATGTAATTAACTGCTTTACTATACTGTATGTATTGATTGAAACTCTGGCAGATATTAAATTTGCATACATTGATTGATGTAATTACGAAAAAAGTAAAGTTAAAAAGTAAACACCCTTTGTAGTGAAATGATCAATTCTGTTGATATCTATCACTTTTTAATACCACATGTTTAAACCATTAGGCAATTCAGTCCATTTTCCTTGCAACCAGTCCTGTGAATGTTCGAGATTTTATTCTCAGATCAGCGCGGCTGGGATTCGAATCCATGAGAGTTCAATTCACCCCAGCATGTGTCATTTAAAACTTTATGACCTTATCCCTATGCTATTGAGACATTAATAATGTATTTTTTTATTTGTTTAATTAGTTTATGGATGATAATTAATTTATTTGTTGTTAGGCAAACTTATTTATTGTTTACTATAGGTTGAGGATAAAAAAATTCTTGTAGTTGAATAATACTTAGTTAGATTAGCTGAATGTTTGCTTTAAGGGGTATTTGTGGTCCTGCGATATCATGAGACTAATGTGGGGTAAATGTTTGATAGATTACTAGATGTAAATAATTACTTTTTGAGTTGCTGATACACTAAAGTAGCTGCTTAGTTGTTTAATTTTCTGTTAAATTAAATAATTGTGTGATAATTGAATTGAATAACCAATTTATTATTAATTGATCGGTTTATAGACCTGTGGAGGAAGTTACTGTTGTTAATGACTAATGTTAGATAGATCTGTGATGCTTTAACAGCTTGTTATTAATATTTGCTATGATTTGTAGATCTGTGGTGTCAGTTAGTTAATGGCTAATGTTAGATCTATGATGTTTTAACAACGTGTTATTGATATTTGCTATTTTCACTGCACAGTCGTAGCGCGACATATGAGATGGGGCAGGCAGGAAGATGCGCACGAGTTTCTGCGATTTTTCGTTGATGCTCTCCATAAATCATGCATAAGTGGACACCGGACGATCAGTGAGTGTAATGATGGTGCAAAGTGTGATAGCAACAGCGTGCAATTGAATGAAAAAAGAGGTGATCTAAACGGTAATATTACTGACGTCAGAAAGACTGACATTGATAGCAGAAAAGATACTGAGAATACAGTAAACAATAGAGTTGCTTCTGTTAACGGTAACTCAACATATGATTGCCTTGATATTGCTTCTTGGAATGATAATTATTCAAAAGCTTGCAGTTTATCAGGCGAAAATATCTCTGCCTCGAAAAGTTGGAGGGTTGATAAGGAAACTAATCTTAACTCGTCTGAAACTACTAGTTATAATGGTATCTTTCTCTCAAGTAATGGTAACACTGCATGTGACAATAGAAATGGTGAATTCAATGTACCCAGTACTGCATATAGCGACACTGCATGTAGAATTGATGCTAATGCATTTGATAGTTTTAGCACTGCCTATGTTAGTGGTAGCAATGATTGTAAGAGCAATAGCGATATTGGGTGTAGTGGCATTAGCTCAACATGGATGAGTAGCAACAACGCTATTGATAAAACAACTTCAAGTAACAATGATGCTATTGATAAAACAACCTGTAGTGATCATTGGTCAAGTAGAGATGAAACGGCTAACAGCAATACCTTTGCTGCTAGGACTCCTGTCAACTCCTACTTGAAACAAGAACCTGCAAATACGATAAATATAACAAAGATAGAGCCAACTGGTAGGGAATCATCTGACTCTGAAGACCGGTGCAGTGGCAACATGAATGGATATTGTGATGAAAAGAATGATGTTAAGTCAGAAAAATTATTAAACATACCTACGCAAACATCTACTGAAAGTACTTCAGCTGTGTCTAACTCGTTCATCAATGATGTCTTTGCTGGGATTCTTAGAAGTCAAGGTAAGAATATCTGCTTAATAATTTGTAGATTATCACCATTGCTAGTTAGTTTGCTGTATAGATGATTAGATGTTAATTTCAGCCACTTACTTGTAAAGATGCTATCTTGGTGTCAACCTTCAGAGGATAAAATTACAATATCATAACTAATTTGTTGATAGGAAATATTTTTACAAATATCGAATTACTCTTAAGAAAATTACTTGCCAATGATGATGGATTGACATTGCACAGGGCATGATTTTCCTTTAATAATATTGTTACAAATCTTTAAATTACTCAAAATTGTTTATAAACTAATTTAGTTGCTATTGATAGTGGACTGACACTATATGGTGCATGATTTCCCTTTGGCTTTTTTAATAGCCTTTATGTACAGGTATTCTGCTCGACCACTTGTGGTTGTTTACTTGGTACTTCTATGACGTTATATATATAAATTTATCGACCATATTGTAGCCTTCGCCCCTTCATGTTTTCTGCTCCTACAATATGGAACTCATTTCCACAGATCTTCGATCTTGTAACTGTATTAGTATATTCCTGGCAAGCTAAAACCCAATTTTCTGCACCATAGGTCTAAATTTTGACCCTCTTGCCTTGGATCTTGGACTTCCACTGGTTTGATCTCGTTTTCTCTTGTAGTCTTTGTATACTAAGTCGTCATCGTGTGGAGTTTTATCGTTGGTTGTGCAGAGTCTGCAAGAGACGTCCCTGACATTGCCATATAGCGAGGAGCCGGACGAAAAATTCTTACTGATTGATATATATTGTTGATCAGAATATACTCTCTAATCCTAAATCATCTGAAATTTCTTAGGATTAGCTATTTAAAATAAGATTTCTTGTGTACATTTTCAAACATGACTGCCATAGAATGTGTGTATTGTAGTGTCCTGTTTGGAATGTGGCTGGAAGTCCAATACATTTGATCCATTCCTGGACTTATGCTTGGACGTGCGAAACTCGCTAACATTAGAAAAAGCTTTTGATAAGTTTGTTCAGCCTGAAGTTCTCGAGACAGAAAATGCATACTACTGTAATAGGTAACGTTTGTTGATTGATTCATTGGATGTCTGTGAGTCAGTTTATCACTTGAATTGATTGCCGGACTTGTTGTATTCTAATCATATTTTATATATAATCTCTTAGAATATCTAACAGTTGTGACACTGGCTTTGTGATATTTTGTGATTAGTAACCTATAGGCTGTAATTCTGAAAGCAAACAAATTTTTGCACTGGGTTTATCTGTTAAGTTTTAATATCTCTTGAATATACGTGTATAGTTAATTGCCTATCTAGATATGTAGACTTAACATTTTACTCTAAATGTTTCAAATAGAACTTCTATGCTCAAGATCTTTTTTAGAATCAATTCCACTGTTAGTTGTGAATTGTTATATTACAAATTACGATCGTTATTAGATATTAATTAAAGATTTGTGCTATACTAGGTGTTGCAAGAAAGTAAATGCGGAAAAACAGTTCACTCTAAATCGATTGCCAACCATTTTGAATATACAATTAAAAAGGTATGTACGTTATTAAGTTCTTCCGTTGTATGGACTATTATATGTGCATCAGTCTGTATATTACTCAATAAAATGAATTTTTTGTATTGACGTTTCTTCAGCTTCTATTATCTTTAGATGATACACTGATGTATCTATCTTGCTAAGGATGTTCTTACCCTTAGCAATACAGATACAATCAGTGATAATAATCAGCATCTAAAGGTAGTAGAAACTAAAGAAACGTCGATACAAGAAATTCATTTTATTGACAAATATACAGACTGATGTAATAGAGCTCTTTTCTTTACATGAGGGAGTACTTTGGATCAGGTCTCCTGTAGTAAGATTGTGTTTTCAGTCATACGCTGATGTAAATAGTATGTAAATTAGGTCCAAGCAGAAATATTTTCTAATTAACTAATAATAATATTTACTAATTAATAATAGTATGAATTAACCAGTTGATACTAATGCTAACTGTTTACTGGATTGAGAAAAAAATATACTACCACTCTGTCTGTTTTAGTGATATTTAATTGATATCATTTAAACTGTATATAATACTAGTAGATTTTGTTTAGAATGTGATACCATTTTTCTTAATTTATCGAGCAGTTTGCTATTCTTCATTTAGCTTATCACTTACACAAAGAATGGTAACTAATTTACTTTCGTAATACCGGCATTTGAAATTAAATCAGTTGCATTCTTGTATTGATCATTGATATTTTACATATTGTCTCATTTTAAGGAAAAGTGTTAGAATGTTTAAATGGCATATGTCATTAAAACATTCACATGCTTGATAGTGGCTTGTTTCGTGCATTAAATTGTGCTCAAAGGTGAAAACTTGCAGAGCGGCTGTGTTCATGCCAGAGGGAAAAGAAATAATTTTAAATTGCTGAATTTTTATTCTAAATTGATAAATTGTTGCAAATATTTTTAGGTATAGCGTCCTTGGTGGAAAGGTCACGCAACACATTATCTTTCCCGAGCTGCTAGATGTAAAGCCATACATGAGCTCAAATGCCTTGCAGTCAGATATTGCGTATGATGAAAATCATATTAGCAACCATTGTGCCTCTACGATGCACAACACAAATGACTCGAGTCACACGGTTGTCACGAAATTAAATCATTCCTGTGATAGAACGCAGTCTTGCCTGAGACTAAGTCCAGCTAACGTTATCTCTTCAGCGTCATCTACCGCTCAACAAAGTATTACAAATAATCCGGAACATTTACAGTCTTCTGCTAGTACTCCGTGTAGATATGCGATATCTTACTGCAGCGGTTCAACTAATATGACATCTGATAATCCAGTCTCGTCGTTGGTACACTGTACTTCACGTGATTCTGAAGCCTTGAATCATACAATTACGTCTTATAAAGCATCTGCTGATACTACGTCACAGGCTGTTTCCTGTAGATCTGCTGATGTCCGTTCAAGATTAGATAATATCTTCAATGTCAGCAGTAATTATCAAACAAAAAATTCGATATTTGAACCTGCAGGCGTTCTTAATGGTGGATGTAGTATGTCTAGTGGCAGATTGGAAAGAAATATTTTCCAGAGTTTATCCTCACTGGAGGACAGCTATGACTCAAGACGAACTACGCAGACATTGTCGCAGGATCAAAGTTGTGCTTTTATGAACGATGCTACCCGCAGTGTGATTGGAGGATTAAATGAGAATACCTGCGGTAAGATTGAAGCGCTAGATGATAAAACCTGCAATAAGACTGGGGATTCTTCCATATATACACTCTACGCTGTGCTAGTACACGAAGGGCATAGTACCAATTCAGGACATTACTACTGCTATGTGAGGACGCTGGATGATCTGCACTGGTATTGCATGAATGACTCCATGGTAAGTTTTCTCTCGATTGTTCGGTTCCTTTCATTAAATGACTATACTACTGCACTGAAGCTAGTTGTAGACTTGCTGGTTTTTTTACCCAATACACACCTAAAGTAATTGGTGTATTCTTTGCTGTCGGACTGTAATAACTCTTCAGGTTTAGGTGTCTTAGCAAGGTATTTTTTAGCTTAGTTAGGCAATAATGTTTAAGATAATGTAGTTAATTGATTATTGCTACTTGTTAATTATATAAAATTTAATGAGATAGTGCTATGGAATTCAGATGCTTGATGCTTAGTTAGGTAATGCTTTTAAGCTTAGTCGGATAATACTATTGAACTTTGAATTGGGATATAATATCGTTGAAGACGTCGCTGAAATCATCTTCGGGAAAAAAAACGGACGTTAAATCTCTTAGTTTCGCAATATATTATTTATAATTATAGGCTTGTGCTATTAACAAAGCTAAAAAGCTAATGCTACGTCAGTTTCCTCACTCGAAAGCCATGTCATTGGCTGGTGAGTCTTGATTTGAACCCAGCACATACTGATCCGCGGTCGAACACCTTACCAACATCGTCCCACTGGCTCCAGCCAGTATCAACTTTATAAGATTATTGATATTAATATCAACTTTGTAAGATTGTTGATATTAATATCAACTTTGTAAGATTGTTGGAAATACTGAAAACGACATTAAGCATTCGTCTTTGTAGACAACTTCTTTACTCTTTACTTTATTTACTTTACAACTCCTTTCTCCTTTTGTCTGCTAATTGATTTATATTAATTCTAATGCTGGCTCTTGATTATATTTACTATATTGTGATAAAACTGACGTTTAGGTTCGAAGAGTATCCCTGCAGCAGGTGCTGAACGCTGAGGCCTATCTGCTGTTCTACAGGAAGACTGGCAGTGAACTAAAGGTACGCTACACCATTGATATCTGTGTTTTCAGTAAAATCTGTGTGAGTCTTAATTGTCTGCGTCACTAATTTTTTGGTAAAATTAATGACGTAACTGTATGCATTACATAAAGAAGAAGAGGTTGACGTCGAAAGATATTTTTCTGCACAAATCTTTTTTAAAGCCAAGTGAATTCAGTACTTTAGGTGATAGCGAGTGTAATTATTATCAATTAACTCTGATAAATCATCATCATCATCTTCCCTTAATTTCCAGTTTAACTAGGGTCGAGATACGAATAGACCTTCTCCAATCCTCTCTATCCACACCATATTATCAGTCAATCCCCTATTTTTTATCCCACACCATATCATTCCCTATTCTTAATCACTGTATCCCACGTCAGTAATGATCTACCTCTCTAACTTAACATTCAGCTCTCTCCTCCAAACTTAAAGCGAACCGTATATTTTGTGTTACGAGGGATTTCGTATAATGTCGATGTGGGTTGACTTTCAGGTCTTCCCCACCCCTACCGGGCGCGATCCCCTAACCTTGTGGTCTGGGGCCTCGTATACCGTGCACTTAGACTTTTGAAGCTTTTCCATTAGTTTAATTTTTGTAGCTATTTCTGGAGCCTGGGCGCTCGCCAACCAAATGCCCTGTCTGACGTTGGTTTGGATCTTGTTTTTATGTCGCCTTTTACGACACGTGCATTTTGACACGGTTGGCCTATTCTTTAAGCAACCCGGACACAATACAGGGAATATTGACTCTGACCAACCTTCAATTAAATCTAAATACAACCTTGCTGTAAGCGAATGTAGCAAATTGTATCTTATTTTTAAAAATGAGTGCAATAATAATTAGTTTTAAATAAACTTGTGTTATATTATTATTTATTTATTATTATATTATTATTGTATTGTATATAAAAGAATCTCACATGATTTAACATTTTGATGTTGATTGATCTAAGTGCTTATAGCGTACATGGTGTAATGGTTTGCACGGGTTTATTGTGTGTTTTAGGCGGTTAACAACTCTATTCAGGCTAAAGCCGATCAATACTTTCAGAAGCAAAAAAATGGGATTTCTCGTTACAAAGAATTATATCAAAGCGGACGAAGTTTACAAGACTCGACGAATGAAAGCAAGTCTACTGGGTGCTCCCAGCGAGCGAGTCCTCTCTCAAATCAAATCAAATTACTCGGCTCACGTGGTGATCTGATATGTGGGGGAGGGCAGATATCACGTCGTCCTGCAGTTTATTCTAAAGTCTCCTCTTTAGCAACAGCTGCCGATAAAAATCGGACTGTCTGCAAATCAAAGTCTCTAACAGCTAAAACACGAATAAACAATAAAAATAGTCTAATCTGGAGCTCAACGGAAACGAATGCAGAAAATAAATTATCGCCCGGTGTTGGTAAACTGAGAAACCTGAAGGGTAAATCTGCTCTAGTTTCGAAGTTAAAGACGAGAGCTCGTCTGCAGTCTCAGACTGGTAAATATACCACTGAACAGTTTGTAGCTGGAACTGGAGATCCAAGTGTAATGCTGGAGAACAAAGGTATCGCAATGTCTTATGATCATTCCAATCATGTTGCCAATATTGTGCAAATCGGAGTAAACGGCCAAGAGCACAGAGACGATGTACCGTATCCGGTTTCGATTTATTCTGCGACCTACAAGGAACCGTTAGTCATGCTCTCAGACTTTAAACTGTCGCGTTCTGTAAAGGATCACAGTGAAGGTACGACTATGAACGAATCGTCGGCTTCCAGTCGAAATTTTGCCGACTATGATACGTCCTACTTAAGCCCAGAACTCTCGACGTCATCTCATGGTGCTGTGAACGGCATGAGGCATTTCTCTGACATAACAAAACAGCTGAGATCAGCGTCTGCAGCAAACTTAAGCTCACAGTCTGTTCAGAGCGCTAGTACTGTTTCTTGTAAGTCATATATACGTAATATTGACTCTGAAAACTTTCCGCTGGAGCTTATATATAATGGCAACGCTGTAGATAGAAGTGACTGCATTGCCTCCCAAAACGGCGAGCATCGTAAGAGAAAGCGTAGGAAATACAGTGATTCTATGCGGGAGTTGCATTCGGATTCTGAGAGTTTGAGTAGATTGAGAGACTTGTATAGGCCAGACCAGAGACGATCCAGATTAGAAAACCAACAGGAAACTCCGGCGGCTGGTTCAGCTGTATCATTGAAAATTCGCGTTAAAAAAATTACGACCAATCCGTCTGGATCAGAAATATACAAAATTCTATAATCTTTTTAAACGAATTTATAGCGACATATCATGCATTTGATAATTTTGATTTCATCAGTCTATTTTTTAAATTAATCAATTTTAAACTTCTGCAGAATGTTGACAGTTATATGAAACAACGTTTGATATCAATCAGACCGTTAAATGTTTAATTTAAATTTTTGTTTTGATAAGAACAAGGAGTAAGTCACGTGATCCGTGACTGTTATCATCTGATGATATTTAACACTGAACATCTGTTGCTGTTGTCGTTTGTCTGCTGGTGAGGTCGCCAATCCTCTCTGATATGAACTAATCAAATGTCATGAAATGTAGCTTTACTCTTCTCTGCAGCAATATACCCACTGCATAGTGATTTATTATGAATTTGTGACTCTTGAAATTTTGAAGGATTTGGTTGACCCTTTTACACATTGGAAGTATTACTTTGCTATTGTTTTGATCAAGATTTGAAACTAGATCTTCCTTCTCAGTGACAGACCAATTAAAAATTAAACCACAAAGGCTTATAAATTTTCCTCCAGTGAATTAATTTATGCGTTGACTCTCCATCTGACATTCGTTTATGTATCATATAAACTTGGAATGCGGATCATTGCTAATGGTGCCTTCAGCAAGTGTAACCATATGTATATTCAGCTCTCGCTGTTAATTCTGCTGTTGACTTGTTGCCTATACTTTTCTATAGCGCTGGTTGGTTATCGGATTTTTTATATAGCTGTGGTAGCATTCATGCTACCATATGCTATGATGTAGGACAGAGAGGATTTGAGACAGTCTATTTGTATCCCGACTCTAGTTAAACTGGGATTCAAGGGTAGATGATAATGATGATGATGTGGTAGCATTCATGCTGCTGAACCAATGGTTTAACACACGTGCCAGAGAATGTCTGACAGTGACATTTGTGGTTCAAATGGAACCCTAAACTGTGAGCTTAACTTTAGTTTACTCTATAATTTATTTACTTCAGCGTTGCTAAATATGGTTGCATATATTGAAAATATTTTTTCGTTTCATATTAAAAATGCTGAAATTGTATTCAATAATTAATCTAGAACAAATTTTGGCAATGGACTTATGTTGTATAATATGCAGCATATATACAGTGTCATATGTGGAAACGAGGAGGAAAGTGGAAGACAGAGAATAGTGGGGCGTTGTATGCCACGGGCCTGCCAGTGGGCAGTGCACTAAGAGAGAGATAAAGTGTGTATGTATATATATATATATATATATATATATATATATATATATATATATATATATATATATATATATATATATAATACATATAATAATATCGGCATATTAGGCCCTACGGGGACTATAGATTATGTGATTTAAAATACCAAAATATGTCAGAAGCAGGACTTGTATCTGCAGCATTGGCACTGTCGTATATATTTACGCCTGACATTATTTGACCAATTATATCGTTGAATTGGTCGAAATTGAAACATTCTATAACAGTATTGTATAAAAGTTACTAGTACACTGTGGAATGTTTGAAACAAAAATGTTTTGGACGTTCATGTGACATTTTAATGTGTACCAAAGTAAAGTTTTTGTTATAGCTTATCGTTATGAATGCGTAATTTGACATTTATTGTTGCTTATTCGATATCATGTTATTTCACTTTTACAATAATTGCAAAACTCATTAATTATTGTTCTGCGGACTTGAGGTTAACCGGTATTATATTTAATTTTGTCGATATGCTAATTTTTGTTAGATGGATGTGAAGTGTTGACAATAATAACAACATAATTGGAGTGCTACAGTTGTCCATGACAACATTGAACATAATGGAACCTAATGAGCAGAGTGGGGTCAATAAATATTAATTTCATATCCCATTGCCTCAGGATGACAATGCTTAACCTTCAAGACCCTTTCTGATATAGCTATTATGGGGCTAACTTAGATTTATCTCTTACTATATGTCAATCGAGAGCAATACATGAATGGCTTGACTTCAATACCAATGACTAATGACACTAAAAATATAAAGTTCTTTTATAAAGAGTATTCGTGATAAATATTCCCTGGGGTACATATCGCTGTCTAAGCCAAAAATATTATTTTAAAGTTCTACTTTTCAGCATTAATATACAAAAGTGTGATTTATGTTTGCTCATTAAGTTCTATTGAAAAATATAAGTAGGACGAATTCATTAGTAGGGCCTATTTGATCGTGTTTCACCAAATGATAGGTATTTTAGTTTAACGCAGTATTTTTATATTTGATTGAGTGATCATTATTTTCTCATACCAGATTAATAACTCAATTTTTGTGACAACTTTGGTCAACCTCAAAACAAATAATTTTGAGTCGCCTTAGAATTGTGTCAAGCGTAATAAGCTGTTTAGAAAGACAATGAATTGTCAGTACTGTCAGCAATCTTAGTTAATATTCCACAGGAATTCTGTAGACCCTTCAGTAAGTCGAAGTCAGAAGGAGGGAGAGGAGTTTAGCAATTTCGATGAGAGTATGTCTCAGAATCGAGAGATCTTGGTTCAAATCTCAGGTCAAAAATTTAGTTTAGAAAAGTTTACAATGCCTCAATAGCGTAGTGGTTAGAGGTGCAGTTAACGTCATGAAGATTTAAGTGACAGATCCTGAGATGAATTGAATTCTTGTGGGTTGCGCTGATCTGAGAATAAAATCTCGCTCAAAGTTCATAGGACAGGTTACATGATAAATGGACTAAATATCCCAACGGATTTAATACGTGGTATTAGAAGTGATAGATATCAACATAGTTGATCGTTTCACTATAATGCATGTTATTATTATTATTATTTTAATTTTAAATGCCCTGGGCTGTAAAGGGCCCTGGGCTAAAAAAAATAACATAAAAGTGACTTTATTTAATTAAAAGTTTAAAAAGAAGCGATTAAAATAATTCCTCTACACTCTGGGAAGCCGCATTAGCCGAAGTGCCACTGAAACAGACTGCATTGAAACGCTGGAGAGCAATAGAAAATCGCTGCCAAAGAAAAGCTTTTTCCTGCTAATCACCAGTAATGGCGCTGGTCCTCCTACCTATTTCGTCAATAAAGTCTGATGCGACAGAGTTGATAGGGCCCAGGGTCTCAAAGGCAATAGGCATGAAGATATAGTTGCTAGAGATTTCGACATACTTCAGAGTTTTCCTATTAGCCGCGGCCTCTGCAGCAGTACCAGCAGCAGCGCAAGATAGGCCGAGATTGCTTACTGAGAAAGTGTCCCGTAACGGTGACGTTCCAGCTAACACACTTGCCCTTTGTCCATGGAATTTGTGAGACACCGTCCGGACGCTTCCCATTAGTGCGGATCAATCCCAGGGGCTCTTTAACCTTTATATTATTATTATTATTAATATTATTATTATTATTATGTCAGTCTGCAACAAATCAGTTGCTAGTATGGGGCTAGTCATGGGGCGGTGCTGATGTAAGTTTGCGCTAGCTATAAATATTTCTCTTCAAATCTTACTCTTCAAATCTTTCTCTTCAAATCTTTCGCTTCAATTCTTTCTCTGCAAATCTTTCTCTTCAAATCTTTCGCTTCAATTCTTTCTCTTCAAATCTTTCTCTTCAAATCTTTCTCTTCAAATCTTTCTCTTCAAATCTTTCGCTTCAATTCTTTCTCTTCAAATCTTTCTCTTCAAATCTTTCGCTTCAATTCTTTCTCTTCAAATCTTTCTCTTCAAATATTGCTCTTCAAATTCAGAGCTATTTCGCTTCTCTTGCAGGGACTCTCAAGCTCCCACTCCCCCATTAAAATCTCACCTGAAATCAGTAACTGCGTGTAAATGCACAAATACTGCGAACTGTGTAGTAAAATGCATCTTGAAGAATGACAGGTCGAAGTTTAATGAGTTTTCTTTACTCGTAAATAAGCGATATCAATGCCGACACACTTCATTGTTACTAGTCTATGTAGGAGTCAATGCCTCAGACTGATTCATGGGGATCTGGACTGGTCACAATGGAAACCAGAGCGGTCAATCAACCAATGTCAATGAGATACGCACATGTATATCTTGTGCTGTATGCTTTTGGACTGATTTTCTGGATTCTGGAATTTACATCGTTTTTTACCTTATTTTTACTCGCCGGTTTGATTTTGTCTCAATAGTGCTCGATATTGTCATTGATGACTATAGCACTCTAATTGTTGTTATGTTATGCTATGCGTGTACGTCAGATTTTGTTCTAATAAAATAGTGAGAATAGTATGGGTTCAACGTTCTTTTTCTAGTCTAAGATTACTTGAGAGTCTATTGCTGAAGCGTGTCTTACAGATCACTGTGGTTTCGTGGTTTTGAATATCATAGCCTTAGACTTGGCCTGACTGTATTATCTTTGATGTCATTTTTTTTGTTGAGCCCTTTCATTTCTGCTAAACCTCCAACTGTGCAAGTAAACTCATTGTTAAAAGTTTTTTTCTAGCTTTTCAAAGCTTCTGGAGAAGAATGGAGAGGATTAGTTAGACTCAAAAGGCTACAAATGAGAGAGAGAGAGTTAGTACAGATAGACAGTTGATAAATGTATTAAGAAATAGGAAGAAGAGTTGGTTAGGACACACAGGGGAAGGTCTATGAAAAGAGGTCATAGAAATTATAATGGAAGGAAAAAGAGGCAGAGGCAGGCCGAGATTTGGTATGTTAGATGATTTAAAGACCCACTCATATGTGGCAATGAAGAGGAAGGCGGAAGACAGAGAAGAGTGGAGGCGTTATATACCATGGACCTGCCAGTGGGCACTAAGAGAGAAAAGGTTCTGCAAATAGGCTGGAGTTTACGTGTAGTCTGTTTAGGCTAGGGTATATAAATAATGTGCACCATTCCATTATTCAGTTTTGTCGATGCACTGAAGCCCATTAAGCTAGCTGTGAATATCGGACTAATTTTGCTCAGTAGGCCTACTTGGCTCGTAAATGAGTAGTTATGTTTGCCTTAGAATTCAACCAAAGAATTCTGATTAGCCTACTATTTATTTCTAATATTATTATTACATAATTTCAACGTCTTCGCATTCAGGCGCGGTGAGCTATATTAGGAGCTGCTATTGGGCTGTTTACTACATTGAACAACGTACATTCAAATAAGTAAAGTTTAATTGGTCCTGTTATTTCAGTTGTCGACTTGATCTTTTAGAATAATATGATAGCGGCTTAGCCTTTGTGGTTAAAGCAAATGCAGGCATGCAGTACAGTAACGATATGTGGGGGAGTAGAGGGGGAAGATGGAGCTTCAGTTGTCAGTAATAGAAAACACCCCTCACCCCTAAGCAATCAAATAGCGGGCACCCGAAGTATTAATCTTCGACACCCACAATGATAAGCGCCTAAAGTAACGGACATGACATCCTAGGTTATATGTAGTGGTTATATGGAATAAGCTGCGACACTCAGAGTAATAAGCAGTCACCCCAAGGATAGAGCATTAGGCTACGACACCAAGACTAGTATGTACTATACATTTAGGCCTAAAGGCACCCTAAGGATGAGATCGTCCTTAAGTCTTGCGGTGTCTCAAAACATTCAAGTTGCGCCGTTCAAATTCGTTCCATATTTTAATTACGAAGTGTTTAGTAATGCTTACCTCAGAATTATGTAACATGCTATCATGTAGCGCGGATATTTTACTTTACACAGGTCGACATCATTAGCACAGGTCGACATGATAATCACAGGGTCGACTTCATGCTATCTGGTCGACCTCAAGATCACAGGTCGTCTTCATGATCTCAGGTCGTCCTAATGATCACAGGTTGATCTCATTATCACAGGTCGACCTCAATATCATAGGTCGACATCATTATCACAGGTCGACATGATAATCACAGGTCGACTTCATGCTCGCAGGTCGACCTCAAGATCACAGGTCGTCTTCGTGATATCAGGTCGACAGCATGATCACAGGGTGACATCAAGATCACAGGTCGACCTAATAATCACAGGTCGTCGTCAAAATCACAGGTCGACATCATGATTAGGTCGTCCTTATGATCACAGGTCGACCTGGATCATCAGCTACAACTGTGCCGTTACACCTCTTCGTGCCTCAATGTTCAGGTTCATTTTCTCTCTCTCTCATTCAGAGAAAGCGCATGAACATTGTTATGATAATAAACTCATACCTACAACGTCTGCATAAGATTTGTTTAATTTCTTCACACCGACATAAGTTCTAACATTAACCTACACTTGATGCAGTTCAATGAAAAACGATTTTTCTCCAAAAGAAGACGATATCAGATGTCTCAAGCAATTATGGATCAACCTCAAATAAATATTTGCCTTCATGGAATCAACTTAGTAAATAGAACGTATTGAGACACTTTCGCGCCCTCTGTAGACAAAGGGATTGAAATTTTGTGATTAATGAAAGTCTAGCCCCTCCCTCCCAAACTCAGATACTTTTTCACTTTATGGTGGTTCGGTGAAACTTCTGGAAACTGGAATCAACTGAAAACCCCAAGCTAGCCCCTCAAGAGATAGTATTTAATAAACGAGGCATATTTTTTACTAGTTTTTAATATCCACACCCTATTTACAGGAATTTGAAATTGAAATAATATATAAAAAACAGTGTCCTGCATTACTAAGTAATGTTTACTGCAAAAAAAATACAACTGTCTGCTGTAAAGGTGCTTCGTGAGCAGTTGCACATTAGCATGCACGAACTGTGTTATTTACTTGTTAGCACTGTCTGTTATAAACCTGTATAGGGCGTTAAATATTACATATCACCAGTTCATAAACTATTATATAAGTATCTCTCTAATGTTCTGTCAAGCTGCAAGTCCAAGGTAAATATTCCTACTCACATGCTGCTTTGCACGCTCCATAAGGATCACACCATCGATTAATGAGTCAATCCATTCACAAATGGTTATGCCCTATTCAATGAATCAATGAATCAATCAATCAATAAGAATTTAACGTCCGGTTCCTCGCCATAAGGCAATGTCAGGGATGTCTCTTGCGGACTCTACACAAACAGACGCCAAAACACCACACGATGACGACTGAGTACACAGAGACCACAAGAGAAAGCGAGATCAAAACATTGCAAGTCCAAGATCCAAGGCAAGCGGGTCTAAATTTAGACCTATGGCGGAAAGAGATGGATTTTGAGCTTGCCAAGGAAAGTACCAATACAATTACAAGATCGAAGATCTTGTGGCAGAGAGTTCTATGTTGTCGGAGCAGAAAACATGTAGGTGCGTCTGCTCATGGCAGATTTAATATTTGGTACACTGAGAAGGTTTTTCCTAGAGGAACGAAGACTACGAGAGGACTGATATATTAATAAAATACCAGATAGATAGGATGGTTTACCATAATTTAAACTTTCACACCTTAACGTAGCCTATAGCTCGAGAATAATATGGCTTCTGATGTGTTTCCCGCTGCCTTTTTCAGTTCTATATTGGATTATCCGACATTTAATATTGTAGAAACACATTTTTTGGTGAGGCGGGTCCCCTCTGCTTTCTTTAACTGCCTTAGATATACTGTATAATACTAATATATATATATATATATATATATATATATATATATATATATATACTGTATATATTATATATAAATATATATAATATACTGTATATGTATATATATACTGTATATGTTTATATATATATATATATATATATATATATATATATATATATATATATATATGTTATACTTACCTATACGTAGCTACATGTACATTTCTCAAAACTGGAAACTCGATAACTCGATTTTAGAAATAAATGTTCCGATGGGGAATAAAATCTTACTATTTTCGATTTTGTAACTTTCAGAGATTTTAGTTCTAAAATTTCCACCTTGCGCGGTCTGCGTTCGACTTGCTTATTAATTGAAGCTAACATGGTAGGACGGATGTGTTGACCATGCAAACTTTAGACATCTCCAATAGCTCTAAGGTTAGGAATCCATGTCTTGACAACAAATTAAACGCTCTGAGATTGTAAAGAGAGTATTGAGACACATGGTCTCAATAATCTTGGCATTTCTTCAAGCCTGATTGATGTTTAATCTCGAGATTCAGGCCTCTGCTATAACTTAGCCCGCAGCTAGTTTTTACTGAAAAGAGACCATCACGGTTCGCTGACACTCGTGGTTCATGATGTGCATAAAAGTTCTGAACTATTGGCCTACAACAGAAAGCAACGCCGTTATCGGTGTGTGACACGGCGAAGTGACCATTTACGACTCGATTCATACAGTACCGTCGAATTAATTAGTAGATTGAATACTTAGTAGTCACTGTAGTCACAAATATATTCTACTAAGTAAACAAGTATCTAAGTATTCTACTAAGTAAACAAGTATTCTAAGTATTCTACTAAGTAAACAAGTATTCTAAGTATTCTACTAAGTAAACAAGTATCTAAGTATTCTACTAAGTAAACAAGTATCTAAGTATTCTACTAAGTAGACAAGTATTCTAAGTATTCTACTAAGAAAACGCAACTATAGATGTAGAGGTTTTACCGCCAGTGGAGCAATGCAAAATTGGAGCTATTAATACAATCGTAAATAGCGACTGTAGGTTCACTTAATTAAGAGAACATGTCTGAATCAGAACGGCATCTCTGAATCAATTTGTCAGTTAATCAATCAGTCTGCTCAGTGTAATTCTCAAATGGATTTGCAAAGATTAACTTATTTAAATGATGTGTTGATGTCAACCGTCTAAATTGTGTAACGATCATTTATTACTAGATTTTTATCGTTAGCTTCACTGAACCATGATAATAGCTTATCTAATTATTTTAAATTATAGCAAAATAGTGTAGCTAAATTTAAAGTAGAAAGAGTGAATTAAGTTTTTTGGTGTAAGCAAATCAATTATAGATTAATTATTAATCAGTATTATTATTTATTATAAATTATTAATCATGCACAGAATTAATTTTGGCGATGGAATAATAAACAACAGAGAGCATTACTGCAGCAAGAAGGATACAGGAAATAAAATATATATATAAATTGGGAAGTGATTAAAGCAGGTGGCAACAATTTAAGTTACACATCATAATCATAGATTGCTATTTTTGTGCTCCAGTCACTATAAAATAGAATAACCGTTTACTGCACGTATCGCAATAGGCAGTCGACTGAGGTTAATGCAATTAATTGAACATACAGATTCGAATAATTGTACTATATTTATATTTAGACATTTATAGACTCTGATAAAGTTTGTTGAATAGAGTTTGAAATAATTTTTGCAGCTTTAAGAATGACTAAAATCTTCCATTGGGAATATCTGCTGGTGCTCTGCATTAAGCTGCTTTTTGTTTCCTCGCAAGGTAGGCCGATATCTGTTGTATATTTTAAGCATAAATACCCATCATAGGGATATAAATTAAAATTACACAACTCATAGCTTACTATCATACACTAGCGTAACTAACTATATGATGCTGTACTAAAACTGCCGTTTTAGAGTATTGAATTTAATATCAATTGATACAGTAAGATTTGTGTCTGACCCAGAGGTGGACAAGGGTCAACTTTTGGCAACCCAACACAACTCATTTACTGGACCAAGTTAAATCCAACCCACCATAAATATTCCAAATCCTAACTCGACCCGATCCAAGCCATGTTCATATTGGGCCGCATATTTAACAAAACGGGTATATGTTACGGATTGTTATCAAAATCCAGAGATCAAAAAGACAGTAATGGATTTGCAAAGGAAATTATAATGTAATAAACATTTTGAATTAATTATACTCAGTTGGTTGTGTTGTCTTCAGAATTTCTCTTTATTTCTTAAGTTGACGCGACCCAATGCAGCTCACATGTGTCGCTAAAACTCGGATCCAACCCTATCCAACCTAACCCAACTCAGTCCAACCCAATTAAACAGAATGTTTAAATTATCAGTTTTCAGTATGCAGAAATTGCCAAACTTATGTTTGTCTCAGTGTTGCACAAAATGACCTTCATGAATAGAGTTAAAGAGACGAGTCTGATGATTCCAGTATTCTCATATACGAATTTCAGGATTTTCTGCAGAGGCGTTTAAACTCCCAAGATATCTTTTGAATTTTACAGATTTCCCTTCTTTATTTGGGTGACTTTTTATGAACTCTTGGTAATTTATTGAACAAATGATTATCAGATTTTTCAGAACAAATGAACAATTATTCTGAACTAATTTCTTAAATATTATCAACTAATATGAAACACTGTGAACAAAATATTAATTATTCTATTTATTATTTAGCGACGCACCTTTGTGAGATATAGTTTGATAGCTCTCTGTTGCTCTAGTCGCCTCGGGCTTGGCTAGACATGCGTGCTCTAAGAACGTACTTGGCCTCAAGTCACGCTAATGTAATAGTTATCACGCTTCTCGTTGGTGTAGCATTACTCTAGCTGATTGTTAGCAATTTGATGCAGCTTATTGATTTCTCTGTATGATTGTTCACTGATACTTCGTGGGATGATAGGATCACCTGGGCAGCCTTTACATTATGAGCATTTATCTCTCTTTCTTTCTCCCTCCCTCCCTCTCTCTCTCTCCATCTCTCTCTCGGTTTGTCTGTCACACTCAAGCCACCATCACTCAAGCGAGAACGGACCATGTATGTCTTTTAATCCGCATGGAAGATTTCACCAGGAGATTTGTACTGTGTACATCCTTCTTTTTCGTTTAATTCATAATGTTTGCATAATTTTATTTGTTTGGATCATTAAATCCTTTTTCCTGTAATCATATTTTCTTAGCTTCAACTTCTTTTTACAACAGCACTTATGCAGTTCACTGCACTGCTCACTTTGTGTTTGAATATTAAGAGAAAAGATATAAAGATCGTTAGCCATGCCCGTGTTACGGGTACCGGGGCTGACAATAATCTATTATTAAATCGAAATAAAACAATAGAAATTCTCTTCCAATCACCAAAGCAAAAAAGGCAGATAAGAGATGTCCCGCACCTTGAAGGAATTGAGCGGGTTTCTAACATCAAATGCTTAGGTGTCATAGTATCTAATAACTTTTCTTTTTCTGCTAACATCACAAGTATCATTAGCTTGTGTTCGAGCAACATTTTTGCGCTCTATTCTTTACGTAGTAAAGGTTTGGCAAATGATCTTCTTCAGAGAGTCTTTTAAGCCTCCACACTCTCTAAGCTTCTGTATGCCTCCCAGTTTTGGTGGGGCTTTACAAATGCTGAAGAGAGAACCCGTCTTGAAACCTTTTTAAAGAAGGCAAGGAGAGCTGGATTCTACAGTAATGAGTCTAATTTTGAGGATCTATGTAACTCTGCTGACAATAATCTTTTCAAGGCAATCTGTAACAACCCTGCACATTTACTGGCGCATTTGTTACCTCCACAAAACAATCATAATTACCCAACCCGAAGAAATACTGCTAAGAGATGCTTTTCCCTTCCCATAAAACGAAGCAGTCTGAGGGATAAAAACTTCATTATTCGTATGATTCTAGATGATGCTAGTTAATTTAATGAATACTAAAAGATTCTTCTTTATTCATAGTACAGTACGCCCTATATGGCAATTATGAATAGTGTAAGCCATTGATTTATGTAATGTTGTAATATTCATGTGGTAAATGTTATCGAAAACAATTTTTAGTTGCATCTCTCTTATATCTAGCCTATTTCTCTTCGACTTTTCATATCCACCAAACGTCCACGAACTGAGACCAACACGTAAACCTCCATTCCGCTACTACCCTTCCTTGGACTGACCACCCGGATTTTGTCTTGCACCGTTTATGGACCCCTCACTCTGCTCATCGGCTTTGATTTGGTATCACAGTGCTAATGTTGTCATGGACAACAGTTTCACTCTAATCGTATTGTTGTTGTTGTTGTTATCTAGCCTATTAACTCTTTATGCTATATCTGTAATTTGTTATGCTGTGTCTGTTGGAATTTCTGTGCTGTAACTTTCTGCGGTTGTCAGATTGAACGAAAATAAACGAATATATTATTATTATTATTTACAGTAGACAGAATTTTACAGAGAAATATTTTCGAGGAGCAGTGTTATCTCTCTCTCTCTCTCTCTCTCTCTCTCTCAGTGTAGCACTTTAATGGTGACTCTATTTACTAGCACCTTCAATTGTCGTTATCTTCTGCTTTTCTTTTAATTTCTAAATTTCAATGTTTTTCAAATCGTTAGAAGGAAGATCACTTTGTTTAGAAAAATGATTTTATCCGAATGCCGCTTTGCTTAAGTTATTTTAAGTTCTATAAATCTAAGTTTGAAAATTAAATTCATTTAAAAATGTCTCATAAATTTAATATTTATAATAAAAAGTAAAAAAACAATATTATTCTATATTAATTTAAAACCAAAGATAGAGCTCTTAACATTAAGCTCAGTGATGTTAACGTCGCTTTATGCAATGGTTCGCAGTAGAACATGCAACATAATTAAACAGGTTATCATGCAATAGGCTCAACCAAGCTCGGCCACATTTTTAAATTGATATACAACTTTGTAAACATGTTTTTGAAACAAATTTCAACTTCGTTGATTGAGTTATTCTTGTAGAGAACATGCTATAAAAGGCACATGCGCTGCACAAGGAGCAACATATTTACGCTCATTGCTCGCATCCTCCCAGGCTGATAGCCGTTAAATGCACGTAGATATCAATTCATACAATACTGCACGTTTAGTTATCGGCCTTTCACAATAAAATGTTAATGCTTGGAGCTTAAGCTACTTACAATAACAACTCTACAATAGCAAATTTACCGTAGGCTTAAAATATGCCAACCACAAAAATGTCAAATGGAATAGGTTATACGTTTGATTGTGTGTGTGAATAGACCCTGGTGGCTTTGATAATAAATAAAAACTGTTTTTAACATTATTACTAAGAAGTGTATGCGAGATCTTTTTACATGTTTAACCGGAATGCAGATAATTATTTAGTATTTCTAAGATCTTGTGGCAATGGCAATCTAGAACTGAGCGACGAAATTCCTATAAAGAAATTCCTATCATTTAAATTATATAAATGCAAAATTATATAGTTAATAATGAAGTTTATCTCCCTCTCTCAGTGCACTGCCTACTGGCAGGTCCATGGTATATAACGCCTTCACTCTTCTCTGTCTTCCGCCTTCCTCTTCATTTCCACATATGAGTGGGTTTTTAAATCATCTAACATACCTAATTTCGGCCTGCCCCTGCCTCTTTTTCCTTCCATTCTACCTTCTATGACCTCTTTTATTAGACCCTCCCCCCTTAGAATGTGTCCTATCCATCTCTTCTTTCTATTTCTTAATGCACTTATCAACTGTCTATCTGTACCAACTCTCTCCAGAAATTCCTCATTTGTAACCTTTTAAGTCCAGCTAATCCTCTCCATTCTTCTCCAAATCCAGATTTCCAATGCCTCTAGTTTCCTAATATCTTCCTTCCTTAAGGTCCATGATTTACAATCATTCAATACCGTGGTCCAAATCAAAGTTCAAAGTTCTAATGAAGTTTATATACAATTTTAATAGTACTGTATCAGGCTTGCAAGTATTGAAGCTGCAAACGACCATTCATGATGTGATCGAACCTCATGTAACGATAGATTATACAGTATCTGAATGATTTTATCCGAATGCCGTTTTGCTTAAGTTATTTTAAGTTCTAAAAATCCAAATTTGACAATTAAATTCATTTAAAATGTCTCCAACATTTAGTATGTATTCTAAAAAGTAAAAACCAGTACTTATTTTATATCCTACTGTTCAGTACATGCAGGGGCGGATCCAGAAATTTTTTAAGGGGGGGTCCGAAATTTTTTTGAGAGTGTACACATTTTTTGCTTACGCCCAGCTTTCTTCGGAACATGTGACGCAACCGGACAAATTGTTGTGGGGGGGCTCAAAATGTGTTCACTACTTCGTTCGGCTCATAAAGTGAGTATATCCCCATAGTTTACCCCACCCCCCACCTCCCGCTCATACCCGTACCAAAGTCAGAGGAAAACCTAAAATCCTACATTTGTTTTGGAAAAAGTAGGTTAATTTTTCACCTCTGAAGAAACTCTGCAGATCTCGAAAAAATTGCAAAAGTGACCTATTTCTGTCGGTAGGGGGGCCTTAAGCATCTCCCAGCCAAGGCTCTTGGCAGCACTGTTACGGAACAGAGTTCACATATTTTACTTATACCCTTTTTCCTCTAATGCAAAGGTTTAAGTGAAAATTGAAAGCTAGTGAAACGGTCAACATTTCGGGCTCCCTTCCACTATACAGGGCTCTTAGTATATCCTAGAAAAAAATCGAACTATTGGAACTGAGTTCCCTCTCGGACCCCACCCGGGCCTCCCCCCTCTAACCACTGCCCTTACTAACATATTTACACATCGCAAATGCCATAGCAATAATGAAAATATAGTTTACAAATTTTTATCAGCGGACCTAAGGGAGGGGCCCGGGCCCCCTGGGCCCCCCTGGATCCGCCACTGAGTACATGTAGTATTTAAATGATGACTATAACAATAAAGGTTTGAAGTACTTTTCCTTACACAAAGTTGATATTAGAGACTTCATTGAGTTTTAATTATACTAGTAAAATACACGCAGACTAATTATAGGCAAGTATGCTATATATTTTGTAGTTATTTATTTCACGGAATAGCAATCTAGCATGTTTAAGTTTCCGTTACTCGCTGTTATTAATATTTCAGTAATTCATCTGTATATTATGCATTAGAATCGGACACGCACTTGGCAATCAAATGTTTTGCCTTTTTTTAACATCATCAATGTTAAAACACACGACGCTTCAGTCAAATATCTCGACTACCTGTAAATTTACGACTCTGCATAAATAATGTATGCAATCATTTGCGGAGTTGCATAATTTTAATGTAAGATCTTCGTTAGTCATTGAGGTAACATATGAATAAACAATATTTAGGCCTATATAGGTAATTTACACCCGTGATATGTCAGGGACGATGAAGAATAGACCAACGGCACACTGCACGTGTAGCAAGAAGCGACTGAGCAAGAATTGAGCCAGGCAAAGGGAAATCACCTCAGAAGCCATATTATTCCCTAGCTATAGGCTACATTTAGTTGTGAATAAGGCGTAACGTTTGCATAGGGATTAATCTGTTGATCTCTGGAATGCTGTGTATGGAGTATGAATGTAGACTGAGTATAAGTACCTTGGACCTGCCACTTGGCAGTACACTATAGTGAAAGAAGTAATTTACTATAGGCATATTCTGGCCGTCAGCAAGTGAAATGGATATTGTTTGACTTTGTCAGTTTTATTGAGGTTAATAATGTTTATTAGTATAAATAATAATAATCTAGAATTTCTGTAGCAGTATCATGGACTGTAACCGGGCTTAGAGACTACTTTACAGGTTCCTAACAGGTTAGTATCAATCCATTCCATGAGTAATCACAGTTCTACTATTATTTGCACCAGTTCGCAGTAAGCTACGATTATTCTAAGGGGATATCCATCATTCGTTAACTGAGCAGGGTTTTGAACCCAGGTCACTTTCATCCGAGGCGAACACTCAAAGCTATACGTCATATTCAATTCCAAACTGTACATTACCCAGGGTTGATAATAGGTATGCTTATTGACTATTGAAAGAGCCGCGAAAATTATGATTTGAAAAATGTACAAATTCTAAAAATTAAGCGTGAGAAAAATAACAAACAGATATATGATTTGTAACGTATGTAGTTAATTAGGTTTTGATTAAGACTTTCACATTGTACTATTTGCAGAATGTCCACCCGGTCAGTTCGGGTGTTTGAGCGGTGATTGTATCAATATCACCAAAGTGTGCGATGGTGTCCTGAACTGCAAGGACGGCTACGATGAGGGCCTCGATATGTGCGGTAAATATATAAATAATAATAATCATCATCATCTTCCCTTGACTCCCAGTTCAATTAGGGTCGGGATACGAATAGACTGTCTCAAATCCTCTCTGTCCTAAATCATATAATCAGTCAATCCCCTATTTGAGACTTTTCCATTCGTTTAAATTTTTGTAGCAAATTCTGGAGCCTAGGCGCTCACCAACCGAATGCCCTTTCTGACGTTGGTATGGATCTTTTACAACACGTGCAGTCACTGGTTGGTCAATTGTTTAAAGAACCCGGACACAACACGGGGAAAAATATCTAAATAGTATGTTATAAAATTTTTCATGATAATATTTTTAATCAGGTATATTTAATAACAAAGAGTTCTCTCTTTCAGTGTTCGGTTAGTCCATGGCATATAACTCCTCCGCATATTTCTATCCTCTATTTCCTTTTCTTCAAGTAAACCTACGAATAAGCTATAAAATCATCCAACATTCCAAGTCTCGGTCCTCCTCTAACTTTCCCTTAAATTCTTCCTTTAGTTACATCATCTAGTAAACCATACCCTCTCTGAACATGACCCATTCAGTTTTTCTTTCTATTCCTTATCGTATTTACCATTTGTCTACTTGTTACATTTATTTATTTAGTAATGGCTGTAGTAGTGAGTAAAAGTAAAATAGCATAGGCCTAAGCGTATTTAGAACTTCTACTTTGTCGATGGTGAAAATTATTTTTCAAAACGTAGCGCTTCTTGAGGTTAGTATCACATACTCGTATTCCTCTTTCGATTACTCAAAAACATAACTTCTCATTGTACTCAAGAACCAGTTAAACGTATCCGATGAATAAGCTAAATTAAAATGTTCCAGCTAAATACAGAATGCTTCAGTGAGATCAATGCATCCCATGGATATTTATAATTATGTAATTTGTTCTCAGTCCATTTAGCCAGACGCGAAGAAGTAATATGCTTCAACTCTAACCGGTAAATTTCTTACCGATAATATGATATCAATGATAAATTAGCCTATTTCAATAAAATCTGCACACGCGCTCATTAATGAGCATATCTCTCATCAAACTCAGTAAATATACTATGTCAAAAATGATTTTTGAGTAGCATTCCAGAATAAACACTCAATTCAGAGCGAATTATAAATGATCTACTTTTGCCGTTTCTTACGATAAAATGGTGTGTTTATTGAAATATTTTCTACTTGAAATAGGGCCTAATTGCAGATAACTATTTCTCGAAATTCTGCTTATAATAGTGATTTTATAATTATTTAACTTTACTGCAACATCGTATTTTTGGTTTTATTAACTTCGTACGAAATGCAATGGCGTAACTCTTGATTCAAATTAATACCTCTGGCAGATTTCAAAATACTTGTAGTTGATTTAGACGTACTTGTACATTAAATAGCTGAGCATGTAACATATAGTTAATCATACAACAAGCCTAAGGCATGGTCGATGTAGACGATGTCGCTAGTGCCATAGGTTTCTAAAGAATAAAATACAATCGACTTCACTATGCCCTATGCATTAAAAGTATTCAGTGCAGATATTCGTCATTTTATAGTTCAGCTCATTAAGACTGGCTTAAATATAATTAACAAAATTATTCAATTAAGGCATGCTGCTAATCAGATATCTTTATCCTCTTTTTAATGTCGTGGGGTAAAATTAATAATTTTTCTTAACGAGTTGTAAATTGAACATTCTCTCGGCTTATATTGCAGTATTTCTGTAATAAATATATCTTATTTTGGGGGAGGGGGGGATAAAGCCTCTGAAATAGTAACTCCGCCCAGTAGATATTTCTCTTCCAAATATGACGCAATCAGAAGTTCTCTGTTCCTTCTCTGAATTTTCAAATATCCCTTGTAAAATATATTTAAAATGGAATTTATTGCAAACACCTTTTAGTTTTATTAGATGTTCACAGATAAATGGTAGCCTGCTGCCTTTAGCCATAATCGAAAGGCTTTTGTAAATGATGCATACTACCATGAAAAAAGAATGCATTGCTGCAACGGGTAACTTTCACGCATGTAAGCCTATGTTTTATATAACTTGCATCAAATGAATCTGCCTAAGATGATATTTTATATGTAATTAATTGTGAAATCTTACAATTCAGCAGTTTAAGCTCATATCTTTAGAGTAAAGTGGAATGAGAACTCATCCAAACTCGAACTAATTTATTGAAAACATTGGCTAACTGGACGATTTTATTCTTTACTGACCGAAATTCCTGCATCGTTCATCCGATTACTTTAAAACTTTGGAAAACTGTTCAGATCACTCATTGGAAGGTTTCTATATAAAAAATGTTCCTTCTGAAAAAGCACCCTGACCTAAATGTCAAAATCTATAGGGATGAAACCCCAGGGTGGAACAGCCTAGCGGAGGATTCCCCCGTCTGTATAGCTTTCCGCTGCTAGAGCTTGAGAATTTATGTGCTTCCGAAACAATAGTGACGCACGATAAGCTTGTAGATAGTAAAATAACTTAATACTTAGCTATCTATATAAGAGCTTACGAGTGACTGATTGATTTATAGACTGCTTGACTAATTGACTAAGTTCCTAATTGACTGACTAATTGATTGACTGGCGGACTAACTGACTGATTGACTGATAGATTGATTGACTAACTGACTGATTGACTTTATTTACGCCTACAGTACTGAACGGCGTTTGCATAAATGGACTATTCACCTGCAGTCAAAGTTTGATGGTGGAACCTCCTTTCTGCATTCCTACTTCCAAAGTGTGTGATGGAACACCTGACTGCCTATTAAGAGAGGATGAGCTGTCTTCTGTCGTAAGTCATTAATATACATTTAGTTTAGTTTAAGTCGCTCAGTGTTAATCAGATGTTTTGCTTTCGCAATTTTACCAGGTGTGTTTCAAAAGTTTAAGTTCTACCACGAATGCAAAAGGAAGTCCTAGCTACATGCATTATTTTTTAGCTTACTATAAATGTAAAATAATATCTGGGATATTCGTTTACAGTGTTCAAAATATATACGGTGTCTAATTCACATGTTAGCCATTATTTGAAAAAGGTCTTCTTAAGGTAGCTAGCAGGACGACTATTGACAAATATAAAGCCAAGTTTAACGTCAGTTTGCTGCTCAATGGCGTGTCAATGACGAGGAGCGCTAGAGTTGAACCCTGCACCTACTTATCCGCTGAGGAACAAAACTCCAACAAGCCATTCAGCCCAATTAGGTGGTCCAGCAATTAGCTAGGTATTGACGAGTAGTATTTCAATAATCAATCTATCAATAAGAATTTAACGTCCGGTTCCTCGCCGTAAGTCAATGTCAAGAACGCCTCTAATAGTGCGTTGACGTCACAGACTGCAATTTCTGATGAGGAAAGGGACGCTAAGATTAGTTGACTGATTCAGTATTATTTGCTGTACAGTGCAGTCAGGACAGTCACTGCGGTCAGAACACGTTTAGGTGTTCCCAGCAGTTCTGTATACTGAACACCCAGGTCTGTGACGGGATCTCAGACTGCCCGTCAGGATTGGATGAACTCAACTGCAGTCTGTGTTAACTCTCCTTCAATGTCTTTTCTAACTCCCTCTCTCCCTCTCTCTCTATCCCTTTTTCTCTCTCTTTCGCTCTCTATCTCTCTCTCTCTTTCTCTATCTCTCTATCTCTCTCTCTCTCTCTCTATCTATCTATCTATCTATCTATCTATCTATCTATCTGTCTGTCTGTCTGTCAGTCAGTCAGTCAGTCAGTCAGTCAGTCAGTCAGTCAGTCAGAAATGCATTTAGACCCGAGATTTCGTACAGCCACAGTTGGCTTTGCTTCTCAGGGTGATTTGCATGAGTGCAAAAAAATCCAGCTCTTCGTTGCATTGAACTTTTCTGCTGCTTGCAGATAGGCCTACATGCATTAATTTGCTTTTTGACAGTGAAATTACCTCTCTTTTTCATTTGTAGTTTTATGGAGTACAATCTCGAGTGAGTTATTATATATAGGCCTATGTATATATATATATATATATATATATATATATATATATATATATATAGGCCTATATATATATTGGTAGAGAATTACATGTATACACACACGCACACACATATATATATATATATGGTGTGTGTGTATATATACATATAATTCTCTCTCTCGCTCTCTTTCTCTTTCTCTCTCTCTCTCTCTCTCTCTCTCTCTCTCTATATATATATATATATATATATACATGTATCTAAAGCTGGTAAAGCTAAGGTTAACGTCAGTTTCCTCACTCGAAAGCAATGTCAGTGACGGGCGAGCTCAGGATTTGAACCCCGCAAATACTGATCCGCGGTCGAGCATCTTAACCGACTTCACCACTGGATCCAGTCAGTGGCGAAGTCCCGGGCTGGATCCAGTCTATATATATATATATATATATACATGTATATATATATATATATATATATATATATATGGAGAGAGAGAGACAGAGAGAGAGAGAGAGATCAACAATCTAATACAAATATAATCTTGTTTTCTACTTGACTCTATATAGCCAAATTCCGATACTCTAGATTTTCATTGAATCACACATTTCATATTCTTCCTATTTTACGTTTTACCCACAGCTGCTCGAGTCTGTCCTACCCCTTCATTCAACTGCTCATATGGGTTCTGTATTGCCGGTAATCAAGTCTGCAACAAAGTATGGTGAGGCCTTGTAATAGAATTTGCTATTATGAATAGTCTACTCATTCTGTTACAAATTTATTGTTGCCAATATTTTGATTCCCGATTGTAACTGGCTGTCGGTTGCAAACCATTGTTTTATGATCTTTCACATTTGTAATACATTTACTATAGAAAGAAAAAACTAACAATTATACCTGTGTCTCTTATATGATACGGTACTGATATACCACATACTTGCAGCGAAATTTCGATGCTCTTAATGTAGCTAACCAGGCAAGCCTAAAGCCAAGTTTAACGTTAGTTTCCTGCTCGAATAACATCTCTATGAAGAGGAAAGCACGGGATTTAAAGCATGCACCTATTGATCCGCTATCGAACAATATGCCAATAAACCACCGGCTCAGCCCAAGACATGTTATTGAATAGATAGCGTGATATGTTAAAGAAAAATGTCTGTGTGTTTTGATACTTGATGTTCGCCAATTGAAAGACGTTTACAAAATGGCTGTAGATTCGGCATTAGATTTAGATTATTAGCTGTAGATTCTGAATCTCTCACATGTGAGCCAAGCAATATATGTCACCAACTAGAGGCCAACTGCATTCCAGTCAAGTATTTTGAACCTCCATGTATAAAGAGAATAAGCCAAGAAAGTATATGATTTAGTGATACTGCCAAACCCAGATTTGACTTGGTTCGAGCACGAGACCGTCTGCTAAGCAGCTACATGTTCTACGGATGAGGCTATCCTTGACTATCTGTCTGTGAGAGACTCTTTATGGTAATAAGGCGTAACCTACACCCTGTGTGTAATACCTTTGCGGCATTACTTAAGGGTAGCCTAATATTGCAAAATATTTGCGACTCTATATAAGCGTAGACTTTCACTGTAATATATTTTGGCCCCATACATAAGGATAGCCTATCAGTGTAATATATTTGCTGCCCTACATAATGGTAGGTTATCAGTGCAATGTAATTGCGGCCCCGCATAAGGGAGAGCTATCACTGTAATATATTTGCGGCCCTAAATAAAGGTAGGCTATCAATGTAGTATATTTGCTGTCATATATAACAATATTGAGGGTATATAATTAGAAAACTAAAGTATTTAGAACTCTTAAATGATGTCATTGAATTGGCTACATAAATACTAAATAGAACTAATGAAAGCGATCAACTGCGGTAAACAAGAAAACAACGTCTGCTAAAATCTTGTAGTATAGATGCTTCTATTTACTAGTCTTTAAACGAATTACAACCATTTCACTAACACATTCCTTGCTACTTAGAACTGTCTTTGTATAGGGCAATGTATGATATACGAGATTACATTGTCAGGCGTGTAACAGTCAAAATACCGAGCTTTTCTTCTATATCGCATAGTTCCACATTTGCATGTAGCCTACATGTAGCCTATATGTAGCTTACATAACATGCCAGTCTGTTAATGCTACAAAGTGATTCTATCTCTTGACGGTACTGTCGTCTAGTTGATAACCACGTACGCTGTTCTTTTCAATCGTTCCTACTGATGAATGATCATTAGTGAAATGGATACCTTTACTGGTTCAAAAAGTATAATTAATGCAGTACAATAGAAAAAACGAAATAGATAGTATGCTAATGCCATATTCACCCCTTGTGCTGCCCTTTATGTATACTGTAGTAAAACTAATATATCGAGTATTAGTAGACATTTTTAAAAGTAAGTGCAGTAAATCAATGTACAATTTATGCATATACTACAACTATGTCCTATTGCCGCCTTATGAATCTAGGCGTGCATTATGTGTATGTATGTGTGTACTAAGTATATATAGTCTATGCGTAAACTATGTATACAATGTGTGTATTCCATGGATGTATATGCATCTATAAGTATACTAAAAGTGTTTATACATGTATATATGCTATATGTATTTACACGTATGTGTATGCTAAGTTTATATAGAGATTGAGGCAAATAAATGAAGCACCTTTGTAAACTCTTCCTGTACACTATGCATACATTGCGTATCTACATTGATACTGTTGTGATTACCTTTCCAAAATTTATATCTATTTGATGTTGATAGTCTGTGTGTTTACTATGATTATGTATAACTTTCTGTAGTGTTCTGTCAAATGGCAAGTCCCATGTACATATTCGTACTCCGAGTCTGCTATCACGCTCCGTAAAGAGCACACTATAGATCATAAAGTAATCCCTTCACAAAAAGCTATGTCTTATCAAACCTTATGTTTCCTATCTCTTTCTCAGATCACTGCCTTTTGACCGGTTCATGGCTTATAACTCCTTCACATATTTCTTTCCTCTGCTTTTCTCTGCATATCAACATATGCATTAGTTATCAAATCATCCAAAATCTCATATTTCGGTCTTCCTCTAACCTTGTTAAACTTACATTGTTCCTTCGATTCTCCTTTAGTAAACCTCTCTGGACATGACTCATCCATTTTTTCTCTCTATTCCCTATACTATTTATCAATTATTGTATATTTGTGCCCACTCTATTTAGTACTTATTAATTCGTAATTTTCTTGGTTCGTAATTTGTCAGTCCATTTGATCTTCTCCATTATTATTCGTAGACACATTTCGAAAAAATCCGGCTTTTGAAAACCTTCCTTCTTAACGTACAGTTTTAGAGCCTTATTGGAGCGTGATCCACACTAACATTTTTATGCAAGATAGTTTATTTTCACATTAAACTTGTATGTTGCCTATGGCTTAGGAATAATGCGGCTTCTGGGATGGTTTCCCGTTGCCCTTCTTTGTTCTTGATTAGTCATCTCTTACGACCTGCGCTAACTGTTGTGGTGCTGTTGCTGGTACTGTTGTGGTGTGTTGTTGTTGTGGTGTGTTGTTGTTGTGGTGTTGTTTCTTGTGATGCTGTTCTATTCTTCAGTCCTTCTTCCTGACGTAATACAGTTATATGACTATGTTATACCGTATTGGTACTATTATATATATATATATATATATATATATATAATATATACATGCATATATATATGTATGTATGTATATATATATATACAGTATATATAGAGGTATCTATGTGTTGCCTACATACTAGAGCGTCTAATACTGTCTATGTGCGCATAATGTGTACCTGTCTGTAAGGTGGAGTGTCTACATGTGTGTGTACTATGTATATAGGTGTGTATGCTAGAGTGGCAATGTGTTCATTATGTGTACCTATGTGTATGCTAGAGGGTTTGTGGTCATTACGTGCATCTATGCGCATGTTTGAGTGCTTATGTGTTCATTATATGTACCTATGTGTATGCTTGAGTATTTATGTGTTTATTATGTGTATCAATGTGTATGTTTGAGTGTCTATGTTTGTACTATGTGTACCTGTGTGTATGTTGGAGTGTATAAGTGTTTATTATGTGTATCTATGTGTATGTTGGAGTGTTTATGTGTTATTATGTGTATCTTGTGGATTGTTTCAGGGATTGTCGGGATGGCTCTGATGAAGACCCCGCTCTTTGCAGTAAGTGCTTCTCACTTTGTAGCACTTGTGCTTGACACAGTCTTGTCATTGATGAGGAGAACAACTTCTTGATCCATGCACTGCTCAGAAATTATGTGAACTAGACTGACATGGAAAATGACATGGAAACTAGACTAGAAGGCATTGGAAATGTGGATTTGGAGAAGAATGGAGAGGATTAGCTGGACTCAAAAGGTTACAAATGAGGAAGTCCTGGAGAGAGTTGGCACAGATAGACAGTTAATAAATGTATTATGAAATAGGAAGAAGAGATGGATAGGACACATTCTAAGGGGGGAAGGTCTATTAAAAGAGGTCATAGAAGGTACAATGGAAGGAAAAAGAGGCAGGGGCAGGCCGAGATTAGGTATGTTAGATGATTTAAAGACCCACTCATATGTGGAAATGAAGAGGAAGGCGGAAGACAGAGAAGAGTAGAGGCGTTATGTACCATGGACCTGCCAGTAGGCAGTGCACTAAGAGAGAGAGACTGACATGATACTTTGTACCTAGTGAAAGAGAGCCAGAGAAAGACAGAGAGAGTGAGAGAGAGAGAGAGAGAGAGAGTAAGATAGAGAGAGACAGGAAGAGAGAGAGAGAGAGAGAGAGAGGAAGAGAGAGAGAGAGAAAGAGAGAGAGAGATAGAGAGAGACAGAGAGAGAGAGAGAGAGAGACAGAGAGAGACAGAGAGAAAGAGAAAGAGAGAGAGAGAGATAGAGAGAGATAGAGAGATAGATATAGAGAGAGACAGATAGAGAGACAGATAGAGAGAGAGAGAGATAAACAGAGAAAGAGAGAGAGGGAGAGAGAAAGAGAAGAAAGAGAGAGACTATGCTTTTCGTTTAAATAACTAGTTAATATCTCTTGTAGCGTTATGATGATGAGAAATTTACTATCATTTGAGTAAGAAGATATACTGTAGCAAAATGCAATATAGTACCTTAGCAAACATGAAAATAATGTACCAACTACATTGACATGAGGTTCCAATATGGTAGTTCAGCAATCAGGCAGAGCCAATAACAGATATCATATTATATTATTTACTTTTATTCATTTTTAATTTCATTACTTGAATACATTTTGTATCGTTTTATTTAACAAGTTTATTTATTGGACTGTATTTTTATTTTGGACTGATTTTCTGGATTTTGGAATTTGCACCGTTGTTGGTCCTCCTTTTTGCTCTCCGGCTTGATTTTGACTCAATAATGCTCGACGCTGTCATTGATGACTGTAGCACTCTAATTGTTGTTGTTGTTGTATCCACAGATCCGAACACAACTTGTGCCAGTGACGAGTTCTACTGTTCTTCCAAGGATCCCGGAAAGAACTGCGTGAAGGTCAACGACTTCTGTAGCGGCTCTGCCACCTGCATGGGCAATCCTTACACCATCGGCGACTGCGGTGATTTGAATTAATGTATTGTAAATGTGGCTTAGAACAGAGTGCATTTAACTTCCGTTTCTTAACCTGTCGACTACAGTTACTACAGCCATTTTGTACTTTCGGATGGCCCTCCGTCAGTATAAAATATTAAATGATACAATGACCATAACATAAAGAAATAAATTAATCTTAGAGATATCGAAAATTGAATAGTGTAATTGTTAGTAATTGAAAACGTTTAATGAATTTTCGGTGAAAGCAATGAATGGTTGCCCAAAAAATTGTTCTAAGCATAAAAGTAACCCGAATTATCTAAAACATCGTTTATTGGAAGACTAAAAATTTAACAATTATAATTATAAATATAATGTCATTAAATATTATGTCAAGCTTCGTTAAGAAATTGTGTAACTACGTTCTGTAGCGAATGTAAAATTAACAGGACAATTTCAGCAATTACTATGATGTTTATTGTTTACTGTTTATTGGTATATCGCAACTCAAATTTAAAGGTAACATAAACATACATAGCGGTGAATGAATAAGCTAGTCTATGATGGGAAAAGGTAAGTCTTAAGCTTACTAGAGGAAGGTGAAAGAGAAGAACAAGAGCGAAGATAAGTAGGTAATGAGTTCCAGATTGTGGGTGCTGCATAAGAAAATGAAGTGGAACGAAGTGCACGTGAGGGACAATAAGGAAGAAGAATTTCAGATAAGTAAGAAGGCTTGCCAAATCACAGAGTTTTGAAAGTTAATAGAGCTATTTTATATTTTATGCGTTGATTAACAGGGAGCCAGTGAAGACTGCGAAGTAGAGAAGGATAGAGAGATTGAAGTCTAGTGGGCTTGCTAACAACACATGCGAGAAAATTTTGGACGTGTTGCAAACGATTGAGAGAAGAACACAACCCACATAATAATGAATTGCAGTAGTCAAGCTTTGAATGAACTATAGAATTGGCAAAGATAGTGGCTGAATTTCTAGTAAGGGATGGATATATTTGACTAATCTGATGAATTTGAATGAAAGAAGCTCGACGAATGGAAGAGATATGAGTCCATGTTTTCACCAAATATGATTCAAAAGTTTTTGGCAGATCGAGAAGGTGAAAGAGCAAGATTTTGAAAATTAACTGAGTTATTAGTAATTTCGATTCTTTGCAAAGGAGTTTATATTTTTCTATGCCTTCTTTCTAGGTACGCAGTTTTGTGAAAGAGATCATCCCTGTGGTTCTGGAAGTCAATGTCGTAACCTGGAGCTTGGATTTGAGTGCTACTGCAGCACCGGCATGCAGTTAGGAGCAGACAAAATATCTTGTCAAGGTGAAAGCTCCTGCTATTATTGGTTATCATTATGCTTTAGATAGGTCAATGCTATAACTATAGCTTGTAAATATAGCTAAAGTATAAAACATAAACTATCGTAATAACAATAATTATAATAAAAACAATTATATAAACGGACGGAAAGATGTGTTTTAAAAGTAATTGTTACAGCTAAGGGTGGCAGATATCTCGCCCTAGTTGAAAACGAGAGTCATAACTCATTGAATTCCGTATACGCGTACTATGTTTCTTCAATATTGTTTAATATTGAAGATTGATTATTCAAGATTTTCCTCGAACATTTACGGAACAGGTGATCAGTCCCTTTAAGATTTGCATTGAGTCCTCTAGTCAGTAATCTATCTTATTACTTTTATTTCTGTATATTGTTATATTTTAAATGCAGCAACAGGTTCACCGAATAAATCATGTCTCTGATTTAATGCTATTATAGATTTTTTCGCATTCAATCTTCATCAAATTGCGGCAATGTCACTAAAATCCTAAAAATAAGGGATTAACTTTGAAAGTGCAGTAAACACCTTTTCTTCAATATTTAACCCACTTTAAAGTATTTAATGACTACATAATATTTTAGTAATGGTTGTATTGGCATTGATACTAATGATTTTGATGTTACAGACATCGACGAATGTAACGAGACACCCTGGGTGTGCAGTCAGATTTGTCACAACACTGTTGGGAGCTACGGGTGCAGCTGTGCCTCGGGCTACCACGACACCCAGACACCCGGGGAGTGTCTACGAGACGATACAAGTAAACTGCACCCCTATCTTTACTAATGCTAGTGTGAAAACATGTGTTAACTTGAGTATTGCTAATGTGTAGCCCTATCTTACTCAGAGTACTGCTGATGTGAACTCATGTGTTGACAAGAGTATTGTTTATGTGCAGTACACGTAAACACATGAGTGCACATAAACACATGGACATATGAGTGCACATAAATACATGAGTGCACATAAACACATGAGTGCACATTGTGCTTATGTTGAGTATGGTTTATGTGCACCCACGTATTGACTAGATTACTACTTATATGAACCATGTGTGAAATGATGTTAGTAGAAAAATTACTACTGTCGAACACTTAAATCCTATAGACATTAAATTTCTCAATGTCGGATTTGTCATTCAGCATAAATAACCTATTGTAAAATATGAAATTAATTAGTCTCGATTAATTTAATCTAGTCAAGCTGTGAAGTGTCTCGAATTTTATTGCGCAATTGTCCGCGTTAAAGCTTCAATATAGTGTGTTAAATTAGTTCTACTTTGAATGAATCTGTTCTGCTTATTAATCTCGTCTGTAAAATGTTTAATAGAAGTTAATTTGATAATAGGATAATTAACTATTTTGCTAATTGTTATTGCTTAGTCATTACTTTGTAGTCATCACAGAGCAACAGTACTAATGAGCGACTGTTACTCAATGATAAAGAGATATTAAGATTGAACGAAAATGATTATTACTTATTAATAATGCATACAATATCAATAAATCACAATTCTTTCTTCTCAATACTAGATAAAACACTTTCACAATAGGATTATAGCGTATGAATGTTCTGTTTTATGTTGCATGCATTTTGCATCATTTGTATATATCGTTTGGTTTAGCTATAACTCCTGTCATCTATTTTGGGCATAAGAATTTCATAAGTCAAATCAATCTGGATGGATCGAACTACAAAGAGGTCGCTCTGAACAGAACATACGCCTATATTCTGGATTTCGATTGGATGGTAAATGCAAATCAATCAATCGTCGAATAATTAATTATTACATGTTATTAATTAATTAATTATTATTTTAATTGTAATGATAATAATAATAATAATAATAGTACTATTATTATAGTGCAAGTATAATGCCAGCAGAATTGGCAGACATCCATTCCTGACTGATTTTATTTGGCTCCCCCTGATTCGAGCGAATATCCCAGCTATTAAAGAGCCCCATGACTTTCCATGACTTTGCAAAGATTTAATGCAGTCTGCTTTAGCAAGTCTCGACGACCTCGATTAGCCTGGCGACATTTCACAATGTATTGTTCGAATCGTTTTGATCAAACCTCGGGTTCTTTACAACCGGGTAAAAATATAGCAAAGAATAATAATAATAATGATAATAATAATAATAATAATAATAACCGGCGATAAGTGAGAGACATCTTTTCTTTGGCAAAGGCTTTCCATGACTTTGCAAGGATTTAATGCAGTCTGCTTCAACAATTCTTTTAAGTGGCGGCGATTCAGCACGTATTGCTTGAATCATTTTTATCAAACCCCAGGTTCTTTACACCGGAGCAAATCTAAGAAACAAAAAAAAACAAATAAATAATAATAATAATGATCATCATCATCATCATCATTATCATCATCATCATCATCATCTTAATCATCATCATCATCATCATCATCATCATCATCATAATCATCATCATCATCATCATCTTTCTTTAATAATTGTAAAACTATGAGTTTAAAATATTTTCTGTGATAGCAATGATAAATATAAAAGAGATACTCATCAATGTTTAACGTTTGTTTCAGACGCAGCAGGTTTATCACTTTGATTACAGCGAGCAGGCTCTTCACGTCATGAACTCCACGGGTGGGAACGATAAGCTATTGGATCAGATGCACTCAACATCCGTAGAGGGCATTGCCGTTGATTGGATTCATAGGTTATACTGCTAATATTTGCTTGTGAAATCAAATTGCATGTACTAACATCTCATCTGAATGGTCAACGATTCTAATATCCTTCAGGTATGGCCTTATTCCTTACCGAAGAAACACTGAAACAGTAGTTTTTTCTTGACTTTGATCTCTGATGTGGCTTAATCTTGTGGTTAAGAGGCCTATATTTTAGCTGATTTACCGGCTTATATCTGATTGCAAAATCGGTTTTTGTATTTTCTTCATTTCTTAATGTTCTGTGCATCTAGTTTACTGCAGCATCTAAGGTATTACGTAAGTTTGCAACTTCTGTTAAAATTCGTTTACTTCAGCATATATTGTTTTAAGATCATAAAGTGCTGTAGCTGTTTAAATACATTGCGAAGTTTAATTGCTTCATGAACCTAAATGTCAGTGTAAATATGCGTATTAAATTTACAAGTTCGTAAAACACTATGTAGGAAGGCCAATAAATAGATGTTTCATGGATGATTAGCTATTTATCTGTTAACTTTTGAAACGAAAATTTCTATAGCAGTATCATTGCTGGAGACTGGTCTTTGAGTTTGCTTTACATGCTCCTGATACGTTTTTAATAAGTTCTTTCAATGATTAATAATGTCTTTAATAATACCTAATAATCCCGTTTCAGAATTTACAATTTTCCGCATTCTGGACAATTTAAAACCAACAGCCACTGGTCCTGATGACCTTCCTTCATGGTTCTTGAGACTATCTGCTCCAGTCTTTGCAGATCCTCTTGCTAACTTAATCAATATGTTTATCCGCAATTCCTATATACCTATTCAGTGGAAATCCTCAGTAATTAAACCGATACCCAAGGTTTCTTGCCCCAGTGTCATGTCTGACTATCGCCCTATTTCCATCACCTCTGTACTCTCACGCATCACTGAGCGTATTATCACTTCACGGTATATATACTAAGCGCTATTATCTTCACCTCCAAGCCTTGATTTCACCAATCAGTATGCATTTTGCACTACAGGATCCACTACTGCTGCTCTCATTGCCTTCTTTCACAAACTTTCATCTATGCTCGAAACTGAGACCTTCGTCAGAGTAATAGCGTTAGACTTCAGCAAGACGTTTGATAAGTCAGACACTCACAAATGATTGATAAACTGTGTACCCTAGAAGTGCCTAGGAACATTAATGGGTGGATTTCCAGCTTCCTCTCGGCCCGCTCACGCACCACTATCTTCGAGGTCAAACATCGTCATCAGAAGCAATCAATGCCAGCATAGTCCAAGGATCAGCCCTTGGACCAACTGCATTTGTCATTGTTACATCAGACTTAAAAACCCTGCAGCCTACTAACTCTTTGTTCAAATATGCCGATGACACATACCTGATTGTGCCTGACTCTAACCTTCACTCAACGGAAGAGGAATTAGTCCATATCGAAAACGGGTCCCGCTCTAACAATCTAGTATTAAATCGAAATAAAGCAAAAGAAATTCTCTTCTAATTACCCAAGCAAAAAAGGCAGATTAGAGATGTCCCACACCTTGAAGGAATTGAGCAGGTTTCTAACATCAAATGCTTAGGTGTGATAGTATCTGATAATTTTCTTTTTCTGCTCACATCACAAGCATCATTAGCTTGTGTTCGAGCAACATTTTTGCGCTCTATTCTTAGGTAGTAAAGGTTTGGCAAATGATCTTCTTCAGAGAGTCTTTTAAGCCTCCACACTCTCTAAGCTTCTGTATGCCTCCCAGTTTTGGTGGGGCTTTACAAATGCTGAAGAGAGAACCCGTCTTGAAACCTTTTTAAAGAAGGCAAGGAGAGCTGGATTCTACAGTAAAGAATCTAATTTTGAGGATCTATGTAACTTTGCTGACAAAAATCTTTTCAAGGCAATCTGTAACAACCCTGCACATTTACTGGCGCATTTGTTACCTCCACAAAACAATCATAATTACCCAACCCGAAGAAATACTGCTAAGAGATGCTTTTCCCTTCCCATAAAACGAAGCAGTCTGAGGGATAAAAACTTCATTATTCGTATGATTCTAGATGATGCTAGTTAATTTAATGAATACTAAAAGATTCTTCTTTATTCATAGTACAGTACGCCCTATATGGCAATTATGAATAGTGTAAGCCATTGATTTATGTAATGTTGTAATATTCATGTGGTAAATGTTAGCGAAAACAATTTTTAGTTTTATCTCTCTTATATCTAGCCTAGTTTATGCTATATCTGTAATTTGTTATGCTGTGTCTGTTGGAATTTCTGTGCTGTAACTTTCTGCGGTTGTCAGATTGAACGAAAATAAGCGAATATATTATTATTATTTGCCGTTGTTTATCGCTAATGGGCAACACGCTCCGCTATATAATTAACCTTCTTGCGGCCCTACGGGATAACCTTTAGTTGTTGACTGACTTACAGTCATGGCCAAAAGTATAGGGACAGTAGCCCTAAAAAAGTATAGGGCTACTGTCCCTATACTTTTGGCCATGACTGTAGGCTATGAACACAAGCCACTTGCTTCGGAGGCGAACACACTAATCTTTACGCCGTATTCACAAGCTAATTCACATGGTTTTCTAAGAACTCTAATCTATTCTTTGATAGCTAAGCAATTGAGCTAGTGGCTGCCTCAGACAGTCTTAGCGTTAGATATATAACTCTTCTGCATTCGAAATTAACGTACAACTTTTGCTTTAACTATTATATAAAGCTCTACATGTATACTACAACAGATGTTGAGTAGCAATTTGTGCAATATTTTACTGCACACATTACAACGAAGCTATTGTGTGCAATATTTTGTTGTATGCACTACAACAGGAAGCTATTTGTGCAATATAATTTTTTGTTGTACACACTACAACAGGAAGCTATTTGTGCAATATTTACTGTACACACTACAACAGGAAGCTATTTGTGCAATATTTTGTTGTATACACCACACCAGGAAACTTTTGTGCAAATATTTTACTGCACGCACTACAACAGGAAGCTATTTGCTCAATATTTTGTTGTAAACACTACAACAGGAAGCTATTTGTGCAGTATTTTATTGTACACACTACAACAGGAAGCTATTTGTGCAGTATTTTATTGTACGCACTACAACAGGAAGCTGTTGTGGACTAACGCTCAGCTTCAGGGTGTCTACGTGGCGGAGATGGACGCGTCCAACGTGGCACCCCTAGTGGCTGGAGTCAGTCCTAACTGCAGGTCCATTGCTGTTCATCCTCAGTCCAGGTAAAGGATAGGATATAACAATTAAACAAATTAATTAATTGGTACTAATTAATTAATTAATTTATTTATTTATTATTTTTATTACTTGTGAATTTATAAACCAAATTCTGTTGGAATCGACATTATTCGGACTTGATAGAGACTTCCATTAATCTAACTTTGACGTTAAACATTGGGATAAATTATTAAGAACCGTATTGCAGTCGTCACTCTGAAATACCGATACCGTTAGGTTGATCAAGGATGTGTAAAATGGTTTTAATTTAATGTAAGCTTTATGTTTTACGATTTTATTTCTGTATTCTTCAAGCTTTTGCTTTCGTTCAGATTAGTCGTAGTGATACTAAATGGGCAGAGGTTTCCAATTTTGCAGTTATTAAATTTGTTAGTTTATTTTTATATTTTATATTCATTTCTACTCCTTCTATACTACATACTGAAGTATATTAATTTCTTACCTATTGCCTGTAATAAAATATTAATTGTTATCAATTAACCCTTACATTGTTCTGTCAATCAAATTGAATGCGTATCCTGGCACAATATATGCCTATGCAATATCTCAACAGGACATATTGTAATAAAACTAGAAGAAAGTTAAAGTAACTTAACCAGTCAACGGCAGCTGCTTGTGTGGCAAGAGCACTGTAAATATGGTATTTAACAAATTATTAGACCATCACACTGAAATTATGCTGTAGACACCTAGTCCATTCAAGGGAACATCTTTTGTACAATTTTATAGATTTCATTTAAGTCATTTATTATCGAAACACTAAATCGACTAAAGTCTAGTGTAACGTAGGCTTCATCATTCCAAAGAATATAAATAGCAGGATATCGCTAGATTTGAACCTAGCTTATTGAGATTCGTAGTCTAACATTTATCAAATCATTCCACTGAATCACTCCCTGTTATATCTTAATAT
The DNA here is from genome assembly GCA_905160935.1 of Enchytraeus crypticus. Taxonomy (NCBI): domain Eukaryota; kingdom Metazoa; phylum Annelida; class Clitellata; order Enchytraeida; family Enchytraeidae; genus Enchytraeus; species Enchytraeus crypticus. The sequence goes on from CAJHZI010000466.1 coordinate 195,634, forward strand.
CCAACATACAACATATCTCAAACTTTGCCACTATTCACTGCTCCATTGTTGCAGATATGTATTCTGGACTGACTGGGGTACTTCACCATTCATCGCCAAAATAGGATTGGACGGATCGAATATGGCGAAGGTGATAACCACTGGACTGTTTTGGCCGAATGGTATAACGATTGACTACGTTGTGGATAAAATGTGGTGGGTGGATGCCCTGCTGGACCAAATAGGGTGAGTGTAATACAATGCTCTAATAGATCAAATAGGTTGATCAAATAGTGGAATACAATGATCTTATAGATCAAATAGGGTGAGTTGAATGTGATGCTCTACAAGATAAAATATGGCAAGTGAAATGTGATGCTTTCCTAAATCAAATAGTGTGAGTGTAATACGATTAAATAGGGTGCGTTGAATATTACCGGTGTTTGATGTTAATTGTATATCCAAGTAGCTCCGTATTTAGAGCATCAGTTAATGTTACGAAATTTCAAATGAACTATCGTGGTATGCACTGAATATATCATGAGCTCCATGCTCAGTCCGGTTTATCAAAGATAAAATATAAAACATTTGCAAAACATACAATTTAATTTATTAAGCTGCCTAATCATTTAAGTATCTCTCAGAATAGAAATAATATAATCAGATAAATAATAATAGATAATCAGTTAGTAGAGATATTGACTGCTGAGCCGATAAAAAGTTAACGTCAGTTTCCTCACTCTAAAGCGATGTCAGTGACGGGCGGGCCCAGGATTTGAATCCGTAGATACTGATCTACAGTCGAGTATCTTACCGACTTCGCCACTGGTTCCATATAACATAAGTATTTTCCGTTACTAAATGAACGTTGATAATTAGTCTCACTACTTACACATTTAGATATATGTTCCTTAATGAGCTCCTTAATATTATCTGAGTCATTACCATACAAAATTTCAACCAAGTTCTTAAAGTGATATCTAAAGACTTAAGCATCTATTTTCTGTTTCCAGTTATCTACTTATAATTCTAAATCAATGGAATTTTTTCTGACGTCCAATTCACTCAAATTTGTGGCATTTATAAAGTAAGCTCTCCTTTTTCCTTAAATAAATCTATTGTGTTTAGATATGCAGACTTGGACGGTTCAAATAGACACATTGCGACTTCAAAGTCAATTTCGCATCCCTACAGCATCGTGGTGTTCGAGTCATTTGTATACTGGTCTGACTGGAACTACAAGGCCATCAACGTTACCAATCGCTACACTGGAGAGCTGATGCTGTCGCTAATCACTGACCTACCCATTCAACCATATGACGTCAAAGTCTTTCATCCGGCGCGTCAACCTCCTACTACTGGTAATAATAATAATAATAATAATATTTTTATTTAACTTATTCCGAAATTTAATAATAATAATAATAATAATAATAAAATTATAATGATAATTATTACTTTTATTATTATTATTATTATTATTATTATTATTATTAATTATTATCAGGGTCCTCTGTGTACTTGTTAACTAGCACCAGACAGGCGTCAGCCTCTTGTATATCTGCTCTCTTCTTGCGAAAGTTGCTGATCGCAGCAGCGGGTGACATTGCCCTGAATCCACGCTTTTGGCTCCAGCAGGGCCCGTCCCCACTTCCTCTGTTATCGATCCACCACGACGGTGACTCCCCTAAATAGGCGTTGTGAGAACTCTGTTGGTAGAGCCGCTTTTAGAAGTCAAAAACCCTGAAATCTGGATAGCTGTTCCTAGAAAATTCTGGGATCTAGTTTCCGCTTGATTAGGGCTCTGATTTGTAAAACCCGATGAGCTCTGCCTCTCCGCCTCAGCCTGCCCTGAGGCCAACATCTGGTTCAGCCCTAGACCCTGGTGCTGTGGCCCTAGTGGCAGGGACCCCTGGGACGCAAAGGCCATTCTAGCCTCGAGTATCTCCTTTTTCTCGCTGAGGGTCAGCCCAGAAAACTCTTGTGGATCTATCTCAGGCTCTATGGACGCACTCGAGGAGGAGGAGGAGGAGGGAGGTATTGAGAGGCCGGGACGTAGGACGCATCTCTTCTCTTTCAGACGGGCTGTGTTCAACCCGCTGACGATCACCCTCGTGCTCACGTGCTGCCCCAGTGCCCGCTTGTCACCAGTCGGCACCTGAGGCTGAGGCTGCGTGGACTGGACCACAGGTTTGATTTGAGTTTTTGGGCCACAGGTCGGACACCTGTTTGGATTTGGCTTTTATTTTGGGTTGGAACAGATGAAACCACAGATGGGATGGGGCTTAGATTCTGCATAGGTGCTGAAATGGCAGGTCTAAGGTTAAATCCGGGTAGAATGATGGAGGTGTTTTCCATGTTTCTGGTTACGTCAGGACTAACAGCGTCCACATAATAATAATAATAATAATAATAATCATAACAGCAGCGTCCACATAATAATAATAATAATAATAATAATAATAATAATAGCAAGTCTGCCCATTTGCTATGGAGGGCTAGGTATTCATTCTGTCTCGTCGCTGGCACTTTCTGCCTTTTTGGCTTTTGCCGCGAGGACAAGCGCTGTACAGGACTCGATCCTTTCATGCTCCGCTCAGTACACCGATGTAGAGGTAGCCAGGGTTCGGGGCATTTGGTCTGCTCTATCTCAATCGGAAGCGCCTAATGGAATGGTGTCTAAGTCCATGAAGGCTTGGGACTTCAAAATCGATTTAGAGACTCCGCCAAAGTTTTCCGGTAAACCGAATGCAGTGACACCGAAGCAACAAATCTGCCTTGATGAATGCAGATTCTACTTGTACTGATTTTACTTGTCAGAAATATTACTCTAATAAATATGACATCTTGAGTCTAGGATATATGTGAGGATGAATTTGAATGTTGAGGGGATCGGGGATAGGTTGGCTCAGTCGAGATTGAGATGGTATGGGCATATTGTGAGCAAGGCAGATGAGGATGTGATAAAGAGAGTTTGGAGGGAGGAGCTGGATGTTAAGCTAGAGAGAGGTAGACCACAATTGACGAGTGATGCGGTAAACAAGAAGGACATGAAAAATATGGGATTGACTGATGATATGCTGTGGGACAGAGAGGACTGGAGAAGGTTTATTTATATCCAGACCCTGGTTTAACTGGAATTTAAGGGAAGATGATGATGATGATTATGGTGATGATGAGTCTAGGATAATTGGAATCTGAAAGCTAGTTACAAATTATTATTTACAAAAAATAATTTTTTGTCATGAAGCTCGTTTTCTGGATATTCTTCTAGTCGTCTAAGCTAATCGATTCATTCGTTCTAGAGAAGATTTTTTTTGCAATTGTAAATTGAAATCATCTACAGGTATGGTTATAATGTATGTCCTAATTTTTACATTAATTTTTATATTGCATATTCAGTTTTCTGTGACATAATTTTAGGTGTCAACCCGTGCAAGATAAATAACGGGGGGTGTTCCCACCTTTGCTTGCCCTCCCCTCTCAGTCCTACGGATTACACCTGCGCCTGTCCCCAGGGCATTGCTCTGGAATCAGATGGAAGAACTTGTCATACTGTCTGCACACTGGCTGAAATGAAATGTGATGACGGAATCTGTATTCCGTGGTACTACCAGTGTAATGGACGCAAAGAGTGTAGAGGTGGTGAAGATGAGAGCTCAACGTGCCGTAAGTCTTCATAGACCTTCTAATAGTGTTACTTTACTTTAATAAGCACAAGCACTAGACCCACCTCACCACGAAATATTCTCCCCAGGATTAAATGATAATTACTCCATCTAACTGAGGAAGGCAACGGGAAACCATCTCAGAAGCCATACTTTTCCAAAGCTATAGGCTACATAAGGTATGGATAAGACATAGACTTTGTGAAGGGATTAACTTGTTGATCTAAGGAGTGCTCTTATGGAGCGAGAAAGCAGATTTTGAGTATGAATGTTTACCTTGAAGCTGCCACTTGGCAGTATACTGAAGAGAGTGAAGCACTAGACAAAGTTTAACCGAAGCTAAATTTGGAAATTACTAAATGTCAGTAATTTCCTACTAAAGGCAGTAGTTTAACTGACAAAAACTTTATAACCTGTACTATACTTTATGATACAAGAAATGATTAACTTAGATTTCAAATTCTCTAATAAACTAACTTCTTAATTGCTTATCTTGTTTTCTGCTATGGTTTAATGATGCTTGTTACTTTAGAGCTCTTAAAGTTGATAAGTTTGTTCCAATTGGCCCATCAATTGTAACTGTTATCTTATGATTTTTTCGTTGAATATGTTAATTTTATGTTACATTTCGTCCCGAATCTGTTTTTTATGTTATCTGTTGTATTGTTAACAATCTGTGGTATGTCAGGTTGATGATAAAAATAAAGGAATAGATTATATATTAATATTAATTATTATTAAGTCGTCATGAACTTTTTAATAATGCTAGCGCATCTCTCGGATTGATATAAACTAACTTAATTAAGCACTAGAAAATGTTCAACCACAGCTACATTTTTGAAGATTCTAAAATATCATTGCGATATTTATCTATATTACGTGAACTACTAAGTTAAATGCATGTAATTTTAAATATCATTTAACAGCATTTAAAACTGAAAAAGCAATGCATAAAAAATTAAATAAAATGAACTTTTACTTAATTTCAGCACTTAATTTAAGCTCTTAAACATAGATTAACAAGTAATAAATTAAGGATAGGTATGGGAAATTGGCATAATTTAATGAGACAAAATAATAAAGATTTTAGTTTAATAGATACTAAATTTAATCTTGCGGTTGATGATGTATATTATCGCGCCATGGATCGTGATTGGTGGAGGTTGAAGATTATAAGAGACTACCCTAGTGTCCACAAAGAGACGCCATAGATGTATGATTTTGAATGAATTAATTTCAGCACAACGGGTTTGCGAATGGAACAAGTTCGAGTGTGACTTCGCTGAGAACATCAAGATGTGTTTGACCCTGACTAACGTATGTGACGGGGTTGCTCAGTGTGCTGACGGCAGTGATGAAGATACCGTACGTTGTGAAAACCGCGTGTGTCTGCCCTGGGAATTCCTCTGCAACTCCACTGGAAGATGTGTCCCTAGCAGCTGGGCCTGTGATCAAGAGATAGACTGTAGTATGGGTGAAGATGAAGCACCGGTTAACCCTAAGTGTGGTATGATAGAATTTACTCTCTCTCCCTCTAATCAATCAATCAATCACTCAATTAATCAGTCAATCAATCAATCTAATTATCACTCATTCAATCAATCAATAAGAATTTATCTCTCTCTCTAATCAAGCAATCGATCAATAAATCAGTCAATCAATCAATCTATATCTCACTCTTTCACTCATTCAATCAACCAATAAGAATTTATCTCTCTATATATTTTTATCTCAATATATATTTATCTCCATATATATATTTATCTCGATATTTATCTAATCAATCAATCAGCCAGTCAGTCAGTCTGTCTGTCTGTCTGTCTGCATGTCTACTTGTCTGCCTGCCTTCCTGTCTTCCTGTCTAAAATATAAAAAATGAAATTAAAAAATTGTCTAATTTAACTTAGCTTAGTTAACGTCTCTTAAAACATGAATATATTGCTATCTTATACTTTGCAAAAACCGCCGTTTAAACGATGATTGCGTTACAGTACGCTTCTCTACTGTGTGAGCTGCAGCCTCGATTCATGCCCGGATTGCATCGCTACTAGTAATGAAAATTTGTCAATGACACTAAAATGACACTACATGTATACTCGAATTCATTATATGCATGTTCATCTAGTATCCCTTTTCGGTAGGGTACATGCAACGGACGTTAACCCCATGTTTTATTTTTCTTTTGTGTTTTGGAATGGTTCCATATAAATAAAAGAAAATTTGTTAATCGCTATTATTTCTAATTTCATAGAAATTGACTTCAAGATTGACTTTTTATTTCCAAGTTGCATTACTGGCAATAAACAGGTATCATATAAAGAGTTCAAGACCTCGTTAGCGTTTTAACTAAAATAATATTTCGCAAAATCGTCGATCATTCAGAATTGTAATTTTCTAGCTATTACATTCAGTAAATTATTAATGGTAACAATGTTATGCTTAGAGTCTAATGTTAATCAATAAATAGCATAATAATTAAATAATTTTGTAATAATATCGTGTCTATGTTTCCAATTTCAGATGTATCACCATCGTGTAAAGCCGATGAATTCAAATGCAACAATTCAAATTGCATTCCTCAGTCCTACTTCTGTGATGTGGATGACGACTGTAAGGATCACTCTGACGAACCAGATGATTATTGTTGTAAGTTTTTTAAGATAGAATTAAAATAGAATAAAAAATTTGTTAGGTACAAAAATATCCCGTGTTTCGTTCAGGCTGTATCTTGACGTCTGTTTTCTATATTCCTTGAATTTCATCATATCTGCTTGGAATCGTATCAGTAACTGATAATACATGTTCATGTACATAAATATTGTAAAATATCTAAAAATTAATAATGAATTTACCTCCACATCATAGTTCCTACTAAGTCTACCATGCCCATTAGCCCGATATAATTTAGAGCACAGATTGTTTTTCAATAATCATCATCATCCTCCTCCCTTGAATCCCAGTTTAACCAGGGGCGGGATACAAATGTACTGTCCCAAATTCTTTCTGTCCTATACCACACCACAAGCCAATCCCCTATTTGAAACTTTTCCATTCGTTTTATTTTTTGTAGCAATTTCTGGAGTCTAGACGCTCACCAACCGAATGCCCTTTCTGACTTTGGTATAGAGCTTAGTACTTTAGTCGCCTTCTACGACCGTGCAGTCACCGGTTGGTCAATTCTATACGGATAGTTTTCAATAAATAAATTTAAACTCTTAGTTTTCGAAATATATTTTCATAATATATCATTCAAGAATTTCTTTTTTATCTATCTACTATTCCTTTGATTTGTTAGGGATATACAGGAGCCTAAATCCGTGTCCTGAAGGATACAAGAGATGTCCTAAGAACTATCGTTGTATTCCAATCGTATCATTCTGTAATGGATTTAATGGTAAGATCGTGTTTACCTGGATTTTATCTCATCTTTTGTTAACTGAGCAGTTTAGTTAGCCGCATAGACGATAATTAGAACGAAATATGAAGAAAAATAGTTTAATAATTTCAAAATCTTAAATCCAATTAAAAATTTAACTGTGATAAGCTGATTTTTCTGAAATGAAAATAATGACAAAAGTTAAAATCAGCGTTACTATTAATGATGCACAAGCATATTCACATTAATTAAAATAACAATTTTCACATTGTTATCTGTATTCGTAGATTACGTGCATTAACTCGTTATTAGAGGTATGACATAAAACATGCTATAAAAATTCTCATTTATCTCACTTATAAATAAAAATCATGCAAATGAAAGGGGATGTCAGAAACTACTACAGGAGACTGGCTGCAAACAATAGTAGGACTAAAACTATCTGAAGTAAGCTGTCATATACACATTTGTCACATATACGTATGTCATATATACATACATATGTTATATTTTAATTCGAATTAAGCATCATAGGTTTTAAGCCAATGAATAATGCTACAATTTAAAATATATCCCATTCCAACATTTCTATTTCAAGAAGCGTATAAGCGTACCCACATAAAGCTAGTGAAATTAAATTAACTAATATAAGCAAAGCTGATATCAATCAGAGTGCAGCTTTTAGCAAGCCGCTTTGCAATATGACATATATAATCAAATAAATAATTATACTTGTATAATGATAATTATACATGTATAATTATAATTATACATAAATAATTATACATGTATAATCAGTCTGTATGTTTTAAAAGCGACGCTATCTAACTACTGCACAAGATTATTGATCCCGATAGAACAAACCAACAAAGTTTCTTACTGAATGATGAGAATAGTGGCAGCTTAAGCTAAAACAGGTAAATGCTAAATTTGAGTTCTATCTCCGTTTACTTAAATCGTTTCAGATTGTCGTGATAATTCTGACGAATTGGCAGAGAACTGTCGTGAGTGTAATCAGGGTGAACACACTTGTGCTAACAAACGCTGCATTCCTCTCAGGTTCGTTTTCTGACCTAAATATGATTCTATTTCATGTCTTTCATGATAAAATCTATTCATGTTCCACTTTGCAATCAATGCGCATTTGCACAAGCAAACTGTAAAACAATTATATTTTTGGCATTTAATCAGAAATAGCTAGCTACTATATAGAAATTAAAGATTTCACCATCAACTTTAAAACAACCATAAATATTCTCATTTTAAAATAACTTTTAAACGATTTCATATCTTAATTTATAGCGACTCCTATACTTATTGTTATATATACATGCATATATATACATATACATATACATACTGTGTATATCTACTCTATAAAAACTGTGTACATATACATGTATAATTATATAATATATACATAAATTTTACAAGTACGTCTTATAAATGTTTATATATCTAGATTTATCTATATATATATAGCCTATATATATATATATATATATATATATATATATATATATATATATATATATACAGTTGTCCCTTTGCGACACGTGTAGTCCAGTAGTGGACTGCTTGTGTCGTAAAAAGCCGACATAGCACTAAGATACAAACCAACGTCAGAGAGAGCATTCGGTTGGTGATCGTCCAGGCTCCAGAAAATATAACAAAATTTTCTAATGCTGACCCTAGTTTCATTTATTTTTCTATGCATTCCACTACAATTAGTCTATTCGTTCCTCGATGTTCATTCCTCTGATCTCATTCTTCAGATCTCTCATTGATGCTAAATCCAGCTGCTTTAAGGGTTCCTTGATGCAGTCTTTCCATCTTCCTTTAGGTAAGAACATTGATAAGACCTTTATAAAGATGGAAACTCGTACTTTAATATGGAAGATACTAAATACAATGTGTTCTAAAATGGTATAAGAAGGAAACTGTGTGAAGTAAAATTTATGTTATTGTTCTAGATGGCTTTGTGACTTTAATGACGATTGTGGCGATGGATCGGATGAGTATGTAAACATGTGCAGTAAGTACAATAAATCAATCAGCCTATCGTCCCATTAATTACTGTATTAATTAATCAGTCATTGAAGCAGTTAACCAAGTAATATAAATCCATTAAATTTGATGAATAGATTATTACATGAGATAAAACTTTCACACCCTGTTTCACTTACTCACCCCGTTTCATTGTCTGAAAAAATAGTATTTTCTCCATTTTTAGCCCCACTAGCTATGATAATGGAATGTAGCCTACGATAACTTATATATGATAGAAAAAATGTGAAGCCTTATTGTTCATATATCTTTAATTAATATTTTTCAATTTATTGATTTATTTATGAGTTGACTTTCAAACTTACTGAACTATATAATATTATATATATATATATATATATATATATATATATATATATAGCGTTGATGGTGGATGGTGTGATAACATGTTAGAATGGTGGATAATGTGAAAGCATGTTAGAATGGTGGATAATGTGAAAGCATGTTAGAATGATGGATAATGTGAAAGCATGTTAGAATGGTGAATGATGTGATAGCATGTTAGAATGGTGGAAAACGTGGTAGCCTGTTAGAATGGTGGATAATGTGAGAGCATGTTAGAATGCTGATGATGTTTGTACCACACAGCTGGACAGTACAGGAATTGTACGACCGCTGAGTTCAGATGCAACAACTCCCGATGCCTGAACTCTAGGATCAGATGTGACGGTAACAACGACTGTGGTGACAGCTCTGACGAGTCCAACTGTGGTGAGAGGCTGTGCTTGTAATTATTGTTCTATTCTTGAGTCTGTGCAACTGTGAGAATCGAACGTCCGATAACTTCAACAGTGTGTTTGATTTATAGCTGGGCTATTGATATGATCTATTCGGTTTTCAACACTGGATCAGTAGCGGATTTAAATCCAGTGCTCCCGCATGATTATTTTTTCTTTCTAACTTTAAATTGAGATGTAATGTAATTCACTTAATTTCTGTAATTAAATTAGTTGTAATTCACTTTAATTTCTTCAGTGGGGTTGCTTAAATTTCGGATACGTAAAGATGTTGTCGTTTTATCGAAATCTAAAGCTTAGATTTCTTTATCTTTGAATTTTGTTTATATTTTTGAAACCAATTTCAACGGATTTTATTGCACATTTTAAATCCTATTTTGTTGTTACACGAGTTTAAATGTAAACATTTTCTTATATCAGTATGCTTTTTTCTGTCATGACAATGATGAAATAAAGATTAGGCCTATATGGTCTATTAGGCCTATATGGTCTTCACAGAAAATACGCTACCAGATCGGTCTTACAGTTCAGTCCTACTATTAGTTCTCTTTACATTAAAGTTATTATTTACATGTATTTCTATATTTCTAATGTTATGCTCGTCTATAGCAAGCGGATGTCCGAACGGTCAGTTTCAGTGTCAGAACCTCCAGTGTGTAATAGAGTCCTGTCGATGCGACGGATTTCCGGTACAGTTCAATAAAAATACCGTCTGAAACTTCTAGCATAATAATATCAATTAAATATTGAATGTCTCAATAGCGCAATGGTTAGAGAACTAGATAACGTCAGGAAGCTTTAAATGACAGATCCTGAAGTGAATTGAACTCTCGTGGGTTCGATTCCGGGCCGCGCTGATCTGAGAGTAATATCTCGGACATTCACTGGACTGATTAATAGCTGATCTAGCACATAGAATTTTCAAGCAAGCTGCATTCAGCCTATCAGTATAGTAAATATAGACGACTGTTATAAAAATATGGGCAGTATGTAGTGGGTTTACTCGCAAAATTCATGAACTTAATGTAATTAAGACTTAATATATTTCTGAACTTGTATTCCTGAACATATGTTATTTGTGACTTTGTATATGTGACTGCGAAATAACTATATATATCCATGTGCAACCTACTGCAAAGTCAATTAATTTCATATATATCATTATTGTAGAAACTATTAATTACCGTGAACTGATTCTAATTTAATTGTAGCCTCTGTGGGCATGCGTTAGAGGCTCAGAGCCTTCGGGCCTGTATGTTCATTTTTCACGTAGTTCTATGCATGGCATACAGTGTCATTGTGATTTTCGTGAAAATAAAATATCTATCCATCTATTTATCTATCTATCTATCTATCTGAAATGCCAGTAAGGATTTGACGATCTTGTATATTTCTACTGATGCTACTGCTACTGCTACTGTTACTGCTACTGTTACTTCTACTGCTGCTGCTGCCGTTACTGTGCAATGCCACAGAATCATTAAACTCTCTCTTTCTCTCTCCAGTGAACTGCCAAGTGGCAGGTTCAAGGTACATATTCAAGCTCTAAGTCTGCTTTCTCGCTCCATAAGAGCACTCCTTAGATCAACAATTTAATCCCTTCACAAGTCTATGCCTTATCCACATCTTATGTAGCCTATACCTTGGGAAAAGTATGGCTTCTGAGGTGGCTTCCGTTGCCTTCCTCAGTTAGATGGATTAATTACCATTTAATCCCTGAGGAAAATATTTCACGGTGAGATGGGTCCCCTCTTGCCATCCTTAGCTCCTGCCTTAGTCGCCTCTTACGTACACGCAGCAGATCGTTTGCGGTTGCCTATTCTTGCAATGGTCCAACCACACTCGAGCACAACACGGGGAATTCTACTAGTGTCAGTATTCCTCGATTGCATATGCTAATAAACTGAATCTTTACTATATTGATTCTTTTCCTTACACTGTATGTCCAGTTTGATGTGTTGTATTGTTCAATGAACCTTCAAGCGATAAAAAGTATCCTTTTACTTAAACTCAAAAGTCTTAATATAATTTAATGCTTTGTATTAAAAATAATATAATTTACAAAATATGTAATTGTTATTTTATGCGTAGGATTGCACGGATTTATCTGACGAATACGGATGTCCAACGAGATATCCGGGCGGAAAGTACTGTCTGGATGAGCAGTTTACTTGTAACAATACTGTAGGTACTCACGTAATACTCGTTTACTTGTAACAATACTGTAGGTACTCACGTAATACTCGTTTACTTGTAACAATACTGTAGGTACTCACGTAATACTCGTTTACTTGTAACAATACTGTAGGTACTCACGTAATACTCGTTTACTTGTAACAATACTGTAGGTACTCATGTAATACTCGTTTACTTGTAACAATACTGTAGGTACTCATGTAATACTTGTTTACTTGTAACAATACTGTAGGTACTCATGTAATACTCTCTAGTATTTTTACGATAGGCCTATAAACTTGCAAGACGACCAATGATGAAAGTTAGCTAAACATTGTGTAGATGATCTCTAACTTTGCGGCACAGAATACATGTGAAAATAATCCATGAATTTATAGGCAGCCGCAAAATCATATAGAACTGGCTGTTTCATTAATATGAAGCTTTGCAGTGCTTTAGCTGCGTAAATGTATTAAAGTTTTATGCAGAAATGGCGATATTACTTCACAATACTCCTGCGGTACCCCTAAATGTAGACTTATTTAGCAAAGGGTATCGTAGAGGTAAAATTAACAAAACCAGGGGTACTCCGTCAATTTATGTCAAAATATTAAGAAACAACCGAATGTATACAACGCACATGTATTTTATACTCTTTATACATTATATACATTGTATATATGTCATACATAGATAGTATATATATATATATATATATATATATATATATATATATATATATATATATATATATATATATATACCCATTCTACCGAATAGAATTGAGATTTATGTGATCACTGTTAAATATGTGATAACTATTTTACAGTTAACGACTAATTTGCGTCAAGAAGTTGACTGATAGCCTAGGTGCAAGGAATCTGTTTAATGTTACACAGGTCTGCATAGAGAAGATACGCGTATGTGATCACATGGACTCGTGTGGTGACGGCTCTGATGAGAGTGAGGCTGCTTGTAAACTGGTTCAGTGCCCGGCTGATACGTTCCAGTGTCCACGGGTTCGATACTGCCTGCCGCTAAGTCAAGTCTGCGACGGATCTCCTGACTGCGAATTCGGCGCTGACGAAGAAAACTGTCAGTTTTGTCTTTACAATACAATAAAACGATCATTTAGCGTTCGGTTCCTCCTCCGAATGCAGTATGAGGAACTGTAGTACAAAATTAGATTTCGATTTTGAACGAATCTACATTCGTTCAAAATAAGATCGAAATCCTAATTTTGAATGATAATATTTACATGAAAAGTTAAATTTATTATGTTTTCAGTATGCTAATAATATGCTAGTTATGAAACACAAAATCATATGCGGAAAGCATTGCTGTCTACGTACGTTTCATTTTTCAGGTTGTCTTTCTTTATTCACTATATTTCTATTTTCCCTTCTAGACCCTCTTATTTAGCCTTCTAGGGAGTCTGCGTACGTAAATCCTCACCGATTTACAGATTTAGTCACTCCCCTCTCTCTCTCTCTCTCTCGCTCTCTCTCTCTCTTTCTCTCTTAGTGCACTGCCTACTAGAAGGTCCATGGTATACAACGCCTCCACTCCTCTCTGCCTTCCCTTTAGCTCTTCATGTCCACATATGAGTGGGTCTTTAAATCATCTAACATACCTAATCTCAGCCTGCCTCTGCCTCGTTTTCATTCTACCTCCTATGACCTCCTTTAATAAACCTTCCCCCTTAGAAAGTGTCCTATCCAACTCTTCTTCCTATTTCTTAATATATTTATCAACTGTCTATCTGTACCAACTCTGTCCAGAATTTTCTCATTTGTAACCTTTTGAGTCCAACTAATCCTCTCCACTATTAGTCAATATTAACATGTGAAAATAACACTTTTATGAAATTTGCATGTAATGTATACAGGAAAACATAGCTATTGATCTGTTGCATTCCAGGTACGCACTGCGACAGTGGAATGTTTGCCTGCTCCACTGGTGGACTATGCATTGATAGAACTCTCTATTGTGACTTCAAGTACGACTGCCCCGATGGGTCAGATGAACGTGATTGCTGTTAGTATTTCATATTATAAATTATATAAAACATTCTTTTAAAAATACAACAGTCAATAAAAGAGGTCATAGAAGGTAGAATGAAACGAAGAAAAAATAAAGTAAACATGCATTATATATATATATATATAGCTTTTATTTCACCACACGACAAGTAAGACAAGAAACAAACTACAATACAGTCATACAAGTAAACACACAAGTAGTGCTGAAAAAAAATTAGACGCAAGCATATACTCAATCAATAAACTAAAAATGAATAACTAAACATTAATTGATTTCTAGTGAACGTTCAAAGTAGTTGCGCAATAATGACTTAAAGTCAAGTCTCTCAACTTGTAAGCTCCCTGGCAAGGCACAGTTAGGCCTATTAATAACGTTGACGCAGTATTTATTAATCAATGGCAACAACTCTCTATGAAAACAATTAAAGAATTTACAAGTATTATCAGAAAGACACAATTTCCTCAAAGAATTAAATCTTGTATTTGCAATCATTAGTTCAATCGGCAATTGACCCGAAAAAAACTGACATTGATTAATTGTTGTTTTCTTATCGAATGTACGAAATAACTTGCTAAACAATTGAGAATAAGCATTTTCTAGGCTCTGAGTCAGAGACTTTGCCAATTCTACACATTCAGAACCATACAGCAAAATAAGTACACAATATGATTCAACAAGTGAGATTACTACAGAAGGTGCAGCGTTGCCCCCAATTTTGCTAAAGATAGCGTTAAGTGCTCTAACTAAAATTTATGTTTACGATTTTGAATATTAATTTTGAAACTTTTTGATGACACCAAAACTAATCCCAAATAACGTATTTCATTAACCCACTCTATGCTTCTGTTATCAATTCTCATATTAATGGGCTTAATATTATGTCTAGGACCAATTCTAATGCAGAATGTCTTACTACAATTAACACTTAAACCTACATTAGCTAATTCGTTTGTGCTGATTTCAATTATGGACTGTAAATCTGTAACTGTCAACGATAATAGTATTAAATCGTCCGCATACATAAAGGAATTGCAGCACAGAGAAGATACGAAATAACCAATTTTGGATTTTTCAAGCTTAATTAGCATATCATCGACATATACAGCAAACAATATTGGAGATAAAATGCCGACCTGTCTTACTCCCGAAGTAACGATAAAACTACTTGATACAGCATCATTCCACTTAACACGTGAATTTAATTTGCCGTACCAATTTAACAATAGTTCAATTAGCACTCTTAGTAATTTTCTGTTCATCAATTTGCAGAATAACATTTTGAAATTAATTTTATCAAATGCTTTCGATACATCTAACGAACAAATATTTACAGTAGAGCTTCTAGTTGTGACATATTCAATAGTTTTTCTTAAAGAATAAATCGCGTTACTACATCTCACTGTTTGTTTAAAACCAAATTGAGGAACGGATGTCAGGAAATAATTGCCTACATAACGTAATATACAACTTTCAAATATCTTGGACAGCATGCAACTAATTGTTATTCCTCTATAATTTTCAATTATCACGTGATCACATTTCCTATCACCCTTAGGAATCGGAATAATTATCCCCTTCCCAAAAGCAGCAGGAACATATTTTGATGCCACAATTAAGTTAAACAGCATAGTGATGCAACTGCAAACAATAGGATGAGCATATTGCAGATGTTCACATGTAATATTGTCCATTCCAGATGCTTTGCTTTCTTCAACTTGTTTATAACATCATCAACGGTAGCAACTTCAAATTTTTTATCCAGGTTATCGCCAATATAGTTGGAAAATCTTTCTATATTGAATAACTTATTATATTAACTTATTATAGTGAATAATCAACTATGTTGATAACTATCACTTTTAAAACCACATGTTTAATCCGTTAGGCAATTTAGACCATTTTCCGTATAACTAGTCCAGTGAATGTCTGAGATTTTACTCTCAGATCAGTGAGGCCGGTATTCGAACTCACGAGGGTTCAATTCACAGTAGGATTTGTCACTTGAAATTTCATGACTTTACCCCTACGCTATTTAGACATTCTAAAGAAGAGGCAGAGGCAGGCCGAGATTAGGTATGTTAGATGATTTAAAGACCCATTCATATGTGGACATGAAGAGGAAAGCGGAAGGCAGAGAAGAGTGGAGGCGTTATACATTATGGACCTGCCAGTAGGCAGTGCCTTAAGAGAGAGAGAGAGAGAGAGAGAGAGAGAGAGAGAGACAACATTCGTTGTGAAAGAGTATTACACATTATGAATGCATCGAAACATAATAGGCCTAATTTCAGAGTCAGGGGCATGGCATGCTTGCTTGCTCTCGTTATTATAAGTTTATGTTGAATGATTTTGCTTTTATACAATTCATTTTTGTTATTTTGTATATATCTCTCTCTCTGATATTCTGCCAAGCGGCAGGTCCAAGATACATACTCATACTCACATGCTTCTTTTCACGCTCCATAAAGATCACTCATCAATAAGCACATTCATTCCTTCATTAAACGCTATACCTTATCCACTTCCTAATGTAGCCTATAGCTTAGGAATGATGTAACGTCTGATGTGGTTTCCCGTTATATTTCTATTATGCCTATTAATAGTTAAAACGTATAATAAAAAGGTTGGACAATGCAGCTTAATTCATGGTAAAGTATGTTTATAATTTGATGAGCAAATACAAAACATTTCATCAGTTTGACTTCACTACTAAGGGATTTAATGAGGTCCCTGGCGCAGCCAATAAATATCATCTGGGTGTAGTAACAGATGTCGCTCCGCCTCATTTTCTTCCAATGACCTGACATTTCCTTGCCATAAAATTTTCTTTTTGTTTTGTTGAGAATAATAAATAAACAAATAATGTATTACAGTAAATGTAGTGTTAGCGGATTGTCTGTGGTTGTAATGTTAGCGGATTGGTTGTGGTTGTAGTGTTAGCTGACTGTCAGGAGTGTCAGCAGAACTGCACAGTGATCTCTCAGGCGACACGGCAGGCTGTCTGCTCATGCTGGGAGGGGTACGAGGTCAGTGCCCAGGATACCAGGACCTGTGTCGGTGAGCTACTTCACTCTGCATATTAGTATAGTGTATATGTACAGCAAGAGAAGAGTGAGTGTAAATATATATATATATATATATATATATATATATATACAATTATATATATATACATTGATAATACATGTATATATATAAATAAATACTTCATATAATGCATATATATGTTTATTTGTATGTATATACATATATACATGTATATGTAACATATACATATATATATTATATACATATACATTTAGACTCAATTGCTCTTTTATTTTTTATTTAGCGTATGCTTTAATCCAGATAGTTGCTTCACTTGTAAGGCAACTTAGCGTAGACAGTCTACCCGGTATGCGGGTTAGAGGGCACTCCTCAACGATATGTTTCATGTTTTGCGATTGGCCGCTACTCAATTGCTCAAAGTATATTATGCAATGATATTCGACCGCGGATCAATTTGTGCGGGGTTCAAATCATGGGCTCGCTCGTCACTGACATCGCTTTAGAGTGAGGAAACTGACGTTAACAATAGCTTTTAATAGCTTTAATGAACATTGGAAATGTGGATATGGAGAAGAATGGAAAGGATTAGCGCGACTCAATTACTCAAATTGGACTGAACTCAATTACTCAATCATACAAACAATTATTCATTATAATTGTTTGTACTACACACATACACACACACACACACACACACACACACATATATATATAATTATATAATATATATATATATATTATACATACATGTATATAATATTATGAGCAAATAGCATACATATATGCTTATACATGTATATAGGCATACATACTATATATACTGTACTTGCATAAATTATACATGTGCATTTTAAAATTTCATGTATACTCTTCTGGATAAGTATAATACATTACATTTAATACAAATTTTTAGTATACCTATAAGGTATTGCATGTATATAAAGTAAATATTATATAAAATGCATTCATATATAATTTTGTTGAATATTACACAGTGTTTGTATGATAGACAGATCGAGTAATACGTAATAGCATATCCAAGTTGGAGTTTCTCTCTGTATTGAGAGTTCTTGTTCAATAATCCATTGTGAACCTTATAAGCTAATAAAATGATAACGTCCTACAGGCCCAGCCTTTTGCAGTTTAGAGATTCCAATCTAAATAATTCACTAACTAACTAACTAACTAACTAACCTCAGTGTTTTTATCTATAACTGATCTATTTAACCATAAATAACTTATCGTTCTCTGTGAATTGTAGAGTACAACCCCTGCGAGTCTCTAGCTAACAACTGGTGTCCTCACATTTGTATAAACCAGAAGGTCAGCGAGGCTCAGAAGTACCGGTGTATATGCGCAGAGGGCTTTCTGGACGTGAATGGCGACGGTCGCGTCTGTCAGCCAAGGGACGGTTTGTGAATGTCTGCTTTGCTGCTTACTGCTGCTTGCTGCTTACCGCTGCGTACTGCTGATATTTTAGATTTAATTTAATTTGTAAACGTTGTTTTATCCGCTTATCTACTGCGGATCAAATATTGTCGGAGGCTGTTATTATTGTTATTATTATTATTATTACTACTATTTTTATTATTATTATTGTTATTATTATTATTATTACTACTATTTTTATTATTATTATTGTTATTATTATTATTATTACTACTATTTTTATTATTATTATTGTTATTATTATTATTATCATCATCATCATTTTTATATTATTAATATAAAAATAATTAATATAATAATAATAATTATTATTATTGGCGGAATTTCTAGTCTCCTGCAAGGAATGTCGTTATTTAAATTGCTACTATAAAATGTATATTTATTCCATGATTTGAAGCTCTAGAAGTAAATAATCCGTCGTTAGCATTCAACGATAACTTTTGTATTACATGCTAACTGAGGATGACAAAATTTATTTTAATAGTTTTAATTAAGTTAATGTAATACGTGTTATCATTTCTCTATCTCGCTCTAAAATTGCTTCTAGACATAGCGAGGCATTTTATTACTTGATTTTTTCATTTGGCTTAAGCCAGTGAAGGTGTCGGTAAGATATTCAACCGCGGAGCATTATGTGCGGGGTTCAAATCCTGGGCTCGCCCGTCACTGACATCGGTTTCCAGTAAGGAAACTGACGTGAACATTAACTTTTTACATGCTTTTTATCACTTGATCCGTTTTTCTCTTCATGTTCACTCATATGTGGACATGAAATCATGAAGAGGAAACCGGAAGACAGAACAGAATTGAGGCGTTATACGCCATGGATCTGCCAGCAGGCAGTGCACTAAGAGAGATTTATTTTCTTAGTTATCAATATGAAATATATTTCTAACTGCAACATTACCCCATCGTCGGCGACATTTTAATTGCGTGTTTCATTTCATTTTACTTGAACGTAAATCCATTTAATCCTGTGTTGACTCTAGGAGGCTTCCGTGGTGGACTGATTTACGGATTAAGTAGACGGCTTCTCATTCAGAACTTTACCAATAACGAAGCCATAGACGTCAATAGTCTTCCGGACAATGGCGGGGGTGACGTCACGGCATTGGACGTGGACTCGAGGAAACTGATCGCCTACTGGGTGGACTCCAGTGTCCTCTATAGAGCCGCCATTCCTCAGGACAGCCTGGAAATGGCCTACGTGCAGACCATTAGAAACATCACCCATGCCACTGGACTAGCCTACGACTGGATCACCGGGTAAATTATTCACTTTCTGTTGACCTGCCGTCAGGCCGGTATCAGTATATTAAAAAAAGCCAGTTTAAACCAGTTTAGTGTTTGTTGATAGTAACGGGAACATGGGACGGGATCACTTCTTCGGATTTGTTATATTAATTAGAATTCATGAAATAGATACCCGTTATTTATCTACATCCTGAAAATATTTTATTAACATGTGTTTAAAATTGTTTGTAACAGATAATATATTAATTGTTATTATTATATTATTATATTATTATATTATTATAATTATTAATTGTTATAATTTTGTGCCGCGTGTTGTTGATAGTGATGCTCGCTGGGGTGAAAAATAACTTTGGTGCGCCTAATAAAATAATTTAAAAAATCTTAATGTTAATAATTTTCGTTTTTATATTGATAAAAATACTTATCAATATTAATGCAAATTAAAGAAACACCTATAATTTGTATCTGCTATCCAAAACTAAACATAGAATGTTAAAAATTGCATGTTTTATTCACATTTTAGGAACGTGTATTGGTCAGACGTCAATGGAATTTATGTAACGTCAGCGAGCGCATACTGGCTGACTACAACCCTAGTGAAGAACAACGACGCTAACTTCAGGCCTGCCAGGTTGATCGTAAATCCAAAAACTGGGTGTGTTCCCTGAAGCATGTAAAACAAGTAAACACGCATTATAGTGAAATGATCAACCATGTCGATATCTATCACTTTTAATATCACAAGTTTAAACCGTTAGGCAATTTAGACCATTATCCATGTAACCAGTCCAGTGAATGTCCCAGATTTTTACTCTTAGATCAGCGCGGCTGAGATTCGAACCGCGAGAGTTCAATTCGTCTCAGGATCTGTCATTTAAAACTTCATGACGTTACCCTACGCTGTTGAGACATTCTATTCATATAGTAGAATTTGTCTCATTTGCATGCAAATCATCTGTCAAATACTAGAACTGTTTTTCATTATTTTAATATATAGATGGTCATGATTTGTCAATGCAAATTTCTTTCAGTAAGCGAATCCTTTCTTAATTCCTCGTCAAGTCGCATAAGTGAAATCAATGATAACAATTTAGGATCTAGGGCAATAACAAAAATTAGAAAAACACAAAAGTTTACTGTCCCCATGACAACATCGAGCGAATTAATCCAATACCAACCAAATTGACGTTGAACTGAACAGTACGAAACTTAGAATTATGTTAAAGAATAATTCACCAAAACAGTAGTGGCTTGATATTGATCGCCAAGTGGTTTGGTTGTCTGCCAGAGAGACGATATTCTGATACTTTATGCCATTTTTCCTGACAGATATCTGTATTTTATCAACGACAACGAGAAATTTCCAGCCATAATGTCGATAGGAATGAATGGAGGCGACATGTCGACCCTTATAAAGGATCACCTAATATATCCATCCGACCTGGCTCTGGATCTCAACAGTTACAACAGATTGTTCTGGACTGATGGAGGTCAGAATGTGATCGAGTCCTGCAAACCCGATGGAACCGATAGGACTCTTCATCTCACGGACGGTAAATCTTCTCTCAGAATGTTGTGAAGTAAATTGGGCTCAGACTTTTGTGTTAGACATAAAGAGACATAGTGTACTAGAAAGTTTATTCATATATCAATCAAGCAACCAATAAGAATTTAACGTCCGGTTCCTCGCCATAAGGCAATGTCAGGGACGTCAGGCAACGTCAGGGACGTCAGTATCAGAATCAATTGCGAGATACTAAAGCCAAGTTTTACGTCTGTGTCTGCATCACAGATATTACAATCACACTCTAATGCGGTCATGCAATCATACTATAATGTATATCATAATATATTACGGTATCATACTGTACTATTATCATACCATTTTACACCACTATCGACTAGGCTACGTGCCAACAATATTGAAGGTAGGCCTATTTAAGAATTAGTGCTTCCAAGCTTAGTGTACAGTCCATATCAAGATAATAATTTAGGCTGTAACACTATTTCAATCTCCATTTTGTCAATAATTGACATTTACACATCTTCAGCACTTTTCTGACGCTTAAATAAGCTTCGCCATAAGAAGCTGTTCATCTTCTTTGAATTCATAGTTTACTATTTCGCTCTTACCAGGTTGATCGGTTGCAGTACTTTCCCCATATTGTGGGTCCTGTTTAGTACTACAGTTTCTTCATTTACCAGCTCAGTAACATGCTTTTAATGTGTTCGTCTAATGCCTCTGCTAACGATATAGTAAAAAATTAATTAAATTCTGTCACATGTACCATGTATTGCAGATCAACACCCATATAGACTGGATATATTTGCTGGAAAGTTCTATTGGACTACCACAGCGTTGGATCAGATCCGTGTTGCTGATGTAATGGGTCAAGGGAACAAAAGTGTCCTATTCTCTCAGCAGACTGGTGCTGGTCCCATCAAATACGTCCTAGGACTGAAATACAACTACTACAGTAACGATTCTGACTTCTTTAGTAGATTCGATAATTTTACTTATGTAGGTCTAACTTAATAATTCTATATCTATTATCTACTGTAGAATGTTTATACTTTATTCCTTCCCGAGGAGGTTGGTTATAATTACATACAATAATTACTTCTGTAATTTAGTAATTATTTTGAAATTGGTCGTACCGATATCGGTTTTAATTTGCTGCTATAGTATACATGTAGAGGAGAAATATAATGAAATAATTCTTTATTGAAATTCTAAAGGCCAAAGAAATGTGTATCGTTCAAGATACACATTTTTAAGAGTGTTAACGGAACTGAATGGCCTTTCCTTTATTGCTAAATGTCTTAATTTCTTTGGGAATTAATGCCCATAGGTGAGGCGATTCTTCTATGCCTTCCTTCTGCTTCTGCTTAGGCTCCTTTTCGACCCAAACAGCATGCATTCGTTTGATCAATTCTACCGTGCTCCAGACAAAACATGGCTAAGATAGCTCATATTAACTGCAAATCATTAAACATAAATATATTCCCTATTGAGTACAATTCATTATTAGACAAATATTAAGTACCGTATGTCATAACTAAGTGAAGTTTAAGTTGAAGACTTACAATTTTACGAAGATTGTGTAGCATGGAATATTGTTATGCATAAAATCTATAACAAAGATTTTCGAAATCTTTTAAGTGTATTAATTTTACTGAAATATTTATAAAAGTTTAATGTATAATGTATTTAATGTGTTTAATGTTTAATATATTTAATATATTAACTGTTTTGTTACGGCACAGCTAATAACAAGTGCGATACGATGGGTTGCACATTTTGTCTGTTGGGGCCCATGCAACCCTTATGCATCTGTCCTGACGGTTATCAGCTGAAAGATGACCTAAAGACCTGCGACCTGCGAGGTACGCCTAGCATTTTATAATTATAAATAATTATATGATAATAATTATATAATTATTCGTAATAATAATAATTCGTAAGATCGATTTGCGTATTGGTCTCTCTCCCTTTTCTTGTTGCAGCCCAATATCTGATCTAGAAATATTTAAATATTTGTAGCTGTGAGCCATCGAAAAACACGGTAGTGAAAAAGGTTGATTCCACAGTAAACTGTGAAAACGCAAATTCACAGTTGCATAGAAAGTTAATTCATAAATTCCATAGAAATATAATTAAGCAATGTCAATATTTATCAAGTCAATTTAAAACTGAATTAGAAATTGCAAGTAAAACATATAATTTTTGAAGCAGCTATATCTTTCAGATAATACTAGACAATACTAATTTTAATTACTTTAATTGTAAGAATGGAGAGTTATTGTCATTGATTAATAAATGCAGCTGTATCTATGATAGTTATAGTCGTTTCGTGCCAGAGAGATTACAGGTGGAGTGAGTTGACTGGAAATCCTTATTGCGAAACTACTTTGAACGTTCGCTCTAATTACTCTTTTAGTTGTTGATTCGAGTTTGTTGCGTTTGCGTCGGAATTTCTCTTCCATTTTTACGTTTACATGCATGAACGTTTTTGCAGTGACTTGTATGTTCCAACCTTAATGGTGAAATAAAACGTTTTAGCAAAGACTTTACTTTCTAGACCTTAGCTCTTGGCAGATCTGCTGTGATTTTCATTAACTTACTCGGTTCCTTGCTCGTGATATTTTAACATACGCAGTACAAGTTTCTCAGCTCCAGTTCCCGAACATTGCGCAGGTGCTTACATGCGTTTCTAGTTCCTAATACTGTAAACAGTTCCTACAGCTCCGCAGTAAGCAGAAGCAGAAGTTTTCTGCAGAAGTTTTAAGCAGAAGTTACATGCTAATATCTGTGTCAAATATTTGATTTAAATACCATCATTACGGTTAAAAATTAATTATTATTATTAACCTAACTATTTTTACTATTATTATTCCTTATTTTTCTAATACTCCTATTGCAGTTCCTGTTGGCTATGTACCATTGGAGGAGCCTAAGCTCTGCTCATGTCTAAACGAGGGCTACTGTGAGCTGATCAATGGTGCACCAAAATGTGTCTGCCTTCCAGGTGCGATATATGTTCTATCTAACTAAGACAACATGCGCAATACGGTTATGAAAAACATGTTTTACAATCAATCAATCAATCAATAAGAATTTAACGTTCCTCGCCATAAGGCAATGTCAGAGACGTCATGGAAGTCTGAGTATCTTATCAGAGTAGCTTCACTTAAGTTACGGAGTAGGTTATCAATGGCTGATACAGTGTGCATCATATCATTCGTATCTGATCCCATTTAGTTCTGTGTGTCATATATTGTTTTATTATATATTATAAGGTCAATCAGTGACCTTTTCATTCAAACTATTTCTTCAATAAGGCCCTAGATGTATTCGAAAGAAATTTAATAGTTTTCTCCTGTTACTCTCAATTACATGAAAATCGTCCAAGCCAGCAAAATAGCCATGAGTCACGATCCATCAGTGGGTCACGATCCTCCAGTGGGTCACGATCCTCCAGTGGGTCACGATCCACCAGTGGGTCACGATCCACGTCACGATCCACCAGTGGGACACGATCTACCAGTGGGTCACTATCCACCAGTGGGTCACGATCCATCAGTGGGTCACGATCCACGTCACGATCCACCAGTGGGTCACGATCCACCAGTGTGTCACGATCCACCAGTGGGTCACGATCTACCAGTGGGTCACGATCCACCAGTGGGTCACGATCTACCAGTGGGTCACGATCCACCAGTGGGTCACGATCCACCAGTGGGTCACGATCCACCAGTGGGTCACGATCCACCTGTTAGTCATGACACCTGTGAACCACCTATGAACAACCTATAAGCCACCTATGAACCACATATGAACCACCTATGAACCACCAATTGGTGGTTCCACCAGTGAATCACATATGAAGCACCAGTGAACCACCTGTGAACTAGCAACCTAAATTTTGAAAACACTGCAGTAGAATACGAACTCTGAACATAACACATAATCTCAACATTTGGTTGTACATTGAAGAAGATTTTTAGTAAAACTAGCAATTGCAGCTACACAAGTACTCGATATGAACATCATCATCATCATCATCATCCCTTGAATCCCAGTTTATCTAAGGACGGAATACGAATAGACTCAATATGAACATAATTTTAACACATTTGAGCAGGTACTTCAGGGGAGATGTGCGAGCTCACAGTGGTTGCATCGACAACAACTGGTTCCCTTACTGGAGCAACTGAATCAACCTCAACAACGACACAACTCTCAGAACCATCCGGTCAAACCACTCCACAAAAAACAACCACTACACAAGAAACTATTGCCGTAGTTGGCAGTTCTACCAACCGTTAGTAATAAAATTCTTTGGTTATCTTATAGATTAGAATTAACTTTTCATCTTAACTGTACATAAGGCACTGCTACTCGTATTTCGTGGAGTTATTATGATGAAAGTAAATTTATTCTTGCTTTTTAAATTTCAGAAAAGATTTTACAAGGGTAAACGTATACTCGTGTAAAATTTCAATATTTATTGTTATACGCGCTTAAATTTTCTATATTTATTATTTTACACGAATTTATTTACTTGTATTTATTTTACACGTATAAAATTCGATTAGTTTTATTAATAATTAATTTAGGACTTTCTGACGAGTCTGCGCTTTCAGGCCAATTTCTGGGAATCTAGACAACAGATTGCAGTATTATTTAGTGCTTTGGATTTACTATTCACGGTTTACTGTTCCCGCTGATCACGCCAGGGATCAAAAAGTCATTTATACAATCAATCTCTTTAAATGGAGTTAACCAATTTGCAAACAACCCCCACTAAGCAACCGATCGGTGTTATTTATTTACAAAATATTGAAAATCACAACTAATTCTAAACTTATTTCAGATCGTCGAAATGTGGCAATTGCTCTGCCGATTGTGTTTGGACTTCTGCTTATTGCCCTCATTGCTCTCGGTCTTCTATGGGCGCATCGCAAGTAAGTTAATTAATTAATTAATATGATTGTTGCCCAAGATTAGTTATTGATAATTTATGTTCGCATTTTTCTCTGTCAGTTTTGATACATCATAGGGTTTTTTTTGCGTAATTAATTATTTTAGTGTTATTGACATATATGGAAAATTACAGACAGCGCCAAAAATTGACCCCCTAAAGAATTATTATACTTGTAATATTATATCATGATTCACGCGTAGGATTAATAACAATTCTTTTTCTCATTGCCCATAGGCATCTAATACAAACTGTTTAATTGTTTATCTCAGCAAAATTATTCTATAACTACAGACATAAACGTTGTAGTAGAAACTCGGTATTACATATATTTTAGAATTAGATACTATTAGTTACTCTTTCCCATGTATCAGCACTTGAAGAAACGTTCCTAATGCGTGATGGAATATGACCCACCTGATATTTCAACTACTAAATCAGAGTTTAGCTGCTCGACGACTGTATGCATTCATAATGAGGACAATACTCTGCTCTTTTTGAATAAATTCCAGTTGAGAAATATTTCGTTTTATCTTAATTGATATTAACTACTATAATTAGTTTTTATTCAAATTTCACGAATAAAAGTATTGTAGTAAATAAGTAATTATTAGTATCCAATCTATACTTATATTAGAATTTTTCTGTAAAAAACAGAACAATTATTGCAAATTCTAACAGCGAAGTTTTAACGTCCCGTTTCCTCGTCGAGGACTGGTGATAGCGACATAGGCTAAAACTCTTTCTTTATCCATTATCGCAGCGGTAAGTTGAGGAGTCAAAGCTCTACGTACGGCAGACACGTGGATGACACGTCATCTGTCGCTAGTTATTCTGCGAGTCCATCATCACCCAGGGTGAGATGATACTGAGCCTAATATTCTCTTTCTCTCTCTCTCTCTCTCTCAATTTCTCTCTCTGTCTCTCTCAAACTCTAATATTCTACTTTTTGTCTACTCTCTGCTTGTTTTCTCTCTGGCAAGCTAAATATCAACTCAGTAACTAGCCTAGCCTATACGGTACTGTTCGGTTACAATGAAACTTTAACTTTGTAATGTAACTGAACTCAATATTTTGACATTCGACAAGTAAGTTAGCTATATTCAATTATTTCTCTTATTGCACTGCCTACTGGCAGGTCCGTGGTATATAACGCCTCCACTCGTCTCTGTTTTCCGCTTTCCTCTTCATGTCTACATATGAGTATGTCTTTAAATCATCTAAAATACCTAATCTCGGCCTGCCTCTGCCTCTTTTTCCTTCCCTCTACCTTCTATGACCTCTTTTAATAGACTTTCGCCCATAGAATGTGTTTTATTCGTATTTCTTATTACACTTATCAACTGTCTATATATACAAACTCTCTCCAGAACTTCCTCATTTGTAATCTTTTGAGTCCAGCTAATCCTCTTCATACTTTTCCAAATCAACATTTCCAATGCCTCTAGTTTCCTAATATCTTCCTTCCTTAAGGTCCATGTTTCATATCCACATAATAGCGTGGTCCAAGCCAAAGTTTTCACTAGTTTTATCTATATTCAATTATAGTTAACATATGTATGGGCATGTATGAGTGTCTCTGGGTCTTCATGTATATTTTCACATCCTACTTTGCATGTTGTAATTCCTAATGTTACTGCTGTGAAAAACATATTTTAATTAATTTAAATTAATTTGGCTCACTATTGTAATAGCTTTAATTACGTTATATATTTTTATTGCTTAATATGTAAAATAAATGCTTAATTCTTGTTAATTCTTATTGTTTAACTTGATTCATTATTGTAATAGCTTTAATTATTATTATATATTTTTGCTTTTATTATAATTTATAAATTTCTGATTATACTAATTAAACCAAACTAGCAACTTAATTAAATATCAGACGTGAATGATCATTTTTTAAACAGGAGCCAGTGGCTTACCAAGGAGACTCAGTTCAATTTGGAAACGACAACCTACAGTATTTAAATCCACTGTACAAAAACCTAGCGCCCAATCTCGATCCAATAGCTAATGGAAACGGGCTGGAAAAACGAAATCCCGATGTCTCCGAGGGTTATGATCAGCCGACGAAACCGACGGCACTGAACGAAGGCTATGACCTGTATGAACCAGTGGAATTCGCCAGCTATCCCACAGGTCC
The DNA here is from genome assembly GCA_905160935.1 of Enchytraeus crypticus. NCBI lineage: Eukaryota > Metazoa > Annelida > Clitellata > Enchytraeida > Enchytraeidae > Enchytraeus > Enchytraeus crypticus. The sequence goes on from CAJHZI010000466.1 coordinate 224,061, forward strand.
AGACAGCAAGGCCTGATCGTACTATATAGGAAGATTAATACTATATTGACCAATCTCAATCTCACTGCGATATTTGTGATATCATTTGGCATTTGGTTAGTACCAAAGAAAAACAACATATTCGCAGTAAAATGCATTCATCTTTATCCTGTTGCTGCTATATGGAGCTAGTTTGCAATTCTATGAGCGAGTTTAAAGCCGTAATAGCGACCTTAAAGGTCTGTTTATTGTTTTTATAGTAGTGCTTAATGTTGCCATTGTTGACTGTAGCTCTCTAATTGTTGTTGTTATGTTTCCGTATCACAAAGGAAGCTAGTAGAGCCTATCCGCTTGAGATTCGAGCCAATGGCATCCAATGCCTCACGCAAATGTGCTATCCATTGGCCATCTAACCGATGCATATATGCACTGATATATAGTTACTGAAAGATGTTCGAAAGTTTATTTGCAATTAATAACCATAAAATTAATAGGCCTACTGTAAGAGTAATAATATTAAATAATAATAGTAATTTTGCTATTTTTTGGGATTAATAATAATGTTGAAAATTATGCTGATAAGTTAATATTGTTAATATTATTACTAATACTCTCATCTTTATTATTCATTTAAATATTTAATAATAATTAGTAAATGAAAATTAAGAATAATAATAAATATTAAATTAAATAGTAACAAATAATAATTTGTAACTTTGTAGCTATGGTAAATTTTAACAGTCCAATAATATTGCATATCTGGTATTTACGATATAGAAATATATGCGCTTATGACGAAAGTGAACTTTTAATGTTAATTACAAGAACTGCAGCCTTTTCGTAATTTTACTGTTGTTTTAATGCTAACCTTCTTATTTTGTATTTGCCTGTGTTTACAACTCTGCTTCAGCACATGGATATTTTGCTGTTTCAATATGTTATCGCTTTTGATATGTGTTTGGACATTTCTCTATAATTTTAAATAAATGTCACGATATTACTTGCAGATAATTACAAAACGATTATTCCAATCACTAAAAATTATATACGCATGTAAAATATATACAATTGACGGCGGGATTAGCGCACTTGGTTTAGTTGCGCGTCAATTATCGAAGTTAAGCTGCATCGACCTCGGCTAGTACTTTGTGGATGACCACCTTGGAAGACCGAGTGTTGGCAAAAGCTTAGGAAGGAAAAATCCCAGGGTGATGGAAGGTTATTCTTAAATCCGCGCCGGCTGCAATTGATGCGCCATAAAAAGGCAACGATTACTAATAACCATGGAGGGGAAGGAGGATATAGGTCTTAAACAAGCATCTGTGCTTCCTGACCCAGTGTGCCGTTATGTAATATATATAAATATATACTATATACCAAATGGTGTATACTACGTATATATTATAAAATACATGTATATATAATTAATGTATAATGTATATACATTTATATATATATATACTGTATATTGATTTAACACATACACGTCATTCTATAGTCATCCTCATCTCCATCACACCTAGGTTCTCTTCCCTCACACAGCTCATCGAAATAGCAGGCTCTACCCGGAAGTCCCATACAATTGCCTCCAATCCGAACCTTAGAGGTGCACCTTCCGGCAGCCGAGCACCACAGGGCATCGCTGTAGCAGTCCGAGTCCTGCTTGCAATCCCCTGGAGACTCTCTATATCCATACCACTTGTCGTACATTTCCGACAGTCCGTCACAACACGTCAGTCCAGAATTGACGTCATCGAACGGTTTCATCACCGAGTCGTATTTCATTTTGTCTGCGATAGAATCCCAGCGTGGATAGAGTAACCTCCTGTCTCCACCCGAAGGTTGCTTGTTTAGAAACTTCTGGAAGAGATAATCGATGTAGCAGTGATGTAGAAAGAAGACTGGATCGTTAGGGGAGCAGGCGAGATGTAGCATGGTTCCTCCGAGGAACATATGGGCGTAGCCGTGTTGGGTTTCGAACTCTGGATGTTCTGGACGGCAGAGATGCTCGTATGTGGGTCCGACCTGGAAGAGCTCATGGATGATGGAGTCAGTGTAAAGATAGGATTTTCCAGCTTCTCCCGTCTTGACGTCACGATTAAGACCCTTTATGTACCAACTATATGCAATGTAAAAAAGAATTTCGTTAAGCGGTATTATGCTAATATATAATTAAGCCACAATGTTGAGAATAATGAGTTCCCTGTGTTGTGTCCGGGTTGCTTTAAGAATTTACCAACCGGTGACAGCACGTGTCATAGAAGGCGACTAAAGCACTAAGATCCATACCAACGTCAGAAAGGGCATTCGGTTGGTGAGTGCCTAGGCTCCAGAAATTGCTACAAAAATTTAAACGAATGAAAGTCTCAAATAGGGGATTGGCTGGTGGTGTGATGTTAGACAGAGAGAATTTGAGACAGTCTATTTGTATCCCGACCCTGGTTAAACTGGGATTCAAGGGGGGATTTTTATGATGATGACAATTGAGAATAAGCAGAATAAAAAGTGCAGTGAAAAGTTAAATTATTAAATTATTAATATTTAGCCAGCTATGCGGTTTTCCAGTATCCTGAAAGGATATATGCTTAAAGACTGTCTGCTGAAAAACAGTATATGTATATTGAAAGACAGTAATACTGCTTTTCATTAGAAAGGGAGTATATTGAAAGGCAGTGCGCTGAATGGTAGTATGCTAAAAGGCATTATGCTGAAAGGCAGTTTGCTGAAAGGGAGTATGCTGAAAGGAGGTATACTAAAAGCGAGACAGAGGTCCTAAAATTTGATATATCAACGTCGTTAGTCAGGTAAACCTTCTCGACGAATCTTGCATAAATTCTATATACAGAATTCTAAAAATTGTTTTAATTAAATTAATTTTTTTAATTAATTCTTAAAATGTTATTCTCACAGAATTTAGAGTTTATGACAAGGCGTCCGACGTCCAAGTAAAGATTCAACTCGACAATTATAAGTTCTTATACATGCGATCATCATCGACAACTCTTACAATGACTGCAAAATATTGAAAATATTTTGCTATCAATAAAAAAAATTCAATATTTTGAAAATGTTAAATATACTATTATAAGAATTCTACTTTCAAAACTTCAATCTAAATGCACTATATTAATAGGGAATTAGAAGTTACTTCCTAGATTGCAAACTCCCACACAGGCGTTATATCTCTAACCTCAAGATTTCTCCAAGTGAATTTTGCCTCTGAATGCATGTCCCTTGCATCAAAACAAACCTCTTTTGACATCCGGTCGGATACACAGTCCAGTTTGGAGACAGTCCTGAAGTAACCACGCCCCGGTTGGTACCGAGGTATTTGGACGTGAAGAGAACGGAGTCTGACGGACTGGGCAGTCCCTGATCCAGTGTCCAGTCCACGTAGGGCGCACAGACTGATGGGTCAAAACTGCGCAGCATCCGCTCAAATCTGAGAAAAGTTAAAACAGCTAATAACGTTAAGTATCAGTTAAGAACGTTAAGTAACAGTTAAGAACGTTAAGTAACAGTTCAGAACGTTATGTAACAGTTAAGAACGTTAAGTAGCAGTTAATAACGTTATGTAACAGTTAAGAACGTTAAGAAACAGTTAAGAACGTTAAGTAGCAGTTAATAACGTTATGTAACAGTTAAGAACGTTAAGAAACAGTTAAGAACGTTAAGTAACAGTTAATAACGTTATGTAACAGTTAAGAACGTTAAGAAACAGTTAAGAACATTAAGTAGCAGTTAATAACGTTATGTAACAGTTAAGAACGTTAAGAAACAGTTAAGAACGTTGTTAAGTAAGCTTGCTAGAAATAAACTCTTCTCTTGCATATTTACTGCAGATACGTGTGAACAGTTTGTAGGAAAGAGCGAAAAAATTAATGATAGAGAAAGCAGTAATTAACGAAACAATCAAAACTAAGAATTCAAGAAAATTAAGCCTAATTTCTAATAAAAAGTTATTTAATCAATATAGGAAACATAAATCAGAAATTGTAAGGTTCGAATTAAAGAATGACCAATTAAAGTCTCAATTGAAGGTTTCGAAATTATTCCAATTAAGTTAATCCAATTGATGGTATTAATTAATTAATACCATTTGAGTCACTTAGATAAAGCGTAAACAATTCTAAACCGGTTGATATATTCCCTGTGCCACGGAAGGAAGCAGGGTCCATAGTGCGCTGCCGGGGCTTGATCAGCCGAGTGATAAGAGATCAGGATCTGATATCCAGTTCTTCCCGTTTTCTCGTCCAGCACTGTCTCATACAACAACTGCAGAGCTTTCTTTAGCCTCTCCAGCTGAGCCGAGCTGAGACTTCGAATCTCCTGCCGAACACAACGTACCTGCTTTCTTCCTTCTATCACGTAGTGACTGACCGGGGTGTCCGTAGAGTCCAGTTGCTCTGATGGGACTTCCGGGAACCCTGTAGAGGATAGCGGCTCTTCTGTGATACGAGCAACGTACTGAATCAGTAGTACATTCATCATCATCATCATCATTATCATCATCATCATCATCATCATATTCTCTGTAATCCCGATTTATCCAAGGTCTGGATAGGAATAGACCTTCTACATTAGTATTTGGTAAATATTTGCTTCAATTGTTTTATAAAGTTTTGTTTGTAGCAATTTCTTGAGCCTAGGCGCTCACCAACTGAATGCCTTCTCTGACGTTGGTTTCGAATATTAGCGCTTTGTCGCCTTTTACGACACGTGCAGTTCATCAATTCTTCATCAACCGGACACCACACGGGTATAATAATAAAAGGTTTTTTTTATCAAACCCGGGTTCTTTACACCCGGTGTTAAAAATTACTAATGCTAGCAGTAGTAATAATAAAGATAATTAAATATTTAAAAGTAATATTAATATTAATAATAATATCATTTATTATTATTATTATCATTATTATTATATCATTATTATTATCATTGCACAGCTCTACAATGAATCAAGTAAAATGAAGCATTGTACAGCTCTACAATGAATCAAGTAAAATGAATCGTTGTACAGCTCTGCAATGAATCAAGTAAAATGAATCACTGTACAGCTCTACAATGAATCAAGTGTAACGAAGCATTGTACAGCTCTGCAATGAATTAAGTATAACGAAGCATTGTACAGCTCTGCAATGAATTAAGTATAACGAAGCAGTGTACAGCTCTGCAATGAATTAAGTGTAACGAAGCATTGTACAGCTCTGCAATGAATTAAGTATAACGAAGCATTGTACAGCTCTGCAATGAATCGAGTAGGCCTATAATGAATCATTGTATAGCAGTACAGTGAATCAAGTATAATGTTTCGTTGTATATCTTTACAATGACGCAAGTATAATGAAACATGTTATATTTCTACAATGAACCACGTAAAATGAATTATTGTATAGCTAGCTGTACAATGAACTAAGTGTAATGAATCAAAGTGCAACTGTACAATGAATGAAGTAGAGCGAATCATTGTGTAGCTCTATCCTGGGCTCGTCCGGCATTGATATCAGTTTCGAGAGCTGAAACTGACACAACCTTTACAGCTTTACTTTTACAATGAATCTGAGTATACATTTTTAGCTCTTATTCGAATTATTTCCACAATGGTTTTTATTTTAAGAATAGTTGAGTCTCGATTTATTCGTACACTTGAACTTTCTTTAACCAAATTAATATACGAACCTTCATTTGTGTTATTACTTCTCTTTACTCGTTTCAAACCATTTTCTACTAAATCAGACGATGAAGATATATGAACTGCGCATTTTTTCATAAACTTCCGTTCTTTCTCTGATAGTTCTATTGGAGGATTTATCTGCATCGTGAACCAATCAGTCATCATTTGAACTTCCATGTCCTCCAAATTGTTCAACACATCCTTCTGAGTTTTGTTAAAATTTGACAACAGATTCAATCGATTGTTTCTCACTTCTGCTTGACTTGTTTCTGCTTCATATGATGCGTTTGGTAACATTGATAAAACACTAAAAATGACGAGCAGTGATAAGAAAAAGAAATACCATGTGTTGATTAGATAGTTGCCCATGGCCTTCTTTCAGCTTGAATAGATTACCTGCGAATCAACAGCTTAAACATTAAACTTTAAAGTTTTTACATTATTCCATTTCATTTTAATTCCTCTTTCATGTTAATTGTTGCCATGACCATAAATATAAAGAAAGTATTACAAAGATATATAACCCGCTATTAACGTGTTTTACTGACGAGAATGCTAAAATATAGATTTAGTAAGTTCTGTTTTGACTAATATACTACTAGTAATACATTTTCGTATGTTATGATATAGAGCTAAAGCTAAGTTAACGTCTGTTAACAAAGATACATAATTATAATAAAATTCCATACAACAAGAGATACTGTCGGAGAGAGTCCGGATAGGATTCGAATCGAATGTCTCCTGCTTCTCTTGCAAGCCTGCTGCTACTACGACTATCCTACCGCTACAAAACTAAATTAAAAATTAGTTGTATGTAAATCTCTCTCTCTCTCTCTCTCTCTCTCTCTCTATATATATATATATATATATATGTGTGTGTGTGTGTGTGTGTGTGTGTGTGTGTGTGTGTGTTTGTGTGTCGTTTATAGAAAATAATTAATTGAATTCCACTCAAACTAATTATACGTCAGTAACTTATTCTGTTCAAAATTCTTAAAATTGTATACGAAGACAATCCTTGTAGCTACCGAATTCGTAGCGAAGACTCTGTTAATATGTATATTACTTTTATAGTACATTTTAATAGGACTATTTACAGGTGTATAGATCTAACGTTATTTGTCAAAACTCAAATGAAAGCCTAATGCTTAAGTAATGCAAGAACAAATTAAGCATAATTTAATACAACAATGGTAAGCCTAACTCAACTGATGGCCTATTGATGTGTGACATGTAGCCTAAGATGTAAGATACGCCGGGGCATGCTCCATTTAGAGGACGACGTAAAGAAATGACGATATTTAATTAACTCGTCAGTTTCTGTATAGCAACTGATAGTTTGTGATATATTGCTCGTTAATTTATTACAATAAATTACGAGCTCAGTAACGAAAGCATCGAACACAAAAGTATCATACTCTACCAGTAGAGCATGGGCGCAGGTTTTCTTCAAACGAAACAAGATGGGAAGATTTGCATACTGTTTCTGTCTCTGCTTAATTTGTTAGATTGATGTTATTTTTCCCTTTTTTAAATTTTCTTGCATATTAGTTTGCTTTCTATTCAATTTGACTATTTCCGTGTGCTTGTTTTCATTTTGTTTGGTATATGCTTTGTTTTGATCGAATTAGCATAGCCTATATCTCTGTCTCTCTCTCCCACACACACATAACTATATCCCGCCATTTAGAAGTTAAGTTCAACTGCATAATATGAGGTTCTGATAAACTCGTAAATTATTCGTATTAATGCTACTTGAATTCAATCTACATTTTCAGTATTGAGGTTTTCGTTGAGGGTTTAATGTCTCTGTGGCTCAGTGTGTAAACACTCTTTTTGTCATGAAGTTTCAATTCCTAAAGTCCTGGGATCAATTCCAGATAGAGGTGATCCAAAAGTAAAATCTCGGACATTCACTTTTCAATGTGCGCCGGTACACCTGACTACTTTGCGTGACGTCATGTGTTGACAGGATTGTTTATTTATTGATTAATAATAAATAAATAGAATTTTAATGAAATTTAGCGTCTTGAGTGAATAGTTTTAGACTTGATTAAGTTCATTGGCGTACTTTTAACTTAGTTCATAGTTCTATGCTATATTGTTCATCTGTTATATAGTTATTTTGTTGAAAAATCAATTTGCAGTTTTGACCGTTATTTTACCGGTATAGTTGATCCGTTACACGTTATTTTATATTGCTCTTAGTATTTAAATTGTTAAAGTTATAGTGTTTACGTTTTGATCGTTAGTTAATTATTGCATATTTGTATTTTTTATGTAATTTGCATATAACTATATTGTAGTTTATATTGTACTTTCTGCATTGTTTACAATTACTGATTTGCCAGTTTTGCAAGCATGTTTCGATCGAGAATTCCGGTTAATTCTCTTCGAAGCAATATTTCTCTTTGCTCTCTTAATATCCGATCCCTCTCTAACTCAGACCATATCATTGCTTTGCATGATTTGGCTGAGACTCACAAGTTTGACTGTTTTGCTATCAGTGAAACTTGGCTATCCTCTATAACCACTCCTTCTTAACTGATGTCTATTCTTCCTCCAGGTTATGATATGTTTATTGCAAATCGTGACTCTAGGATATCTGGTGCTAAGGGTGGTGGAGTTGCTCTCCTACTAAGGAAGCCCTTTACCCTTCTTAGCAATGACTGTCATAAATTTTCTTCATTTGAAGCAATTTCAGTCACTGGTAAATTTAGCACATGTACGCTGCATGTTGTTGCAGTGTATCGACCACCATCTTCTACCCCCTATGCCAAATCTTTCTCTCTCTTTTTATCGGAGGTTTCTACCCTACTCTCCTTCCTTACTACTTCTAAATCAGACTTCGTGATTACAGGTGACCTCAACATTCACCTTTATAATCCTCTTGATCCCTTAACTCAGCAGTTTAATACTTCGCTGTCCTCTTGTAATGCTGTTCAACAAGTGAATGTTGCTACTCATATTGACAATCATACACTTGATGTTGTTATTACACCAAGTCTCTCTGTTATTGATCCTTTAAGTGTTACTATTTTATCTCATTCGCCGTCAGACCATTCTCCTGTTGTATTCACTTATAATCATGTTAAGCCAAATGCTATTAAAAATTCACCTACTATTTCATTTAGGTGTGTAAATAACGTTGATCTTGATCTCTTTTGTTCTAATCTTGAAAATTAGACTTTAATCAAGTCTCATGCTAATGATCTTTATGAATTAGTAAAACAGTATAACACTACTCTTTTCATCTCTTTCATCATTTGATAAGCATGCACCTCTAACTACCAAAAAGCTTAAGAAATCTAACCCTTGGTATACTTCTGGTCTGAGAAAGCTAAAGGCTGCATGCTGTAGAGCTGAAAGAAAGTGGCGTCATACCCATTCAGATTTTTGGAAAACTGTTTCTAATTTTCAACACAAGATTTATCGTACTGCTATTGCTAATGCAAAGAAAGAGTACTACTCCTCTTTGGTCAGTAAGGCTGTGAATGTCAATAGTTTATGGAAAACCGTTAATGATCTTTTACATAGATCTATTTCTTCTTCTCTTCCTTCTACCCCTGTGGAGTCACTGCCTGAACAATTTTCCAAATACTTTACAGATAAGATAAGCAATTTTAGAGAATCTATCACTCCAGCTCCTAACTCTACTCCCCATACTCCAGTAGAGAATCATTCCAAGGATGAGCTTTCTAATTTCACTCCAGTTACAATTGAAGTGATTACTAAATTAGTTCTAGACTCTCCAGCTAAACATTGTGACTTGGATCCTATCCCAAACTCTCTTTTAAAGAATTATATTCACATACTTGCTCCAGTATTAACATTGATGGTTATGCTCTCTCTCTCTACTGGCAAATTTCCTCGCGCTTTTAAGCGTGCAGTTATTGCTCCATTGTTTAAAAAGCCCACACTGGATAAGGAATTATTGTCGAATTACAGGCCTATAACTTATCTGTCATACATATCTAAGCTCACTGAAAGAATTGTTCTTCAGAGGCTTTCTACTCACCTCTCTTACAATGATCTATTTAATAAGCATCAAGCTGCTTATACTAAGCATCGTTCAACTGCAACGGTGCTTCTATCTCTGTGAAATTCTATTGTTAATGCCATGTACACACAACGCTTAACGGGATTATGTATGCTTGATCTTTCGGCCACTTTTGATACCATTGATCACAATATTCTTCTGGAACGTCTTTCTTCCTGGTTTGGTGTTCGTGGAATTGTTCTTGATTGGTTTTCTCCTATCTGACGGATCGTTCTTTTAGTGTGAAAGTGATGGAGTACATCTCTTCGCATTCTCACTTAAAGTATGATGTGCCTCAAGTCTTCTTTCTTGGTCCTATCCTCTTTAACCTCTATACAACACCCCTAAGCACTCTAATCTCTTCTCATTCTCTTGATCATGAACTATATGCTGATTTCACTCAAATGTACACTTGTTTCACCCCTAACTCCTATTATAATCCTGAAACCCTCCTGCAACAAAATTTTCAGTCTATATCCTCTTGGATGTCTGCTAATTTCTTGGCACTTAATCCACCTAAGACTGAATTCTTGTTGGTCGGGACACCTCAGCAGCTTCTGAAGCTGAATGGGAAAACTCTTTCGTTATCTTTTGGTATTAAAATATCACCTGTTTCTTCTGTGAGAAATCTCGGTGTTATCCTTGATAAACACCTAACCTTCCACGAACACATAACTAAAACTTCACAAGCATGTTTCTTTCATATCCGAGATCTTGTCGAATACGTCCATATTTGTCACGTGAGACAGCTGCTACAATTGGTGCTGCCATTGTGCAATCGAAATTGGACTACTGCAATTCCCTGTTTTTAAATCTCCCTGGCTGTGAGATTGATCGATTGCAGTTTGTTCAGAATTCTCTTGCGCGAGCAATTTTTTTGTAGTTCCAAGTACTCACATGTTACGCCTATTTTGAAGTCTTTGCACTGGCTAAAGATTAAAGAGCGTATCATTTACAAAACAGCTTCGTTAACCTATAAGTCCATCACCATCCCTGGACAAACTTGTATGTCTCACTTGATTAAAGTGATGCAGCCTGCTATTACTCGGTCTTCTAAGTTAATTACTCTTGTGAAATCTAGCTTACCTTCACGCTCTAAGCTATCTAATCGTTCTTTCCAGCATGCTGCACCTCAGATTTGGAATTCTCTTCCATCCAATCTACGGAAATCTTCATTCGAATCATATCGGCCTTTGCTTTCCTATGAGCAGTTCCATAAACATTTGAAGACCTATCTTTTCCATCTCTCTTTTCCATCCTGTGTCCATGAGCAGCGACCTGCGCCTAAACCACCTTTTCTTTAACTCCCTTTACTTTGGACAGAAATTCATTCTGGATTTTGGAATTTGCACCGTTTTTGGACCTTCTTTTTTTGCTCGCCGGCTTGATTTTGTCTCAATAGTGCTCGATGTTGTCATTGATGACTGTAGCACTCTAATTGTTGTTATTATTATTATTACTTGAAGAGTAGCCCTTCAGGATTCTGACCTAGACGTTAAACCCACATTTTATGTTACAAATAATGTTGTGAGCGTATATGTTTCAATATGGATATTCGAGTTGAATATTAAGCCTAAGCACATTAACCTCGAATACAGTATTAACTAGGCACCATAACCTCGAATACAGTATTAACCAGGCACCATAACCTAGAGTACAGTATTAACTACGCACCATAACCTCGAATACAGTATTAACCAAGCATAATTCAGTTTATCCCGTGTTGTGCTCCGGTGTGGTTGGACCACTGTAGAATTGGGCAACCGCAAACAATCTGCCGCGTGTACTTTAGAGGCGACTAAAGGCAGGAGCTGAGGATGGCAAGAGGGGACCCACCTCACCATGAAATGTTTTCCCCCAGGATTAAATGGTAACTAATCCACCTAACTGAGGAAGGCAACGGGAAACCACCCCAGAAGCCATATTTTTCCCAAACTATAGGCTACATAAGGTATGGATAAGGCATAGACTTTGTGAAGGGATTAACTTGTTGATCTAAGGAGTGCTCATATGGAGCGAGAAAACAGACTTTGAGTATGAATATGTACCTTGAACCTGCCACTTGGCAGTGCACTGAAGAAGACATTCAGTTTAAATATCCACCAATAAATGTTGCCCTAATGACTAGCCCTGTTCTCAATTAAGTCCTCTCCAGGCAAAGCACTTTTGTTCCTGTGATCTTTATCGAAGTAATTTATCTGGAGTCTTTTTCCTCTGAAGCCCATCTATATGATGGACATTCAAAAGATTCTCAAGTCAACGGTTGGACACCCTATCCTTGTCTATATTGAATCCTGCTTTAAATTGGATAAACTTTGCACATATTGAGTAAGAAGAAAGTGTACCTCTGGCCTATTCAAAACTTGTATAAAATAAACCGTACTTGTTAACCGTAATAAACCGACTGTTGGGCATTTTAGGTAAGGTAAGTAAAACTTAATTTTGTTTCCAAATAAAGACGAATGGCTGTGACACGTCCAGAATACTGAAGAATAGACAACCGTTAAGCGTGGTAAGAGGTGGTAAAACAAAATCTGTTTAAAGCAATGGAAAACCACATCATAAGTCACATTGTTCGAAAGCCATAGTCAATGCAAGATATGGATAAGGCATAGCCTCTAGCGGAATAACTTCTTGATCTAATGGTCTATTTAAAGTTTGTAAGCAGATTCTTAGTATGAATTTGTACCTTGAACCTGTCAGCATTTCGTAAAACACCAGAAAGAGAGATAGAGAGATAGAGATAGAGAGATAGAGAGATTGAGAGAGATCATGTGGAATAGCTCTACTCTATACATGTTTGAGCTATTGAATTCATTATTGCAAAATTAAACGGCAATGCCATTTATTCGTCTTTCTAAGACTATCCTAAATAAGTCTCTCTCTCTCTTTCTCTTAGTGCACTGCCTATTGACAGGTCTGTGGCATATAACTTCTCCAAATATTTCTATCCTTTCTCTTCATATAAATATATGAAGTAGTTATCAAATCATCCAACATCCCAAGTCTCTGTCTTCCTCTAACCTTTTTTACTTCCATTCTTCCCTAAACTACCTCATTCATAAAATCATATCAAACATACCTAAATATCTAAATACCGTAATAGTTAATGCAAGTCAGTATCATAAGCAGTCAATCTAAAGTTTACTTAATAATGAATGAAATGAAATAGTTCGTGGCGAAATATTTTCAATTTGTTTTAGCCTAAGTGTCAACTATTCATTTGTGATTTAAGCATAGATATCGAGGATTTTCACAGCTGTTAGCCGCGCCCACTTTTATACACCTACCGGCATTGGCATCCATATTGGATTACGTCTGTTGAATTTTAGCATTACGTATATATAGATAGACAGCATATGCATTTAAAAAATAAAATTTCTATATATGTACGTATATTGCAATTTGTAAAAATGCGCACGATTTATTAGTTATATACACAGACAGTGTAGGCCTACCTATGTGCTTCATAAAGTTGTATGAACGTACGTATGGAATATATGAGCTCCGATCTTACCGGTAAGCCGTACGCTGTAGATTCGATATGTAGATGGATTCTATAGTTGAAGACTTACCTTAAATTAATTATACTAGTTCAGTAGGTCTTGATCGAGGACTTGTAACACTAGTCTAGTCATAATTTAATGCCTCAATACACAAAGACCGTAAAGGATTCAAATACAAACCGTAAGTCTTAAACTATAGGCTAGTGCAAAAGATCAAAATTTTCAATAATATTTTGGTTACAGATCTATGTATATTCCAATCACTTTTACCTGTTTTGAGAAATTCGACCTTAATTTACCTTACATAAATGGCAGAAATGGCAGAAGTTTTGCAATGACTAATTTCGTCAAACCATTAAAGCTTGCCAGTTGCCACCAATAGGCCTATCTTATATTTCGACAACTAATTAAATACATAGACTAAGTACACAACAAAACAGAAACACATCGTGCGGACAGATTTTTGTCCATTTTCCTGAATTCCACTCATGGAGTCCAAATTTCTGCCATTTCTGCCAATTAGCCTGTCCCTGTATATGGGACTAATTGGCAGAAATGGCAGAAATGCTGAAATTACGTGTAACAAAGTTTTCAAGAATCATCATATCCATTACCAGTTCATTAACCTGTAAGAAAGAACCAATGTCCATATGCCAGACACAATTTTATACTAAATTAAGATGAAAAACTACTTAAAGTTACATATATGGCCGTGTATCATATAGACTGTCGTATATCAAAATGGCGGCTTTGTAATGTAAACAAAAAATGACGTGTTCATGAAACCTCTCTATTGTATCGATAGTTCTGCTAGTTAACGGCTAGAACTGTTGAAATTCAATCTATGCCTGCCAAGAGCATCTGCTCTCTAAAGATCTACACTAATTGTACACTCATACACATCACGTAGATAAGATACTCTGTATCTTCACTGACGACCGACTTTTTCGAGTTAGATGTAGGAATTTCTGTTGATGGGTTGTATGTCGTTTATGCATTTGGTGTCTTTCCTGAAATAAACATATTATTTTCTATTCTGTACATCAATGTAAAACCACACGAAAACTCCATATACAGAGTGAGAAAAAGTCTCTCTAAAGAAAGCTCAAACATATGCACTATACAGGGGTTCAAATCCTGGGCTCGCCCGTCATTGACATCGCTTTCGAGTGAGGGAACTGACGTTAATCTTAGCTTTACCAGCTTTTACAGGCACACGCCTATATCGCATTTTCTATTTCCACAAAAATTTCTTAACAAAAGTGTATAAGAATTTGGTTTGACATTGTTCTGATAAGTGCTTAGAACGTAATTAAGTCAATAAATTGTAGTCTCATTTAAGATTGCGTGGTTATGAACTCTGTCACAACAACAACATAATTAAGCCTAGAGTGCTACTGTTGTCCATAACGAAATTGAGCACTATGAAGCTTATTCTGCCGATGAACAGAGAATAGGGTTAATAAACGGTGCTAAGCTAAACTCTGAACTTCACTCTAAAGAATGGTATTAGCAGAATGAAGGCTTGCGAGTTGGACAATGGTCGGATGGGAGAGGTCAAACAAAAAACTTTTAACCGTCTATGAAACTGTTCATAGAGAAGGAAGGACTGATTATGGAAGATGAGAGGGTGCGTTTAGTTGAAGGAGGAAATTCCAAATCTGTGGAGCAGTGTGATAGAAAGAATGCTTGGACAGTTTGTCGCGAGAAGGAATGCTTGGTCTCTATAGAGGAACAAGCTTAGAGTACCTGGTAGATGACTGCCTGGATGTAGTCTGTCTCACTTGTAATACGAGGCACATAATTTATTTAAGTCTAAAGTTGGAGAAATTTATAAAGCTATTGTGTTTAGTTTCTAATACAACTGCTTGTGTACCAAAGATTTCTTTTTAAAATGTGAGTTTATCGCCAAGGTCAGAAACCCTAAGGGCTTCTCACCAAGACGTCAGGTGTGCCGGCATATACTGAAAGGTGAATGTCCGAGATTTTACTCTCTGCACGATCAGCTCTACCAGGAATTGATCCCAGGACCTCAGGAAACAGCCATTCAAATCTTATACAGTTAGCTAACTCGCTTACACTCAGAGCAATGGAGAAGTTAATGAATTTAACAATTCTATTTTTCTACATTGAATTAAATATCATTCCAGAGACAGCAGATTTGGACATACTGGAATAAAATGAGAATTGGTCCTCACTGACACTCGAGGGCTATTCAAGAGATGTACGGACATCTGAGGAATGGATTGTGTTGAAACGACTAATTAATTTATGGTTACAGGTTTTATGCAAAAATCTTTTTTGTCGTTCAGTGAATGAAAGTTAATTATATGTGGTATGTCTGTCAAGTATTGCCTGTTAAATTTCTCTACTGGTATGCAACGAATAAATACAAAATTATTTTAAAATATTTATGATAATAATAATAATCATTATCTCTTTTATTCTCGAAACGCAAATACATGTATATCGAACTGCAAACATAGCAATCATAACATCAAACTAGCAAACACAGCAACCATAATATCAATTAGCAAATACAGTATCCATAGCATTAATCAGAGCTATAGAATCATAGAAGATGAAAAATGTCTAAGGAATGTAACTTTAACAGATACGTGTAGGGCCTATTGATATTGTTCTAAGAAAAAAATGAATTGAGAACAAGAATAAATCAAGAATAGCGTGATACTGTGAAAGATTTGAATAACTCTGTGAGTATGCATTATCAGATTAAAGTAATCAAAATTAATTATATCCAACTTAAAACACCACAAAAATGTATGCATATTATAGTAGCACTTGTGCAATTAGTCAATATTCGGCCTATAAAGAAGATGAAGATAGCGCCAAAATAAGGAAAATTTATTGGTCGGAGAGAGAAAGTGAATGGTAAATATAGTGTGGTTGTGTGTAAATCTCGACATTTCGGTCAGTGTGTGAGTGTGACCATTAGCTGCTTATTGTAGCCAGACTAAATCCATTATAACATATTCTAGCCCTTAACGCTTCAAATTAACTACCAAGTTTTAATATATAGTCCTTTATCTATACAAATATTTCAATGCAACAGTATCGGGGCATTAGCAAGTAACGCTATAATATGACAGTTATCAAAATGAGAATAGATCTATGTTAATTTCGATACCAATTCACTATTTGTAATTGAATACGTCCATATTACGGTTAAAAATAATTAATGTTTCAGATAACTTCAAAATATAACTTAATACAGTATAGAGCATTTTATTAAAGAGACCCTTTCCAACGTAAACAAAGAGTTGGAACAAGAAAGCAATTGTTTCCATTGATGCGCCAATAAAAGACAACGATTACTAATAACCACCGAGGGGAAAAGGAGGAAATAACGAAAAAGACAAAAACAGCAACCAAGAAAGGAAGCTATATAGCACCTGCGGTATGTCAAGTGTGTAACTATACGAACAAAAAATAAATATGAAATAAAATTACAGACTTAAAATACTTCACTTGTGTAGTTGTAATTGTTTAAACTTAGTGCATTGTTTAACATGCCACAAGTCCATAGGCCTATAATTACTGGTACTTATACAATATCGCTATCTCGTATTACCTAGTAATAAGGGATTCGTTAAAGAATTTTGTTGCTTTCCGGTCGTAAAACCTGAGTTCCAGTTGTCTGGACGGTGGGCATTAGTATTCCACGACATCCCTGACTGGAGCCTGACTGCTGGATGTCGCTCTGAAGAACCGCATTTCGTTCTTTAATGATCCTAGCGCCGCGCAAATAGCGACTTGTTGATGGACGAATAGTCATGGGCCCTGATATGATTAAGCCTACATCAAGAATTCCGTCGGTCTATTTCTACCTAATTAACGGAATTCTGCCCGAATCTCGGTAACTTTGAGCAAATCAATAATGTGGATATCGTAAGAGGCGTCTAACTTAAGAGGCGACTAACATGTTGGCAACATTAAAGACGACTAGCAACGCCTCTGAATCCATTCCATTTCCAAAGCTAAAGTTACATCTAAATTTACCGTGCAGCTTAGTTTAAAGAGCTCCTCATATTGATCTTTTTGATAGATGAAACATCGATTTCATGTAATTTTTAATATATCAGGTTTTGACAGCAACTTGGTTTTTCTTTCCTGTGTTCAAGCATTGAAACCCTTTTTTAATACAGTAGGCCTATATTTTTGTTAGTATATTTGTGTTGTGGTTAATTCTTGCTTAATAATATACATGTATGCCTACATTTATGTAGTCTATATTAGCAGTTGATACTGTGGTCTTGAATATATTAAATACGCTGAAAACCCCATGAACCTGTATGGCTTCTAGAAAAAGAGTTGTCCACTTTGTATGCACACTTGGAACTGGTAGCTATAAAACAGATTTAATACATAGAACAACACGCCTAGGACATGCCCACTGAACGAGCAACGAACATAACCTACTGGTTTTGATGTTCTGATCCAGTCTGTAACAGTCTTCTGTATTGTTTTACCGGGAGACGACCAGTCAGGCATAAAACTATCCAACTCGAGGCAATATATCAGCGTAACCTCTCGACCGCGACTCTCTTTCAGCACTGCGTCATAGGATGTTTTTGTCAGCGTCCTAATAGATTTCATCTTCCTGTCCGGGCACCACAGAACTGCATCCGGTCACTGAAAGCTGGACTGCCCGGATATTTTAAGTGTATATGATATAATAAAATGTACAATGCTATACAATGATATACAATGATATAATATGATGATAGAATATAGTGATATAATATATAATAAAAAATAAATAATACAATATAATAATAATAATAATATAATATATATAATTTAATAAATATAAAATACAGTGATTTAAATATATAAAATGATATAAAACATGATATAAAATGTGATATAGTGAAATATATATTCGCGAAGTTGCGAATATCTCAAATAATGACAAATGTATGTTACTAATGGATATACAGTATAAATATAATATAGATAATACATATATATATATATATATATATATATATATATATATATATCATCTATATTATATTTATTTATCATCTATATATATATACATACTATATATATATATACATATAGGGGAATGTATATACATGTATATACATGTATATATACAGGCCTATATATATGCATATACATGTATGCATGTATATATATACATGTATATACAGGCCTAAAAATACATAAACATATATATATATATATATATGTATATATATTGATATTATTTAAAATATGAGTTATTTCTGTTGCATTAATTGCTATTGCTATTTACTTTTTATTATGAACAGTGTCATTTGTAAGATAATTTATTTGTAGTATTGAAACGCAGAGTTCAGACTCTTTCGTGACAGCCATTTTCATATTACTTGTTTATTTCTTTAATTACTTCTATGTCTGTTACTCTAGTGGTGCATTTGTGCCGAAATAAATTGATATTTGGAACAGTTTGAAAATGTCATTATCTCATCATTTTGTATGGTATATAGACCTACCCTGTCTTGATCTAATAAACATATTGTCTCTCTCTTTTTCTGAATCTCTCATTGCTTCAACCAATGAATCCTTAACAAATAACTCGTTGTATTTAACTCTTAGAATGCCAGTGGTTATAACTTACTGCTGTCATCATTGTATACGATAGACAGAGCCAAGTTAATCAGCTTCTTTACGACGCAACGACTGTAAACCTAAACAACACTAAACCAGGAGTTTGTAACAAACAGAATCACTACGATGATGTAGCACTGATTAGAAAATGTCATGACACGTCCTGTGTACGACAAATACCAGCCAGAAATAGAGGCTTCCTCGTCACGCATAGATCTCTATCCTGATTTTTGTCTGCCTAGTTGTGAGCAGGTACTCCGAGCTTCCTTCACTTAGGTACGTCTTATCATCTGTACACGCGCTCCTTCTTACGCGAAGTAACAATTTACTTATCACGTAATCTAAATAAATAAATTTTAAAATTACAAATAATAATAATTTCAATTAATAATTTAAATACATTAAAAAATTTAATTATTAGTATTAATTATTGTTGGCTGGCTGCATTAAATTTTATTGAACGATGTAGTAAAGACTATGTGAAATAATTTGTGTGCTGGCATTTCCAAATAACAGAGACATATCCCTGCTTCATGTTTTTCCATACAACTGTGCCATGGCTTCACTGCCCTTCTGAGAGCAGCAGAGTTCGCGTGTGACAGTCGACGTGTATAGGAGTGTTAGAGGCTCTACATACAGCATCGCAGTAGTTTAGTGACTCTAGATTTCTGACAGGAGTAACTCGGGTCCCCAGTCACGACACTCAGCTTGTTTAACAGTAATTGCTTGACTGGAATATTAAAAACTGCGCTTGGAAGTAGTTTGTTGAAGTGTTTAAATTAAAGTAAAATTTTCTAATTAAGTAGTTTGTTGCAGTGTTTAAATTAAATTAAAATTTACTAATTTTGTTAGTGTTAAATTGGATAGAACGAGCTTGAAATTATTTTGCTAGTTTTTAGCGTTCCGGGAAAATTGAGTGAATTTGATTAATCAAGATTGAGCGTAACAATTATTTATTAAAACGCGAAAAACTAAAAGAGAGCATGTGAAAATATTAATACAGGAATAAGTAGAGGGATCCAAAACTATGGTTTATAGAAGAGTATTTAAAACTAATTAGTTTTGCTGAAAATGCTTTAGGTAAACTACATGTAAAGCTAAAAGCTCTAGTTAATTTTATTTCTGTCTTCTACCATTTAATCAAGTCGATCAAAAATATTTATATATTTAAGTGATTCATTTAAAATGTCAAATCTTCAAGATTTTCGAATTATCCGGATGAAGCCGTTTTGATAATCTCTTTCTGCGGAGTAAGTCACTTCATTAACCTTGAAATCTATTGAATCGATAAATTACTAAACTGAGTATATTAATATTTATTTTATTTCATATTTTCTTTAGGATATTTCTTGTTTAGTCTTCCAGTCACTGTAGGATAAACAGAACATGTTCTACGCATTGCACAAGAACGCACTTCCCCTGCATCCCCATTTTAACCATTTTAATTGCTTTTACTTAAAAGATTAAAATTTGGAGTTGAGAAAAGTATTTGAGAAATCATATTTTAAAGTGGTATTTTTCTCTGAGTTCACTACTCTAAGACTATAAAAGCCTAGATCTTCTCGATTTGATCCACATGTTGGTAAACTGGTGTACCCAATAGTGAAGGTGTAAAAAACTCTTTTCAGTGAAGGATGTTTTCGTATTTGGACTGCCATATTTTAACAGACTAAAGGGAGAGAACATTATATCTCGAACCACATGGCACATCCGTCTGTCAAAGTTGATAAGCTCTGACAGTGAAAGTACTTCCGAAGACTTGCAATCGCAACAAACTGCTTATTTAAAAAAATAATGTTAGACCGTATGTTTTTCAACTTAATTAAATAGTATTTTAAGTAACTAAATTAAGTAGATCTTTTATAATAGGCATATAACGCAAATATAACAATGTTGTCCGACTCCGATGTCGGTAAAATATTCGACCGTAGATCAGTATGTGCGGGGTTCAAATCCTGGGCTTTCCCGTCACTGACATCGATTTAGAGTGGGGAAACTGACGTTAACATTAGCTTTATCAGTTTTCAATACAAAATTTATGATGCACATTATGATGAAATTGCTAGTTAAAAATACTAAAGGTATAGTAAATTGCTACTAAATAATATGGCCGTTTATAGTCGATCATCTAAGGAAGCATTTGTTAAACTTTACTTATACTATTAGTTTTTATCAATATTGTATTCTTTATAGACATTTACAAATATCATACTATTTAATAAGTCCACTCAATTACAATGCTTTGAACAAATTCAATACATTTTATATAATACCTATTCAAGCCCATTGAATATTAATTTAACTTATGAATATTTAAATATAATTTTTGCATAAAGTCAAATTACTGCCTCTGAAAAGAACTGAAATATCAAGAATAAAAATCTACATAAAAAGGTATTAAATATGGGATAAATTGCCTTTTATTTTGAACATTAAAATAAGGAATTGCAGTCGAATTATAGGTTTATATTTTTGACCTAGCATTAAAATACTACCTGTATTAATATCATTCATGGTGGCATTTATTACTTCTAGCAATGGAATATATATTTCAAAAATTAAGTATACGGAATTCTAGGTGCATATTCATATTTAGACAGTTATTTTGATATTAAGATATTTTTATATAGATATGTTTATCTGGTTTTTATTTAAATCTATTAGATTATAAAAATTCATTTTTTTTATCTCTAACACCATATTGACGTTCTAATAAAAATTTAATTAGTTCAGAACATATACATGTACATATAGATGTAGACATACTTCATGGATATAAGAAAGTATTTCAAACATTAACTACCGGACAGTCATAGATGGTTAGGAGGTGAAATTAGGCGGCACTCGCATGAAAATGTGGCTGACAATTCATCTATTTCTACATGTACATTATTTATCTTTAATTGCGACGCTTCCGCTCGCGCTGCCCAATGGATCGAAATCGACGGTAACCATGGAGTCCATCTACTGGAATAAACAGAGCATTGATCGGCGCCTGGAACTGCTTCTTCAAAGTCTCCAGAATCGAACTAAATCAGGTAGGACGTTGCGAATTTGCAGCACCATTTGGCATAGGGAAATACTGCAAAAAGATGAAACTAAAAAGCTAAGTTTAACGCCAGTTGGTCCAGCACAACTGAATACAGGATTAATTTTACACGTAGTTTATATGTAGATGCCTATATGGTATTTATGAATAGTATAAGCTGTGCTTTTATGTAATGTAATATAGTTAATGTCATCGAAAACAATTTTTTATCTTCATCTCTCATACGTATGGATATGTAGCCTATTAATTGTTTATGCTATACCTGTAATTTGCTGCGCTACTTCTTTTGCAATTTCTGTACTGTAAATTTCTGCGGTTGTTAGATTGAAAACAAATGAACGAATATATACAATTACGTATAATTGTACAGCGTTAGGGTTGGCTGCAGTGCAGAACTGTCAATAATAAGTCATGCAAATGCTTTGAGAAGTTAGTGGAATATTTTCCCAATAACTACTATTTTGAAACAAAATAGCTGCAATTAATTATGAAATCTGTAGTAAGCCATTGTTTTACGCGTAATAATATTATAATTAAAGTTCTATTACATAATTTCTGCTAAATATCCGAAATTATATTCTATGATTGCTAAATTATAACTATATCCTAATCGGACACTATATATGTCTATTAATTTTACACTATGTAAACTTACCTGAATGTGTTTATATGGAGTTGCCCTTTCTTGTTTTACCTTGTTATTATTATTTCCTAGTGTTTCAAAACTTAAAAAAACCTGTAGCTTTTCTTTGAAGTGAAGGTAAAACAAATCTCTCCTTAATACACGTTTCTGTGTTAGGACAAGATCACTATAAAATTTATTTATCTATTTCATTTATTTATCAATTCATACCACGTCAAATAAAATATAACCATTCACCTATTACAGTTCTAGTGAGAAAATATGACACAGATCAAATGACATAAACAAATACCCTGTAGTAAGAAAATAACGTTCCAGACAAACCAGGAATTAAATGGATGTACCAATCATAAAATATATGTGTCGTAAGAGACTAGTAATCATAAACTGAGGAAGGCAATAATAATTTAAGCGTTTTATTAGCAACGCTTGCTCTTAACCACTTTAACATAACGTCTTCAATGTATATGCCGAAAAAATACTTAAATATTATAAAACTACCGGCATTTATCACTATAAACTTAAAAGAAAAGAAGTATTGTATTGTTCAGAATGTCAAATTTTTTATTGCTTCTTTTTAATTTTTCATTGCTTCTAAATTAAATATATTGAATTTAAATTCTTCCAAAGATGTGAGATTTTTAAATTTCCTGAAAGAAGCAGTAATCTATCAGGGTTCATTCAGGATTTGACTCATTATGATGCATCCATCCCATGAGATTTGAGCCTAGACTTCAAAAACCAGCGTGTCCTAGATAAACGACCAGTCAATTCTCCTATCTCTGTTCACAGCATATTTCAATTGTGGAATTGCTGCTGTTAAGCCGTGAGATAAACGCTCCTAATTATCGTTGATAGTAAGTAGTTGCTGTTTACTCTGGGAATGATGCGTGGTGCCGACTTCCTCTCAGAATGTGCTTATTCTTATTAAGATGGACGAAATTATTGCTCCATTAAGTTTGAGATGATGGGTTTGGATCAAAGTACGCCATCAGTGAAGTTCTAGAATTAAAAATGACCACTTGAGAATAAGAGATTGGCTAATACGCACGCAAACACGTTGGCCTAATAAATGGGCTATGAAAATATTGATGTGAAAATTGAAGAATAGCGAACCGTAATAAAATTAACATATTTGCATAAATATGAGGGTATATAAATATAATGTGCTCATTCAGTTTTAAAGCTTCACCTGATATCTATATGTTAAGTTGCTTAACTCTCTACCCTGCTACAAGAACTAAAGATCATAGAGTGTTTAAGCTGAAGCAAAAATTTTCAGTTAGCATGCATTAGGTAATCGCTGTATCCTTATAACGCTATCCGGGCACTTTCGTAGACGTGTAGTTGAGACGCTGCTTCCTCAGGCGGGATTGAGATCATGGTTTGATTTGATTAATGGTCATCATTTCCTCTGAGTTATTTACGTGCTTCAGAAGGTTAGGCTATATACACGTCACAACTGTCCGCACCGTTAAGTAATGGATTTTATTTGGAAGTCTTTACTATTTAATATCGAATTCTAAGAGATTTCACACTTTGAACAAATGGATGACTCTAATGTGCACTGGATCAGTTTGATGATTATAATCCGCATGCGTAGGCATGATGATAAATAATTTACATAGGCTTGTTGGCGTCCATAAAAGACCTAAGTGGAATCTCTTTCAATTCCATTTAATAATCATAATCGAGTGTACTCTCTCTCTCTCTTCCTCTCTCTTCCTCTCTCTTCCTCTCTCTTCCTCTCTCTCTCTCTCTCTCTCTATCTCTCAGTGCACTGCCTACTGGCAGGTCCATGGTATATAACGCTTCCACTCATCTCTATCTTCTGGTTTCCTTTTCATGTCCACATACGAGTGGATCTTTAAATCATCTAACATTCCTTTTGATATATCATTATTCTTGGGGGATTCTGCTTATAACGAGGTTAACCCCTGTGCCTACCTCACCTCGAGTGTTCATTCACAAATATTTCATTCATCTAATAGTTTCTTTCATATTGTTAAAATTATGTAAAATTAGGCCAATTTTCGTCAAAAGCATCAATAATTCCGAATCAAGAATGAGCACGTTTAGTAGATAATATATGATGATATATTAACTACATGAAACTAGTAAGTAGAGTATTTTTCATCAACGTCAAAACCGTTCAATGAAGAATACACATGCAATTCAAGAATGTTATAAATATGCTAATATATCTCTTATATTATAGTGGAATCACAATGACGTTGTGTCGTAATGCATATCTTGTGCCATATGCACTTTCTTTCGATTCTCTTCGTATTTAGTGAAACATGTACTAAATAATTCTAACGCTACTTGAATGCTTGGATCTTGGAGTTTGATTGATGGATTGACAAACTTTCTGTGAACTTCAAGCAAACGTGAGCGTATATTTTAGTCACGTTCAGCAAGAGTTCTGAGCTGTCAGACTTGCACGGTTTTTGAATGAAAATTTAAAGATTTTGTTTGCTTACTGCCTGAGACATTTTCCGTTATAAATTTAAGTTCATGAGACATTTTCAGTAGTAAATATAAGTTGAAGCTTAGCTTCTTCTTTCGATTGCAACTCTAAGGTATTTTGTTTTTTTCCTTAGCTGTTAAGCAGTTTAGTTCACTACCCATCTTACCTTGTATATACTGTATATATACAGTATATATGTATATATACACTGTGAGTAAAAAAAACATGTGCGCAGTCTCTCGCCCAAAACTTTGGTATTAGTGAACCGATTTTTTAACTTCTTGCATGGGTATAATCAGGATAACATTTGCTATAAAATAACATTAAGTGACTCTGTTAATTATTATTTTTGCGTTGAAGCAGTGCATGAAAATATGCGCGACTGACAATATTCAATTTAAGTAAATCAATCGCTACAGAATGTTTACAAATCCTTGGCTTAATTACCAAAGAAACACACGAAGCAAACAGTGTTATACAGCTACTGTCAACTGTCAAAGCGTATGCTCAAAATGTCCTCCTTTGGCGCGAATACAAGCACGGAGACGCTTGCGCCACTCATCTGTTGTGTTGCCAATGACAGATTGTTGCATGTCTTGCCAAACGTCCACCAAACGTCGTTGCTTCAACTCGTCCACGTTATCTATTTTCTTCTTTTCGGCATAATTTCTCTAATAAGCAATCTAGCCCTCTCAGCATCCATTTTTTGTTGGAAATTCGGCAATCAACCAAAGTGCACCATCACCCTTTAAGTGGTACAAGTTTTTTTTGAGCGCGTTATCTTCATTAGAAACACCATTTTAAAATTTCAACAAAAACAGACTATGTTAGTAAAATCGTCTCTTATTGTCTAAAATAAACCAGAAGTGTCACAAAAACTAGATTTAAGATTAATACTTTTCTTCTTCTTTATAATTCTGAAAATATTTTCAAAATCGGTTCACAATTGTCAAAGTTGTGCACGAAATACTGCGCACATGTATTTTTATGACTCACAGTGTACATGTATATACATGCATGTATATATATATAAACAAATCGTATATACATGCTTATATATATATGTATTTAGATATGAGTGAATATGCGAGTATTTTATAAATACACGAGTATTTTAATATCATGAAAAAAGATTGCGATACTATATTTTCCTAAACTTACCTAGCTCTGGCTGGCTTACATAAATATCTCGACTAGAAATTCAGACTAGAGTATGCGGCGATTTTTTGAGAACCCGTGGTTTCACGGCCTCTTTATGTGGACTTCAGCATGTTGACTTGTTTATATCTTGCCGTGTAAGGCAGCGGAAGTGGAAGAACTAGTGAAATATTAATCTCGTGCGATGTTCGGGATGATATTGCGATGGTTGTCGTTTGTACAAGTAATCGATTTGTTCACGTGAGACTAATTGGTAGACTCGAGATTGACCGAGCAAATTATTGCCGGTAGTCGTTTCCACTTCCATCTCCCGTTCCTCTCAATACGCCGCCAGAGAATCATGCTAGCACGTACACCGTACATTTACCCGTGTTGCGTCCGATAGGGAGCCGACTAAATACGTGCCATGACATTTATTGCGAAATTGTCAAATTCTGTTGAATTTTTTATTCAACATTAAGTGATTATTAATTATAACAATTATTGTGGATGTACATCAGATGTCAAAGATTCAGAAGTAAAGAGATAAATATTTGATTATTTGCTTTCAAAATTTTTAAAACAAAAATAAATCAATAAACAAACTCTTTAATGATTTAGTCTTAGAATTTGCACTTCGGCTTTTTGTATTTTAACTATTAATATTATCATTAAAGCCATGTCTGCCAACACTAGGCCTACAGCTATTCTTACGAACTCTTTAGCTATATGCCTACAAAAACCATAGCTACATCTACTGGCAGTATAGCTACTTGTCGACACACAAACCTAAACCCACACGAGCATTAACCTTCATCAACCTGAACCTCGTTCATCAGATCCATCAAATTCTCTCCACCTACGCTACATCACGTGCGGACCCCTCAGATCTCCTGGAGCTGCTAGTCTGGGCCAATCATAAGAGTTGTTCTGCAGATCTAATTAATCATCATCAGACTAAAGCAGTTGCTCTCATATTCAGTAGGGCGTTATCTGAGCTTTATTTGTGAATGTAGGATTTTGTTGTCAGGTTGTTAAAACTGACAACAAAAGATGTTTGTCTACAATATTGATTAAATTTATAAATCTAATTATAAGTGAATCATGTCTACATTAGTTATATGTAAATTAAGTATTCTAATAAGACTAGGTATGCAAGAGAAGTTGTGGACACTTTAGTATCCTATGCGGTCACATGATCCTTGAAATCGCTTACTAAACTAGAGTACAAACGTTACTTCAAGGTCTGGTTTGGATCCAATAGGATCGTAAAGAGAATGCGTCATTATAATCTAACTAGTGTGCATGGGATAAATTGAAATATGCATTTAAATTTAGAGCAAATTGTTTTATAAATCCGGTTCAAACGACATTGAATTTCAATTTTTTTAAAGCATGATAATCATTTTTCTAGAATCCTCATTAAATTGTAATTTAAATTTATTTAAATGGTACGTTTGCTCATATTTATCCGCTATTTGGTTTTATTTCGCAATTTTATAATAATTCTGTAACTGGCATTATATTGTTACCTAAATGATGAAATACATATCTGCTACATAACACGTATTTCTATATTTGAATAGCGGGCTAACAGAACGAGAAACTAAAAATCGGAGTTAATTTTTCCGGAAAGGATTATATTTTATGAGAAAGAGCAATTTTGTTTAAACTATTCTATTATGGATTACTGGCCTCCGGTTAGAATATACTATTGAGGAGGTTAAAAAATGGAGGGGGTTAAAATATTTTACATTACCGGGTGTTAATTGAATTGCTAGTGATGGAAAAAGTCCGGTAGACAGATTCAAATCTAATTAATCTCGACTTTACTCCAAATAATTCTCCCGAATCCCAGCCAATGCAATCTTTGTCGGAAGTTCAACACCCCAAGTCAGTGTTCTTTGTCATCATTGCTCTGCTTCTATGATTATAATTTCACATGGCTACTTTTTATTACTAATTTATAAAGTTTGAAAAATTACATAATATAAAATATACTTGTAAAAGAAATTTATATTTCATGTACATGTATACTTGTTGATGCACACGTATGGAATTGGGATATAATAACCCTTTATCTTTCTTTTTATTGGTATGCGTAACCTAATGGTGCAATTGTCTTACGTTACCAATATTCAAATGAAATCGTGTTCTTCGCGTTTATCACACTGCTTTCACTTAGATGGCTAATATTCATTTTTTAAACATCCTTGATCGGATATACTTTAGTGCATTCTTAAAGTTTGTTAAGTTTTCACTCTTTTTGAAGTGGACTTAATTGAAATCAGTCGAATACAGGTTTCTGAACCAGCGAACGGCTCTCAAAACTATCTGCGTAACATGCAGACCTGTCACTTACATCGTTTTTGAGTGAGGAAACTGACGTTAATATTAGCTCTTTTTTGCTTTCTCCCAATGACTGGACAAACAGATAGTGAGATTTGATTCGATTTAGTTGTCTCAATTCGTAGGTAATATCCAGTAGTATCAACTAATTCTTTACATTAGACACAGAATATTTATGGCATTGCTAAATCTCTATTCCCATCCTAATATTTTGTGTTATGTTATCTTAGATGAAAGAAACAGACTTATAACTTACTTAATAAGCTAATTAACGATAAAGTATTTCAGTACGTTTTCAGTATTTTAGCTAAACGGTAGACGGTGTAAATTATTTTTTATACGACAATAATAAATTGTTTTGCACGAAATGTGTTGGATATTTTACATTTAAATTCTGAAGCCTACATCTGTGTATTGAAGTATATAGAGGCATATCTGTGATAGAGAAGCCAAAAAGTGTTTATAACATTGCGTTTATAAATGATTCGCAATTTTAGAATTTTTTATTTTTTGCAGATATTATAAAAGCAATTTTGATTTTGTAATTGAACGAAAGATATAAGAAGAATGTAAGCCTCTTAACAAAAATGGATACATATTACGTGTTCGCATGTATTGACTAATGATCATAAAATAAAACTCACCGTGGATGAAAATTTATGCAACTAAAAAACACAAAATTCTAAATCTAAGCTTAAAAAATCTTCTGAAATTCAATGTAATAACAAACACTGACTATCACAATTGCGGTACAAAACAAAATAAACTCAGATAAATAACATCTAGATCTAAAGAAAATCTAGATTGAAGATTTGAAGTGCCTATCAGTCCGCAGAAGCGGAATTGAATTCCGCTGGACGCTGGATTGAAGGCGATTCATGTAGCTAGGTTCGTTAGATGCTCCAATGCCGCCGGCCACTCGAGACAATCAAAGCCTGTTTTCTCTCTAATCAACTTGTGTCCACTCTCTGCGGACAATGGACGGTAAATGGATTGTTGTTCGGTTATGAAGCCGCTGTTGCGTGTGTAGTAGTCGAGAAGACTACGTAGTGTGTGTGGTTTTATACACAACCATCTTCCTGACTTTTCTATACATTACTGATTTTGAGAATCGTTTGTGAGGACTGAATCTTGATCAGAGTGATGGGCACCTTAAAGATCTTCTTCTTGTTTCCAGGTTTTCCAGAAGTCTGTGGTTAGGTTACCTTGCGCAGTATTTATACAATTCCAATTGCATTATGTTTTCCATGAATCTATCTCTCTATTACTCTTTCAAAAGGCAGGTCAAGAAGTAAATATTCAAGCTCAGTCTGCAGTCAGGTTTTATAAAGAGCACTTCTTCGAGCAATACAAGTTAATTCCTTTAATAAAGCCCGCGCCTTATCCACACTCTAGTGGCACCTGTAACTTTGGACCAATATGGCTGCAGAGATATTTTTATTATTATTTGCCATTTGAGTTTAGAGTGAGAAAAAACATACTTATATTTCTAGACTTATGTACGAAGACATACACAAATAGCAAGTGGAAACTTTCATGCAAATAGTGAAAAGGCATGCACCACTAATAGACAATATAAAAGTTAATTGTTAATATTTGTTATTATTACATTATTATTTATTATTTTTATTATTCGTCTTATAAATACCAGCCTATGTGCGACACAAGACTAAGCCGGTGTCATGGTGGCAAGTTGCCGACAGCGTAATCAGTAGGTGAAGAATTCGAATCTTCTACTCACTGTCAAGCTACCGAGACAGAAACCTACACAAGTAGAAACCAAGTTTTGCTGTTTTGTAGTGTTTTATTGTTATGGTTATGAAAGAAACGTATTATTTTCTATAGACTGTTACCGTCTAGTCCAGTCTTCAGAAATACTACATCTCCATTAAATATACAGCAAGCAGAACGTAACAACGTATACAACGCGACTTAATACTACATTGTATATTAAAATTGATATTTTGCTAATTAAAAAAAGACTATTAATCGCAAGGATCATTTATTGTAACTGTAACAGGTTAAACCTCAACGCACATTTTATTTTCCAGTTCTTTTTCCATTACATGCGTTCAATAATCAACTCTGCCGTCCATTAAAGCCGTCCTTTTCTCTACTCCATTATCAAGTCTTATAATTTGCTATGAAGGATTGTGTGGGTGATATTATTAGATAGCCTGTACATCGCCCAGACAGATTTAATACTTCTTCCTTCCTCCAGTATATTTCATTCCTCTCAGCAACTCGGAGAAATTAAGATTTATAGCAATATAGATAACCGGAGCCCTTATTAATGATTCCAAGGCATAAATGTAATATCAAATATAGCATTTAGCAATTAATAGAAGTAATCAATCGCGGTTCAGTATGAGCAGGGCTCAAATCCTGGGCACGCCCGTCACTGACATCGCTTTCGATGGGGGCACTGACGTTATCATTAGCGTTACCAGCTTTATTTTCTATAATTTATTTGTAGATTTTAATTTTAATATTTATTTTATTAATTATTATTAGTATTCAATTATTATTAGTATTCAATTATTATTAGTATTCAATTATTATTAATATTCTTAATAATGTAATTTTAAAAGTACATCAAGTATGTAGGCTTTCGTGTCTAAACAGCTCAGAGTGTTGTGCTGCAAGGAACGACCGATGCTGATGTGCATTCAAGTCCCGTGTGTTCCATGCCCGAGGTGCTCGCCTATCTGGCAGCAAAATCTAAGATATGAGCAGGACCGGTATTTGAATAATTGACTGTTTTGCATAATGATTAATTCATCTTGTATCAAACTATAGATATAATAATGCATAACTTCTTCCTGTGATATGAGCTCAGTCAGCTTGAACCACTACTACTGTAGACAGGAGACAATATCAACAATGCTTCCCATGCGTATATCAGACGGAGAAAACGAATATATTATACGCCAAATGCAGTTTTTATTATTATTGACAACAACTTCAGAATAGAGTTATCAATATTTAACTACACCAGTCAAACGACTTTCAAGTAAAAGCGTAGGTTATTTTTGGCCAATAAAAATTGCATGATCTAATAAATAAATTGTCCGTGTCAATAACCCAGACTTTGTTGAGACCTCCAACTTCATTTCTACAAAATAAAAAACCAACTTTTTTATATAATTTCAACAGTAACTGAAGTCAATTATCGACATGTTAAAATTTAATTACTTTGCAGAAATGTAATCGGAATGTTGCTTATTATTATTAAATATTATTTATAGCATTTGTTAATTTAAAAAAATGGCGTACAGAATTAAAGACACGACTACATAGAGTGTAACTTAACTAAAAACGTAAAACATTGAGCCCAGCAATTTCCTTCTTGCAGCTCGTAAAGTTCTATCACCTAGCCTACAGTTTTAATTTATCAAACAAGCATGGCGGACGAATGCGAGATATGATTTGATATATGGCTGGACGGGAAGAGGCAATGAAACAATTGCCGCAAGGATGACCCAAGTCCCAAAACCGTGACCTCGCAAATTCGTTCCGTCATTTCGTTTTCAAGTGTCGCATCCCGAGGCCAGCTCGCCGTTTGACGGCAGATAAGTATGAAAGAGCACCAAGGTCGCGCAGTTCAATGAGCTGTCATATAGACTGTCGACTGCTTCGACGCAGAGGGGCCTAGCCGTGGAGCAGGCAGAGGGGCCTAGGCGTGGGGCGTGAGGTAGGCAGAGGAGCCTAGCCTTGGGGCGTGGAGCAGACAGAGGGGCCTAGCCGTGGGGCGTGGAGCAGACAGAGGGGCCTAGCCGTGGGGCGTGGAGCACGCAGAGAGGCCTAGCCGTTGAGCGTGGGGCAGTCATATACATAGAAATGTTCCCATAAACTCCACACTTCATTCTGATTCACAGACCATCTCTAGGGCGATGTTAGCATAATCTTACAGAAACGTTTTGCAGTAAGTGCTTTGAAGAAAACAATTGTTATGTCCCAGTTAGATCTGCTCATCTTTCGAATGGTCATTGGTTCTTTTGCTCAACTCTGCTGATGATGGCAGTTTGTTATTTTGCTTCAGACGTGAATTTACAGTGGCCAATGGCCATGAACTGAATGAAAATATTAAAAATAAATGTTAAATAACTGCGCAATAATTAGATTAGAAGCAAATATCTGCTTACGTGCTTGCATATCGAAGTTTGGTTTATTGTTCAGATACTTGACTAATTTTAATCATTTGTCGTTTATAAATCATGTAATGATTGTAAGAATGATTGAAGTGATTTAGCAAATAGAAAAATCCTATATGCAAGACTAATAAAAATGGCAAGGTGCTAGGACAGCGTTAGTTGCTTAGCCCGGAGTTAGAACCAAGGTAACTTCGATCTGCAGCATCCGATTTTCTCTCAAATTTTGACGAATCTTCATTGGAGCCTCAGATAATATAGGATAAAGAACGTCTAGAGGTCTTCCTTGTGGTTCTCGGACTTCAGTTGTAAATGCTGAAGTAGCTGATGAAAACTTGTTTCAAGCTGTAATTAACAAACTTTTGCACATTAAGTACAACTAACAATCTTCAACACTTTAAATATACATAACTATCATAAACACGCTACGTTATGTATAAATAATAAACCTCAACCTGCTATGTAAATTAACATTGCTCTGCACAGTATATATCCTTTATTCCATCAATAAAGGTTCAGTGCAGTTACAAGCGCTAAAGAATAAACCAAACGTAATATAAAAGTGTCGCAAGAGGCTACTAATATAAGAGTGAAGAAGACTCAGTGACATTACACCAGAAGTGATATTTGGCTAAGCTAGGGGCTTCTTTAAGGTTAATTAGAGTGTTAGCTTTTATGAAAAGATGAAATTGGCGGTAAACTGAATGCCCTTACCGAAAGCAGATTTTTAGAGTGGGACTATTAGAATGCGCATTGGGCCGGCTACTTGACAAAACACAATATTATTGGATCACTAAAAAGTGATAGATAAATAGAGATAGATACAGTGAAATAGAGAGAGAGAGAGAGAAGGAGAAAGAGGAACAGAGAGAGATATATATATATAACTATGTTTAATTTAAAAAACACTCAAATGTGCAACAACGCACACTAGGCGTCAGAGAGGTTATAAAACTTATCTAGTTGTCCACCCATCATGCTTACAAAAATACAAACTAAAACTGAAAAGAGAGAGCTAGAGAAGTTAAGAATTGCATAAACTACAAAAATATGTTACTAGATTACCAGGGATAATGTTGATAATGTTGATAATGTTCAGCCATAAAAATTTGATGAGGACGTTGAAAGCTGTCTGTAGGTTGACAGAACTTAAAGACAATTACAAGTATCATTTAAATGATACTTGGATCATTTAAATCCTCATAATACAGGTATCAAAATTTATAAATACATAAAAATGTCATAGTAATTCACGTGGAGTTTTATATTTAGACATTGGCGGTTGTCTTATCAATGAAAAGACGTTAATTAAATTATTAAAGTAAATAATTATAAATTTGTTTTATATATTCTGAATACTTCGTCATACATAGACATAAACAGCGTTATAATATTTATCTAATTTCTCTACTTTGACTTCGCCCAAAGTCTCCATACTGAAGCATGATGTTTTTACTTGAATACACTTAATTAAAGTGACAGAGGCTTAACGAATAAACGAGAATATCTCATAGATTCATTTTTAAATTCTATACAGTCATCGATTTAAAAAATATTCATATTGTAAATGTTTGAAATATTTGAGAACTTTGTGATTAATTTTAATTAGCTTTATTTCAAAAGAAAATCGCATTTTCTGTGCTAACACTTGCGTGCAAATATTTACTTCCGTTACAAATGAATCTGAATATTTAATCACACAATTAGGAAACATTCCCATTAGTGATGTTAAAACGTATAGTCTGTCCAGTCTGTCCATTGTATGAGCACTAGGAGTGCTTAATACATCCATAGCATCTCTAACATCAGTCATTATAAAATCAAAACCAAGCTAATAGATAGCAGCAGAAACCGTCCTTTAAACGATTCAAATCCAAAATCTGGAAAGCCTGCCACTAAAATGTATTTATACCTGGGTTAAAATTCATTTGAGGAACATCTATGCGAATGGGATACATTAGTCACGAGGTTTGTTATAGTAAGAGATGATAATGGCAGATACTAAAGCGTTGCCACTTCCAGAAGCCGGTTTTTAAATTAAATTTTAATATTTATTTTGAAAATTCGTAACACCAGGAAACTGTAATTTGAGTAAAATATTGCCATAGGGGCACGCAATCTAGATAGAATTGACATAATCTAGAGATAATCAACTCTGTTTCAAGCAATATCGTTTAGCAGTCTTTTAGCACAACAATATTAATAATATTTGTTTAAACACGAGTAGCTGGAGGATAATTGTAATGTTTTAATTATTTAGTTTCTGGTATATATGACCGGCTTGGAATGCAAAAATCTGTTAAATTTCGTGTAAATCTGTTAAAAGTGAAAGATTGAACTCATAAAATACCAATAGCGAAACATCTTCTGCGTTCAAAAAGGCTTCGAAAGCTTGCAATTTAGCACTCATGTCTTTAGCTTTATGCTAAAAGCAGTAAAATATTCGCAATGGATTCTGCGCATCTCGTAGAATGACGTTGAGTGTAAGACGTTTTATGGTTTCCAGGCATTAAACGGCTCTATTGGACAATAAAGCAGCCAAATGTAGAGCGAGCAATGGTCCGCAATGTTTTGGATTCCAGCAAGAAGCATGCGTCCGATCTCTAAGCCGATATAAAGCCATACCAGGGAAAAGTAAATATCAGACCGCTCAATTAAGCGACGACCCTTTCTTATTCGTCTTAAACGCCTGGGTTTTAATTTAGTGCTACTCTCTTCGGTTGTTAAGCGAATAACTCCCCAGTCTTCATTAATAGTACGACAACGTCAAACCAATAATTACTCCTCTGCCAGTACAATTCCCGACAAATCCGATTCAGTTTTCGACTCTGATCAGATCGATAGTATCACACGGCGTAAACCCCCCTTCCCGTAGTACCTAATCACTGGACAGGTTTTCAGGACGCATTTTTTTCCCTTTAAAAGTTTAAGGTGGCCATACTAATAGACCATTTATTTCTGCTTGTCATCTTTATTTATTTATAAATTTGATTTGCATAGAAATTTATTCTATGCCCTGATCGTTTTATGGGTAATTTAACCTAATAACTAGAATTTAAATGATACTATGCATTTGAAACATTAAATTCTACTTGCCTAACCAGATTAGGGTATAACTTAAGAATAAGTTGTTATCAATTTCCTACAACACGATAATAGTCTGAAATGTTAAATTCAATTATAAAAAGTGAGCTTTTAAAAGTATCGATAGCCTTCAACTTATCAGGCAAGCGTGCTGTTAAGTTGTCCATCCATACAGTACCTAGACTCAAAAGATATCATTGATGTGATTATAATTAATGGTTTGTGATGATAATAATTAATGATTAGTGACGATATTTAACGATTAACGATGATACGTAACGATTAGTGATGATAATTATAATTAATGACTTAATGATGATACTTAAGATTAGTGATGATAATTAATAATAATAATAATTATTATTATTATTAATATTAATTAATTAATGACTAATGATGATACTTAGTGATGATTAGTGATGATAATTAATTACTAGTAATAATAATTAATGATTAGTGACGATAATTAATTATCTCGTAACTCTTGATCCGAGCGTTTGCACGAAATGTAAATGTGACAGAGCAGCCAATCCTCTCTCATACCCGTCAGTTACATTCCGGACGCGGACTCTGAGAAAGCGGAACCGGATGATATCACGGAACGGCTGGAGATTAATTGCACAACTAATGACGAGTGATGTCGCCTTGCGTTGTGACGCTAAACGGTCGTCCTCGACTATTTTCTGTTTTGCAATTCAGTCGACCGGCCGATAATTATATTGAAGACGACCGAGGAGATACCGCTAGCTCTCTAGAGCCAATCCCTTCCTGCCGCCCGGCTCCAAATCTGAGGGACATAAAACGGCCTTCTTATCACCACAGGGTTAAATTCCATTCCGTTAGGAGCTCGACAAACAGAAGATCCTGTTAGAGATTCTTTAGTGTAATGAGAAAAGCGGTCTCTGCATAAGGGACCGATGTAGCTTTTTGCTTGCGCAATCGTCGATGAGTGTAAGCATTAATATTTAAAGATTCGTTACGACAATTTTCGACAGATAGTCGGATACTGCTGCTTAATTGAAAATTCTAGTTGCAATTCCTGGAAATCTTCAAAGAAAGCAATTTAAAAAGGGCATTAAGGGGAAATTGGAAAAAAGTTATTTTATTATAGAAGTTAATTTAAATTTATATAGGCCTCTGTTCGTGGTAAGCTTGCAATGTCAATTTTAACAGTTTATAACATTTATAGTTTAGCTTATTTTGACCTCTGCTCTACACTTTAATTATTCCATTATTAATTTTCAAAAGATATTATCAAAAAGTTCTTTCATAAATATTGATATGAAATTTACTTCCATAAAGCCATATTTGTGCTCCTATCCTAACATAGCAAAGCATAACAACAATTTGAGCGCTACTCTCATCCATGACAACATCGATCACTATTGAGGCCAATGCAAGCCAGTACCTAAAAGAAAGTTCAAAGCGGTGCATTTAACTTACACCATACTTTAGGTGGGAAAGCGATGAGATATTAGCTACTCCTTCACATATTTGGTGTAATATAATCGCTCGATGAGATAGGTAAACAACCAATCAAGACGAATCCATGAAAGCTAAAGCAGGAGAAATGATGTTCCAGAGGAGTATTGAGATCAGTGCTACCGGCTTATAACTGCGAAAATCTGTAATTATGGAATGTATCTACATACGAGTGGATCTTAAAATCATCTATAACGTTGAATATTAAAAATGTTTAAATATTTCATCATATAAAATGCGGCTAAAATGTTGTAAAGTTTTCATAATCTTGATCTGTGAATTTTTTGATACGCTATCGAGAGCATGAGTGTGATTGTCAGAGTGTGATTTATGGCTGAGTATTGATTTATTGTCAAACGTTGTCATAATCCAGATCATTGTTCGGCATAAATCAACGTCGTCATGTAAATAAAACAGCAAGTCACTGAGGCATCAATGGAGACGCTGATAGGTTACAGTGATATAAAATACAATGCTTATCATGTAAGAGACGAGTCAAAGCATTATGGGCATTTTGACAAATATTAGACAGGTGGTAGAAGTAGATCATAGCATTATATATCTATATATTATATTTATCCATGTATATATACATGTAGAATACACTTGTAGACCTATAAGTGTATATATATATATATATATATTGGAAGCGTTATATACCATGGACCTGCCAGTAGGCAGTGCACTAAAATATACATATAGCCTATATATATGTATATATAGGGCCTATATATACATGTATATATATATTTATATATATATATATATATATATATATATATATTACAGTAATAATTCATAAATGTTAATTATTTTGACATAGATAGTATTACAAATTCAATATGCGGGTATTAAACAATTATATCCCATTACACAATCAGGATATAGTGTAAAATTTGAATCAAATTTATTTCATTTAACATTCAATTAGTTAAACATTTGTTAAAATGCTGATAGCTTTTTTAAAATAATTTTGAATAATATTTACTATTTAGTATTTACATAGTAAGTTAATTTAGTTAAATTTGGCGTTTCATTGTTATCGTAATTCGATGGGGTTAAGCCATTAAATGTATTTATTTCGTAGAATCGATCTACAAATAAAAGCAGAAGATAAAAGAGGTGCATAGAAAGAAAAGGAATAGAAAAAAGATTCAAAGCAAAATAACATAAAATTAGACAGAATGTTGCTTACCACACTATGCCAACTACAGCACATTGAAGCTACTAAACAGTAGCTCTGCGCTCTTCCACTGCTTTTTTAAATATGGCATTGGAACATTTCTCTGTTGACTCTTCGGTTTTACTATGTACATGTATATAATGTAGTTTGTGATTCACAGATCTTTCTGACCTTTCTTGTCAAACAAACGTTTCATTCAGAAAAATGGATTTTGTAACAGTCATCAGCTTCCATAGTTAAGAATCAATCGATCTACTTATGATTGATCAATGATGTTCTCGTAATATATTGGCATAAGACGATAGGCTTATGGACTTGATCAAAACACAGTTAATTCTTCTGATTTATTCCTACTTGTTTAAGTATACGACGTTGTCGAGTGTATTACGTGTAGCTTCACGTTTAAATATTGCGATGACTTATTGATTGACTGAACAATAATTGATCGATGGGATGGAATTAAACAAACATTGGAATTGAATCTAGAAAATTTAAAATCTTTGACTCTTAAAGCTTTTGAACTTACAATCGCGCAAGATTTAAAAAGGAAACTGTTTCAGGAGAACACGTTTTGAGCAATGAGCTTGAATCGTATGCGGCACTCAAGTATGATTGATGGATTTTTGAGATAAACTTCTAGGTTGATTGATTAAATTATCTGAAGATATACTTTCTGTAGCATTAGTACTCAATTGATCGATTCAGTGTGCAGCCATATCTACGTTACTTTCTAGAGGAAAAATATAAGTTGTTAACGTCGTGCTGTGCAAAAGCTAAAGAGCTAATGTTAACATCAGTTTCCTCAATCGAAAGCGATATCATTGACGGGCGAGCCCTGGATTTGAACCCCGCACATACTGATCCGCGGTCGAGTATCTTACCGACATCACCACTGGCTCCAGCCAATGTCAATGTCAAGCATGGACTCTACTAATATTGACCATCCAGTAAACATAAGCTAGCCTGGTTGCTACTGCGATTAACGTCAGGTTTCAGAAGCTGATCGAGGCTTTTGTTCTAGACTACTATGCACATTCTAGCTACCGTCATGAAAGCTGTACCGAGCTTATTACGGCTTTCCCTGCATCATGCGTGCCAAAGCTTAAATCAGCGAAACATATGATATTACCTTTAATTAACAACAAGCTTAATGTAAACATAAACAAATTTTTAAAGTGAGATTTTACTGAGTTAATATAGGTTTGTTTCAAATAAGAACGTTATCGTAGCAATTGAAGGGGCGATCAAAATATTCGTCGCTAATAGAATGGTTGAGTATTAGCTGTCATTAGTCCGAATAATTAGGATTAGGTGAAAATTAGAGATGGGAATTTTATGAATTTCCAGAGTTCGGGTTCGGTTCGGTTCGTTGAAAATGAAAGTTCGGTTCGGTTCGGGTTCGGTCCTAACAAGGGTTCGGGTTCGGTTCGGGTTCGGCTTGCTTTCCAACTAGCAAGAGTTCGATTTGAGTTCGAAAAGGTTTGGTTTGGATAGTGATGCAATTTAACTTTACTTATAATAATCATGGTTATGACAAACATGTTTAAAATGGTTTATGGTAAATATGCTTAAAAATTCATTAAGTCAAAATAGCTGCCACATTTTTTCACCTGGGTAAATATGACAATTAAATAAGGAGAGAAGTGGTATTTATTCCTGTACATTTCTTAAAATATTGTTAGTTGACCAACAAATGCTCATAATATAGATATTTAGCTTTATTATTGTATCTGAAATACTTTCCTTGAGTATAACGAGCAAATAGAATGCTTCATCAATTTTTAAATTTTTATTGTCACTCTAGGCCTATATATTAGATACGTGTATAATTAAGTGGAATT
The DNA here is from genome assembly GCA_905160935.1 of Enchytraeus crypticus. Classification (NCBI taxonomy): domain Eukaryota; kingdom Metazoa; phylum Annelida; class Clitellata; order Enchytraeida; family Enchytraeidae; genus Enchytraeus; species Enchytraeus crypticus. The sequence goes on from CAJHZI010000466.1 coordinate 264,267, forward strand.
GTCATGGCTAAAATTTGATCCAATATTTCAGAGACAAAGTGAAATTTAGTAACATAAAAATGTCAAATAAAGACGATTTGGTAAACACGTATACTTCCGTAGAAAAATGATCATAATATACACCGTTTGCTATCAACTGACCAGTAATAAGCTTCATAATTTACCTTAGTGTTTCAAATTTGAAACTCTCAGATCAATTATGAAGTTACGAAAATAGTTATAAAATTATTGCATTGCTATGGTGCAAATTTATTTACTCCAGATTGCATTAACACATATAGAATGTCATATATAATTATTTGTAAATCGGACTACAAAAATATTAAGGTAGCACACTAAGATTAGAAAAAATTCATAATTTGAATTTAACAAGAACAAATTCACCTAGATTGAGTCAAGCATTTTCAGATTTTTATGGCATACTCTCATCACTGTTGTCTCTTTGGTGCTTGTCTTCATTCCATATTTTAATTCCGAGTCATTCAGATTATCCATTATCTTCTGTAGGCCCGTCTCGCTTCCCGCTACCATTCCTTTGTACCGATACCATTTTAAAATTTGTGTCAGAACCTGCCTTACCTGCTGTTAGATACTGTAAGACATGTAAATGCAAAAGCTAATACATATTTGTATTGTTCTAACTATCTTTATTTAATGTCAGGTTGGCGAAGAAGAAAGAAACTCCAAGAGTTTGGTTCAGTTCGGCTTGGACGAAATCTAGGTTCGGGTCCGGTTCGGGTTCGGCCAGAGTCTGGGTTCGGGTTCGGTTCGGTTCGGCCAGAGTCTGGGTTCGGGTTCGGTTCGGGTTCGGTCAGAGTATGGGTTCGAGTTCGGTTCGGTCAAAATTCTATATTTTAGGGTTCGGTTCGGTTAGGGTTCGGTTCAATTCCCATCTCTAGTGAAAATGATAATGAGTTCTTGTGGGTCTCAATCGTCTCTCAGATAATATAATTTTAATAAGAAAATCTTTAGTCAAAATTCATGCAAATCGTTTACACAACCAGTCCGTTGCTGTTTTACTTGATATCAAATGAGTTTCTTGAATTTCCATGGAAGCCTTAATAAGTAAATTAATGTATACAGTATGTAAAAGATGGTACCATTAATTTGTTGGACATTTAATTTTCCTGCCACTTACTAGTTGTGTTAAGTCTCCTAGCTGCGGCAGTTTCTCTGAGTTCATTTATTTAGCTATAGAATAAGCTTTTCCATGCACATGGCTAACATCGGTTACTACAGAGATGTCAAAAGCTCGATGGTATGATGGGAGAGCAGTGGAAAGAGAAAAGATGATTGTGGAGCCCGGCAGATGACACTATCTGCTCCCGTCATTCATCATACTGCAGACGTTGTCGTGGTCGTCATCTCCTATCTTCAGCTGCATCAGGCCAGCCTCAGAACTGCACACAGGCCTATATTGACAAATGAGGCCTGCAAAACGTGAGCATAGTTGAAAGAATTAACATTTTAAAAATAAGGTCTATCCGCTTTCCTAATCGAATTATATCGCGTTGATTCTATTCTCTCTCTCTCTCTCGCTCTCTCTCTCTCTCTCTCTCTCTCTCTCTCTCTCTTTCTCTCTCTCTCTCTCACACACACACAGTTATGCTTAGTGACGGGCCTATAGGTTATTTATCCTATAAACACTATCTTCTGCGGTCCTTCTCATTTCTAAACTATCACCCATTTCATTTCTGTGATGACATGTCCTCCTCTAAACACTTTCCCCTCCATTCTGTTACAATGAGATGGTATTAGGAATATAGAGAATATTTCTTGGTCCTGTGGTTTGGGTAAGTCTTAAATGATGTTTCTTAGTCCTTTGTTTGTATAATGTTTCCTGTGATGTGTAATGTAAGTGTTTTAAATTTTATTTTCAGTTATAGGAGTATTATCGTAGGCGGCTCAGATGTGATTCAAACCGAGCTCTAAACTAAATTCTACTAATAATCTTTTATTCAGCAATTCTTGGAAGAAAACACGCACAGATACAATTGCATTGCTTATATTAAATCAAATTTATATGTATTTTAAGCAAGTTCGATTAATTCATTTGCTCTATCATGTTGAATCAATAGTACTGGATATAGTCAAGGCACGTTTATGAACCTCAATCGACTCTCTGTAGAAGACATCATTTTAAGTTTAAAAAATCGCATTTTATACAAGTAATTCGATTTGATATGAAAAACAATTGCACTAATAAGAGTAGATTTATATATGTTGATACACAAGATGGTTATATTGCACAAGTTACAGTGATACACACTGTAATACAGTGATACACACAGTATTACAGTGATATATGCAATATTACAGTGATTCACATAATATTACAGTGATATAGTATTATAGTGATATATAAATGATACATCAGTCTTAGGGTGTTATATACAGTAGTACAGTGATATACATGTACACAGTTTTAGAGTGATATATTCAGTATTACTGTACAGAGGCACACACTGGAGTGCTACATACCGTATTTAAGTGATATAATATTACAGTGATATATCATTGTTAGAGTGATGGTAGTTACATTGAGTTCTGGAAGTACAAATCCACGAGCACTAAATTGAAGAAACTCTTAAATATTTGAACACTTCGTATTTGTGCAATACACGTTGCACAACACTAGATAAGTATTATACAATACATTGTAGATAGAATACTAGATAAGTGCAATATAATACAATATACATATAATCTTTGAAATTTCATCAAATTCCTAGAAGGAAACTCTTACGCTTTCTTTAATACTCAATAGAAAAACTTTTAAACTACAAGAGCTCGCTTATTGCTTGAAGCTTTAAACAACCGTCTATCATATTTTTGAAATTGCAATAAACGTAATAGCATCTAATCTGCTTTAAATGAGAGCTAACATCTAAGACCTACAATATGTCTAAGTAATGTCCTTCGCAAATTTGATTCTAATGTTAAGAAGGTAAAGTAGCACGGAAACACAGATAAAGTTATAAACAGAGGCATAAATATACATGTATATATATATATATATATATATATATATATATATATATTTATATAGTATACGTATACAGTATATATACATGTGCATACAAGTATATATATAGGCCTATATATATACATGTATATATATATATTCTATATAATATATATATATATATATATATGTGTGTGTGTGTGTTGTGTGTATGTATCATGTACCCACATGTATGTACATACAATATACATGTACATAAATGTATATATATACGTATATATATATGCATTTATAGAAGATATATATATATATATATATATATATATATATATATACGTATTTTATATTTTGTTTCTGGGACACTAAGAATATACCAACCACTAACAGCACGTATAATAAGACGCGACTGAGCTAGAACTTTGAATGACAGCGGAAAACAACATCAGAAGCCAAATTTCTCCAAGCTATAATGTAAATAAAGTAACATAAGGCGCAGTCTCTCGTGAAAGGATTAAATTCTTCATCAATGGAGTGCTCTTTATGGAGCGTGTAACCAGACTCTGAGAATAAATATGTACTTTGGACCTGCCACTTGGCAAAACACTATAGAGAGAGACAGAGAGAAATCCGCATATACCTGCATATGTACATACTGTACGTAAAGAGGATAGATAAGTAGCCTACTATATATGTATCTATACATTTATTGTTTTATTTAATAGTTTATTTTGTACTACAGAGCAATGTATCAATACAAGTAGTATACAGCAAAAGCTATCAAGTGAAATATTATGGTAAATCTCAGGCACAATGCACTCATGATGACCCTTAACAAAAAAAATTAAAAAACATGTTATACTCTTAGATTAAACCAGCTGATTTAAGAGCACATGCTAAAACTGACGTGAGAATGATCTAGTTAGTTAGTAGGCTTTATTGGCGAAATACATACTTAATTAAAACAGATAAGCTATAATAACATTGACAAAAAAAAGTTTGCACATTTAAAACTATACAGGAATTAATAATGCATAATGCTCCATGTAAGTTAAACATATACAATATTCAGTATATATAATGTATATATATATATATATATATATATATATATATATATATACTGTATATATATATATATATACATATATATATATATACACTTATGTTTATCGCTATAGTTGTTTGACTAGTCGCGTGTCAGTGATACATATTCTAATACTCAAATTCTGCTATATACATATACAATGTATATGTATTCCTGCGTATAGGCATTAGGGTTGTAATTCATAATTTTTAACTGATTTAAACAATTCGACTTTCAGTAAAAAAATCCTATTGTGGCCTTTATAGATGAATAAAAAATATATATTTGCATTTAGTTAATTTAAGGTATAATCCGTATTTTCTGTTGTTCTTTCGTTTTTTGTTTCTCATGTCAAGTTCTCTCCTTGCTGCCATGCAATTTCGTGAATAAAGATCAGACTTTATATTCATCTATAGGAGAGGAGCAGGGTCACATTTTCTAAATAAATGGCAAATTATTAACATTAAAGAAATAGTTTTTCGTTGGCGAACTTCAGTCTTCCCTAATGCTGATAAAAGTACAAGTACGTGTAATGTAACACGTCTGGCAAGATCGTGCTATAGATAAACTCTGGATACATTAAGGTGCATTAAACCGGAGCATTTTGAGATGGTGATGATGGCGTATGGAGTACAGGATATTAGCGTAGAAAGACAGCGGAAGCAAAAGTTCTGAAAAAGCACAGCGTATATACACGCTATACTCGCTATAGAATCATACCCCTTTCTCAAAAATCCAAATAAAAGTTTAAATGAATCATAATATTTATATGCGGTATCTCTCTTGTGCTCTTCCAAATGGCAGGTCCAAAGTATATCTTCACACTCAGAGTGAGCTAGCACGCTCCATAGTCCATATAGTGCAAGATTGACAAATTATTCCATTCACAAAAGCAATGCCTTACCCATACATTATATCACCATACATTATATGCATGTTAAAAATGTGGCTTCTAGGGTAGTTTCATATTGCCTGCCTCAGCTTTGCACTGTCGCCCCTTACGACACGTGGAATTAGCGGTTGGTTGGTTCTTCCAAGTCTTGGATACAACAGGTGATAAACGGCATATACAGAAATATTGGCTGATTTGCAATTGGAGTTGGCTTTGAAAATAAATGCGATACTAGTTTATCGCTATAAAGGCACTCCAATTTATCATAACGATGAAAATGTCTTCAGAAAATAAAGGTGTGCTCCTACATTGAACCCAGGCTCCACCAGTGACGCCGGAGCTCTATCGTCTAATAGACTGCCGGTGACCTATTAACGGAAGCACGTGACCGGTGCCATTATGACGAAATGTATATTTTCCTGCCTGGATGATGACTGCAATATGGCGTCATTCTAAAATCTCGTCGTCGCATAGAGGGACTCTGTCAGGAATCCTGAACAGCGAGAAGTTTCTAATTAACAACTTTCTGTTCTTGTATGGAGAAGGAGTATATTAATTTATCATTCAAGTCATGCAGCTCAGTGGGGACGTCTCCAGGTCATGTTTCCTTGTTACTTAATTCCATTGTTGACGCCCCTAAAACAATGATGATAGAGCCTCTGAAAGCAGCCCTAAACAGGACTGAATTATATACAATTTTACAATGATGTAGAAACTAAATATAATGTGTAGGAGAAATATGCTGATATAATATTAATACATACTAAGTTTTCTTCGTAAGAACAAACATAACGGAAGTCAATTCGTTAATTGAGTTAAGAACAAGAAAATCAACAATGTAATTGATATCAAAAATAAGAATATTTTTGATAACGCTCTAATCTTGAATTATGGTGTAATATAATTTTAGACCTACTTAATATGTTCATTTAAACTTAAATTTGAATGTGATTCCGTAGATGCAATAGTTGATTTGATAGTATGCGGGCAATTTTAATGTTAGATCACGGATAAAAATGATATCTGGATAGGCTTATAATGTAGTAATTTTAATAATTAAACATGTTAAACTTAGCTAATGCTATTTCAATTCTTAGCTTCATATCTAAATTTGCTATACGGCAACCTTAAAATGCAATTCACTTAAAATTTATACTTGTCAGTAAGCTTTGATTTATAGATTGTTTTCCCTTTAACCTAACCAGAACTTATATTTTCTGTTTTTTATCAATAAATGCAACTTTTGGATTGATTTAGTTTCACTGCTTTCTAACTGAGCATTGAACTGCTCTATGAGCACTGAACTGTTCTATGAGCACTGAACAGCTTCATGAACACTGAACTGCTCTGTGAGCACTGAACTGCTCTGAGAGCATTGAACTGCTCTGGGAGCACTGAACTGCTCTGAGAGCACTGAACTGCTCTGTGAGCACATTGAACTGCTCTATGAGCACTGAACTGCTCTGTGAACACTGAACTGCTCTGTGAGCACTTAACTGCTCTGTGAGCACTGAACTGATCCGTCAACTCTTTATACTAGACATTCTGTTAAGCTACTCGACGTAAACTCTCAGAATCTCTAATAGCGTTGTATATGATGTGCAGCGCTACCATTGTAATCCAGCGTGAAAATCTTTTACACGCCCATGCCTCGCATATCCGTCCCTCAAAAATGGATGTCCAAATGGCTGGATAGTGCTAGCATTTCATAGAATCATATAATTAATTAATTTCATATTAATTATTTTTAGTTAAATAATTCAATGAAAATTTACGTGTACTTCAATAAGTGATTTTAATGTCAGACTTCATGAATTTACAGGATCACTAACTAATATCGACTAAAGGATGCCCATGCCCTTCTAATTAGTAAATAATAGTAACTAAACTTGGTCAGCCGTTGAAAAACTGCTAGAATAACTGCTATTTCGGCAAATATTGCTATGATGAGCAGCTCTATTTTCTTTTCAGCTATTTATGGCTGGAGACAGTGGCGGTGTTGGTAAGATACTCGACCGCGGATCAGTATGTGCGGGGTTCAAATTCTGGGCTCTCCCGTCACTGATATCGATTTCGAGTGAGAAAACTGATGTAAACATTAGCTCTATCAGTTTTACCAGCTTTTAAATGGCGGATAAGAGAGTTCCAGGCTATTTAGTATCTGCGCTCAACCCATTTCTTTCGCTCGAGTCTTCTGACAGATTAATGAAGAAATGTTACCAAGATATTTGCGATCAGTCAAGTTCTTTGACAGCAGCAATTCCGCTTCAGTCCTTGTTCTTGAGTCACACCGCATATTTTATCGATTAAACGATGTGTTTTGCGTTATGATCTAAGCAGCGATCAACCTTTTGTGCACGTACGGATCTATTAGCGTATGACCTCGAGGCAAAATATTATTTTAGAGCCGCTGCTTAAATAATCTGCTGCACGTTTAAGTGAAATAAACCGCTATACTTTATAGCAGTCTGGAGTCAGTGGCGAAGTTGGTTAGATATCCGACCGCGGAGGAGTATGTGTAGATACAAAAATCCAAGGCTCACCCGTCACTGATGTAGCTTTCGAGGAATGAAACTGACATTAACATATGCTGTGCAGCTTTTTAAGACAGCGCCTATCATCCTTTTGACTTCATGGAAACTGTAACTAATGGATGGCCGAGTCTGATGTACTCTGACTAATAAGGAAGAGCTCTCTCTCTCTCTCTTGCTCTCTCTCTCTCTCTCCCTCTCTCTCTCTCTGTCTCTCTCGCTCTCTAGTGTTCTGCCATGTGGCGGGTCCAAGGTACAGATTCCTACTCGCATGCTGTTTTTACGGTTCTTCAAGAGCTGTCCATCGATTAACGAGTTAATTCTTCCACAAAAGGGATGTCACATTTAATGTAACCTATAGCTTGGCAATAATATGGTTACTGAGATGGTTTCCCGTTGATGCCACCAGTTCGTACTTAACCGCCTCTTACAAAACGTACAGCTAACTGTTGGTCCCGGACCCAACAAATAGATGAGGTAATCAAGTTAATTCAAACATTCTCATATATACCGCAAGGGTGCCTACTGTGGCACAGAAACAGATAAAAAGAGCACAAAAGTGCATATCTGCATCAAAACATACAGCACAGTGCACATGTACAGCGGATGGCTAAATTCTAGTCTTAAGAGAAATAATTTTGAGCAATATCTGTTGGCCTAAAATATTCTGAAAGTTTGGATTCGTCATTTAGAATTAGTTGATGCCAAACAATTTGTTCTTTATAACATTTTTTATATTGCTTCAGGTCAATTCGAATCCTAGCTAAACTGGGAGTCGAGAGAAAATGATTATGATAAGTATTTTTATATTAGAAAACTTAGAGTGCAGGCTAAGTTTTCTTTTCTATACAACAATACAACTATAAACTTAAATTTTTATTACAATGATAATAAACAATGCAAGCCAAGAACAAGCTACATGTACATGTACAGTCTAAAAATGCTTTATAATAGCCTTGAATATATTAAATAATTTACTGTAGATAATAAATATTATAACATTACTGGATTTTAAGATACGTATTATAACAATTACCAGATAATATAGAATTACTAGTTATTATGCGTTACTAGAGAAATAGAATAAAGGTAAAATTCATCGCAAATCTTCGTTTGATACAAGATAAAGAATCTAGAATGTCTTTGGTTATTCCTTGACAGCGTTCATTTTCAATTTTACAGGTCTAATTAAACTACTTCTTTGAAACGGCGCTCAAAGGTTTCAGGTGCCTTTTCCCAATTGCTTTCCATGGACTCTACAGCACATATAAAATGTAGTTATCATTTACAGAATATCTTAAAGAGCAACACGTTATCCTTGCAGACCTTCTTCAGTAAAGTGAGGACACAGTTGAACGATGTGATAGTAATAACGAGTAAAACTATTGTTGAAGATTTTAATGAAATGAAAGCAGATGGAGCTTTGCGTAAGGATGTGTGTGACACTTAACGAATATTTTTGCCTAGGGTTTCACGATTTTCACGATCTTTTGCCATGAGGTAAATCTGGCAATTAACCCTAAGACGAATTACTTGACCTCGCCAGTAATGTCAAGTCGTATCATTTATCTTTGCATTGAATTTAAAGACTTTTTCTAATGTAAACAATCTACAGTATTAATAGCTCTTGAAAGACTCAACTTGTCTGTGTCCAGTACGTTACTTTTATATGAAGTTTATTTATTTTGCCATACATTTGTAGCAATATATTAGATATCTATAGAAAAATAAATATTATATGAATGAGGCACTGATAAAATTTCTTAGAGGCTAAATGAATCTTGAGCAGGACATTAAAGGCTGAAAATGCATGTAATAGACACTATGAAGAATAGGTAAAAGTGCGTCCATTTAGTGATGAGGCGTTAAAAATGAGTTCCATTTAAAATATGGCAAAAGCAAAGTTGCAGTAAAAGTATTACTTCTATATGCTGAATATGCAGCACTCAAGAGAAGAAGTAAACATATCAGTTGATTACAAAAAATGCCAGTACTGGTCTATCCTAATTGTGCTGAAGTTCATTAAAGAAAATTTGAAGGAATCATCTGCAGCAATCAATGTGGGTTATTCTGTTAGTTTAGTTATGCAGCAATCAATGTAGGTTATTCTGTTAGTTTAGTTATGCAGCAGTCAATGTGGGTTATTCTGTTAGTTTAGTTATGCAGCAATCAATGTCGGTTATTCTGTTAGTTTAGTTATGCAGCAGTCAATGTCGGTTATTCTGTTAGTTTAGTTATGCAGCAATCAATGTCGGTTATTCTGTTAGTTTAGCTATGCAGCAGTCAATGTCGGTTTTCCGTCAGTTTTTAATGGATGCTTGCTCTAAGCAAGTCTTCGGATTTTTTAAGCGATCGAAAGTAAACTTTGGCTATTTTCGATTATTTTTTAATAGATAGGCCTACATAGTCTAGCAATGCAGTCGTCCAATTATTTTTAAACGATTCAATGACGGATATTGAGACCCCGAAGACCGCAAATATTTCAAGATCCGCAGAAGTTTACAATGTTTTAAACTTTTTCAAATTCTTGCAAAGAATCTGACTGTGAGAGAATATCTCAAGCTTTGCTACAGTTTTAGTTTTCAGTCATCGAAAATAGTCTATTGTTGAAATCTGAAAAAACGTCAATATTGTCAACAAAATATGTTCCTGGTGTCGTTTTCTGTAGAATTTTTAGAAAACAATTTTAATCTGTAAAGGCTCAATGAACGTAGACTGTAGACAATAAAAATCTAAATTCAAACATTTTCTTTTAGTAATATAATTGTACATTTATTACTATATTATGCTACTCATTTTCTAATATTTTGCATAATAAAAATTTTGTATCAATTAAGAAATTGTTTCATTAGGTGTGATCAATTTTAAATCAGTATAAGCATATCGACTTACTATTAAGAACTATGTAATGATCGTCAAGTGTGTACTGTAAAAGTCAGTCAGAGAAAGTCGTGGCTGTTTCATTGTCTGGATGGAACATCTGCAAGAAGTATATACGTGACTCCAATGGTGAGTGAATATTCAACTATTTATTTGAATTACCAAATTTACGTTTTGTATAAAGACACCAGAAACTGCTCCGATGAAGTTCTGAGTAAGGATTTAGATGTATTCAGCTGATTGCGATTAGTATCTCAAATACTAATAGTACGAGAAGAGAATTAAGACGAGTATTTAGGACCCAATGTTCACTCCAGTTATTTAAGAACCGGATGTGAGCATGCGGACTGTTGATCCATGAGGGACTCTCGGACTCTTGTTGCTCATTGATGCCACGGATATTGACTGTAATTGTTTGAAGCAAGGACTGGAGCCCGTGGACGTGCAGGTGCTGTACGTGGGTTCCACCCCCAGGTTGAAAATATAATATCTCAGTGGTATTTATCTTTAATTATCTTATCTTATCAGATACTCGCCCGCGGATCAGTATGTGCGGGATTCAAATTCTGGGCTTGCCCATCACTGACATCGCTTTCGAGTGAGGAAACTGACGTTAACCTTACCTTTACCAGCTTTTTCTTACGCTTTGAGTAATATAATAATAGCAACAATTACTATTAGTGCTACTGGCATCCATGAAAATATCGAGCGCTATTAAGCTAAATCCAAGCCGGCGAGCTAAAGGGAGGTCCGAAAACGTTGTAAATTATAAAATTCAGAAAAGCAGTCCAAAGATAAATAATAATTGTATTCTTAAAAGAATTTATTCAGACAATATGGACTATAATACTACAAGATTTTAGAATTCATTAAGACGGTCTGCAACTCTTTGAAGAAACATTTACCAACTAGAGTATATAAACATTCATTGCAAAGTTAAGGAGGACATTTATCTCCTCTACAATTTAGTTATTGAAGCTACTTATTTTCATATCACGTGCACGTGACCTCGGGTAATGACAATAAAAGTTATCATTATTCGGTTATAACGGTTCAATTATAATTATCAAAAGCTATCATGGGCTATTTATAAGCATGGCACATCGAGTTCAGTTTCCAGTCGAAATCAGCGCTAACGTCTTAATTGTGATTTGAAATAGACGCTAATAGGAGAACTGCTTTTAAACTTTATCATTTTGTAATTTATTCACTTCTAATGTATTACTGAAGCTATTATTATCAAGTCTCTATTAGTTATACATGTATTTTCATTGTTACTACATTGAGATGTGAATAGCTATAGGTGGACGACTGTTTACAAACCCCCTTATCTTGAAAGTAAAAATGGCTAATTCGGATCTCTGGCATCCGACACAATCGATAGTGAGTCGAGTGCGCGTTTAACGGTTATCTGCCCAAATTTCACTTCCTCGACAGTCAGTCAACAGGAAAACGCTTGAATTGTATCGAAAAAAAGCTCCAAATGTCTGGCCGGGCATCTCAACGCAAGGAACCAATGCCACAATCCAATCTGCAAACCCGAAATAATTTAACCTTTCTCTTGATTCCGGTTTTCTGATACGAGAGATTCTGCTAGAGGCATTTAGGTTTAATTTTAAACACACTACCTTCTGGTTGTTAGACCAACGTGCTATCCAATCGGCTATTCGGTTGGCACCCCTAATAATAATAGTAGAGGTTTAACGTGCGCTTCCACATCCAGGGATGATGTAAGGGACGGCCACACAGCACGCACCACTACATCTTCGTCCCTCCCCTACACAGATGGATGCATAATTCTAATAATTATTATGTTTCTAATGACTAAAAATCAGTCTGCATCGTAAGATTTCTCAAAATTTTTATTAGAAATCTTAATATGACATTTAAATTTGAAAGCGGAAACTAAAAATACATAGATTTCAGTAAGTTAACTTTACTTTTAGATTTTGTTAGCATTTAGCATAATTATTTTATTTCACGCTTTATTTACACTAAGATCAGAGCGTTAGTTACTGGAATCGAGCCCCATGTAGGCTGCAAATCTGCATGATAATAACAGCAAGCTCAAGTTGACACGGTTACATTTTAAAATCATTAAGATATCGTATCTGACTTATCCTACCAGAAATCATATCATGCAAGACTTTGGACTAATTTAATCACCTAATGAAATGGCCATTCTTCAAAAATTATTTTTTACTTATAGTAAAGGACTACCATAACTTGTTTCAAATCTAAAATATGTGTTCCGATAGAAAATCAAATCAATAAATTATCATAATTCGCAATATGCTTGGCGAAAAAACCAACTGCTGAGGAAGTAGTCTATACACAGCAGTCTCTAAATAGCAGTCGTTACATAGCAGTCTCTACATAGAAATATCTACATAGAAGTCTCTATTAAGCAGTCTCAACATAGCAGTCTCTACATAGCATTCTCTATATAGCATTCTCAACATAGCAGTCTCTACATAGCAGTATCTACATCAGTATCTAAATAGCAGTCTACATAGCAGTCTCGAAGTAGCAGTCTCTATATAGCAGTCTCTAAATAGCAGTCTCTATATAGCAGTCTATACTTTCAATAAATCGGAACTAGTAAACTTTTACCGTAAAAATCTAAATATATTCACCAGAAGTTGACGAATTAGAAAGAGACAAATCTAGCGACATTTCCTTCAAGGAGAGTTTTCTTTTAATGGACAGGGATCATAAGAGGCAGATCCTCCCCTTAGAGAATAGCCGGTGATTATACAGCGGACTGATCGACCAGGAAGCGGACCAGATGGTAAAAATCCCAGGACTCGTTCAGGCTTCTCTTTCATTCCAATTTACTTGCCCGTCAATCGCTTTACTGAAATCTAAGCATAAGCGAATTAAAAATCACGACGAATAATTTGTCGCTCTGTAGCTAAATACATGCATATTTCATTAGTTCAACGCTCAGATGAACTAATTAAGTGTGATGGCAATTATGAGCACTATAAGAGCGTAAGTGTAGCGTCATGAAGTTTTAAATGACAGATCCAGAGGTGAGTTGAACCCACGTGGGTTCGAATCCCAGCCGCGCAGATCTGAGAGTATAATCTCGGACGTTCACTGGACTGGTTATACGCAAAATGGGCTAAATGCTTAGCTGTTTAAATATGTGGTATTAACAGTGATAGATATCAACATAGTTGATCATTTCACTATAATGCGTGTTTCTTACAGTGTTAATTAAATTTTAAAATTAGAAATTTGCTTCCCGTAGACTATTACACACAGCACAATTCTTCAGCTTTTGTGATTACTGCAGATGTGACAATCCTACATGAATGCGCCAAATATTAAGACAGTTAGTAGCAATTCAAAATCTAAATCCAAAGAGCGGTAAGCCAAAACAACTTTACCTGTGCAGCTTTGAATGTCATAGAATGTCTCAAAAGCGTATGGATAACGTCTTGAAGTTTTAAAGGACAGATCCTGATATGAATTGAACTCTCGCGGGTTCGAATCTCAGCCGCGCTGATCTGAGAGTAAAATCTCGGGCATTCATTAGACTGCATGGCAATACGAAAAATGGACTAAATTGCCTAAGAGTTTAAACAAATGATATTAAAGTGATAGATATCGACAAAGTTGATCATTTCACTATAATGCGTGTTTAGTTTTACTTTACTTTGCCATATAGTGAAATTATTCACATATAGTGAAATAATTCACTTAGAAATGAGTAAGAAGTTGAGATTCCAGGAAATATTGTTTTGACAGAAAATGTAGAATAATATGCGTAATACAATAAAGCGTTACTGAGGTACACTTTTGTACTATAAGCGCTATAGATACTTTAGATGCTATATATATATACTATCAGTGCAATATTGGCTCCCTAAGCTCCTAGATACGGATGCAGGATTATACGAGACGACAAAAAGATTTATCATGAGCCTGTTTACGGCAATAATCTTAAGTAATCAGGTGTCATAAGACCATAATCTTGTAAGTCCTGTTAAATAAAGAAGCATTAACGATCGCATTTTAGTTCCACATTTTATCATATCTGATTCCCACATCCACTTTACTGAAGAAGGTCTGCAACAGTTCCAATATTCTTTTATGGAATTAATACTATGTTAAAACATAAGTTAACCATTGTTTAGTGTTTTACCTCTGCTACTACGATCTCTTCTAAATTATTTATTGGCTAAGATAAAACGACTCACCGGCAAGGCTCTTGTAAGTGTTTGAAACAAACTACGAGAGCATTAATTTAAACTTGGTAATCATACCTAAATTGAAATCAAAACTAAATTATAAATCAAAACTACATGTAAATTAGAATCAAATCTAAAATAGAATCATAACTAAATATCATAACTAATTTAGATTGTTAAATATTATAATAATTATTAAATAGGTACACGTAAGTAGAAATACATATAGGCCTACTTATATAAAATCATTGGGGGAGCTTTGATAAGTGGTGGAGCCATGGTTAAGAAAGTAGAGGTATCATTGGTTCCAAGTCGCTAAAGGCTCATGGTATCTGCCTACCGGTAGATTATGTTGAAAATACATCATCTGATTGAACAACAAGAGCAAGGCATTGTAACCATATACTAGTAGAGTCACATTAGAAAGACAATCAGGATAAGAGTATCTACCTACAGTAGCTAATATGCGCAGCACCCTCAGGAAAAAGAGAGTGTAGAACATGGGTTGTTACTTTCTTACTCCATAGGACTGCAGGGGTATTAGCTTAACTATGGTTTATTTCATGGACTGCTGGGGTACTAGTTCAACTATGGTTTACTTCATGGACTGCAGGGCTACTAGCTCAACTAGATCTATGGTTTATTTCCTGAACTGAAATGGTACTATTTCAACTATGCTTTACTACATGGACTGCAGGTGTACTAGCTTAAACTTGGTTTATTTCATGGACTGCTGGGGTACTAGTTCAACTATGCTTTACTTCATGGACTGCAGGTGTACTAGCTCAACTATAATACATTTCATGGACTGGTGCTTATATAAAGTAAATTAGAAATTGTCTTAGAAACATTTTTTCTCAGTTTTCTTTAACTATTACGATTTGATAACTAACGCATATGTCGCATATAAGTTTTTAATATATATAAATACATATACATAAAATGCAAAATTCTAACACAATGGCATAGCCCGTGTTCACACGCCTGACTGACGACGTAAAGACGCTGTTGTCAATTATATTGGCAGGAGTTTTCTAGCTGAAGAACAAAAACCGTCATTAGCCTGTCAGATAAGCTTCCGCTGATCGCCAGTCCGTGTGACAAGATTAAGGTTCGGATACGAGTTCGATTTCACAAGAAAAATAAGATTCGGTTGTAACTTGTACTTCAAACGTTGAGGCTGTTTTTGCATTTAAGTTTTTCGATAGAATGAATGTGAGACCATTGCATTCAAGATTTCTGAAATTCTGCTCTACCGTACTTAAAATACTTTGGAGATTCATAAACTATTATCTTACCTTCCAAAGATAATAGTTTATGAATCTCTCTATCTCCATTCTCTCTCTCTCTCTCTCTCTCTCTTAGTGCACATCTTATTGGTGGGTCCATGGCTAATAACTCATCTACATATTTCTACCAGTCCATGATAAGCAATCGACAATTAATCGGTGAATTATTGAATTAATTAACCGTGCAATAAATCACTTGATTGCTCAATTAATCAATAAATAAGTAAATTCTATCCATAAAATAATAAAATGTTTTCATATCGAACGAGTTAACAATTAAAGAGTTGGATGATACTTTGTTTTATTATCAGCGCTTAGTTCAAATCTCTTGCAGACATGAGACTCCGCTTAAACTTGATAAATAAAAATAATATTCTACCTTAATTTCGGATGTTATTTGTGACTGAGAACGGAATGTATTAAATAGGTTAATTTGTTTATCTAAAGGGTTAATTAAATATATCTAATGGGTTAATTAAATATATTTAATTTCATTAGATTGTGAGTTTGGCTTACGAGATTGAATTGCATTGCACTCTATCTATCAAAACCTGGAGTAGAAATTCATATTCTAGAAGCAGCAAAGTTTAACAATATGTTTACCAAATTACAATTTAGAAGTAGATTTGCCACGTGATCCAAATTCAAACCATTTCTACATGGTTACAAGGTTACTTTAAAATTCTAAAAAGGCTTTCAAAATGTATAAAAGGAATTTCCAGTGTGAACACATTACTTTGTCATTTTTCCAAAGTATCCATATATATTTAAAATATTCTAATTTAAAATATTCTAATTTTTCAATAATTATTTAAAGTATCCACACACACAGATATATATATATATACAGTATATATATATATACATGTATATATATATATATCGGATGAAGAGCTTCGCGTTGCCGTCCCCTTGATTGTTTGAATGAATGAAAAAGTCATTGATTGAGAGTTACATGGATTGGTATTTACTTGAATTGTTTAAACTATTTAATTTTTACTGCACCTTTTGTGCGATATATTAACAAAATGGTAGCATCTACGCTTCAAATTTGGGCGAGCAACAAGAACATGAGCAGCGTTTGCTCAAACATTTTCCACTAAGCTGTTTAATTAATTAGAACTGAACGAGACACGACAGTGCTTATCGAAGTCTTACTCCATACGATGACGTACCTCTAGTAGGTATGATTGATCGAGATATTATGCATTCCTGCCATAATGTTCTCACATTTACGAGCATCGTGTCTTGAACTGGAGAGCTTTATATATCCTGTCACCATCCCTACGACAATCAGAGAATTGGTTGTAAATATTTGGTGCACATTTTACATCTCACTCACCCCTGAACTTTCCGCTATAAAAGACTTCAGCCGCTGAACGTTTATCGGCATTTTCGTTTTGTCTCGCAGGAAAAGCCTGGCAACCGGCCGAGTAGTGTGTAAATAATACTAAAATTAGAATATTATTGTAATATTGCATAATATTGTAATTGTAATATGACATGCCATGATATTGTACATAGCAGTTGTAGTTACTGCATGGTAGTTTACATGCCAGTGACTTACCAGTAAATTACTGTTACCTTAATCATTGTGATAGTAGCTCGAGTGTGTCAAGTCGTATTGAAGAGTAGCCTCGTGCTTCTGAACCTTGAAGTTAAACACACTACAACCTACCTACCCTACCTATTATAATAGCATTGTTTAGTGGAATTCCATCGCGGAAATGTAAATAACTGCTTGATTTCAAGCATAACTATGTCAATTGTCTTAATAATACCAATACTAACTGGAAGTAATCTCTAAAATCAAATGTCATTCACTAGATGTATTCTACTAATGTATATTCTCATTAACGATTAACTTTATTCCTGAAAATAATCCGTAGATCTGGATGCTAGGGCGTTTGGGATTGACCTTTTGTTAGTGTATTATTTTGCTCCTCCTTGTCTATATACCGTCATTGAGGCATTCTGTATGTTGACATGATTCTCAGAAGGAGACTAAGTGATTGAATTACATTTCAGAGAAAGCCATCGACAAAACGTTGTCTTAAAGGCTAATATTTCACCTCATTTGCTACCGCCTTAAAGTACAAAGTTATGGTATTGGTAATTGTACAGGAGTGTAGTAAATCAGTCATACAATGATGATTCAACAAATAATGTCGCATGATGTTAACATGGCTAGTGGTGAATGTGTATATGCGTATACATGTATGCATGTATGTATGTAAATGCGTGTGTGTTTATATGTACATGTGTATATGTGTATGTATGTGGTATATGTGTATGTATGTATGTTGTGTGTATGTATATATGTATGTATGTGTATGCGTATGGATGTATGTAAGCATTCTATATTGGTCGCACATTTTGCTATTCACTTTTTGCAATTTCATAATACTGACATCTTGCATGTTACTTATTCACTTGATTGCTTTTTAATTTTGTCTTTTGTACTTGTCTACCATTGAATTGGCGAAATAAATAAATAGCTCTTACAAGGATTTGATGTCAACATCTACAGATCTCATAATTTGTTATCTTCGAAAAAACTGCAAGTTCTATGTACAGCCATGTTTTGTCAGGGTTGTAGAATAATAGATCAATTGTTGACTGCACTGCAAGTGTCGTAAAAGGCGACAAAGCATCGTACCCGACAAAGCATCGTACGTTAGTCGTACCCGACCCTAATTAAACTGAGGTTCAAGACAAACAGAAGAAGATGATGATGATCGCTATAATCCAGTAGTAATAGATATCAATATATCAAATAGGAATCATCTTAAACTTAAATAAATCATTTTGCTCACTGATAGATAAAAATTACATTGATTGAGTATTAATAAAAACATTCTATATTGGACATGGACAGGCTGGCAAAACCAACTACGAATTTAACAATACACATTTTTGCAAACTTTTTGTAAACTTTCTGTTCACTTACATGTAGGAATGAATTTACAAATAACAGGGCTACCTTAAAATCGCAAGTTCGAGAATTTACAGATCACAAAAACGACATCTAGGGAATTAATAGATTCATGGTAGAGAAACAACAGACTATTTAAACGTTCGCAAAAACCATCACTTTTGTTAATTTTAGTGTAGTAACAACAACTTAAATTCCTACTTTTTTGCCAAATAAAAATTGATTTTTAAAATTTACTCTTTAAATTTGTCTACCCTAGAAGATGGGAAATGCTACGTAGGGAGACACGTCATGTCGAGAAAGGCTGGATTGTTATTCAACTCAACACAATTACGTCAGGCTCTATTCAGCCACTGCTGGCCTGCACGTATTTGTAGGATGGGGAAATTCTTCGCGTCAGTAAATTCCATTACGATCTACTGTTGCAGATGCTGCTTGCAACGTGAGCTCCCTCTAACATACTGTACGAGATCCGTGCCCGTCAATTGGCTGACAATTAGTGTCATCTAGCTACTTGCTGTAAACTTAATTCACCTAATAGGGTCAAGAGGGTTATCGTTAAAATCCTAATACTGATAAATATAAGCAGTTAGCCCGAATAATTTGTGGCCGAGTGGTATAAGGGATGGATAAGATATACATAAAGCCGCATCTGTAAGTTTGATTCTCAAACTTACAGTTTTAAATTTTGTTTACATCAGTTTAATTTTTAACTTTTTAATTTAATTGATTTGAAGAGTGATTCAAATTTATGTAGTATTACGTCATATTTAACTAATATTCCTTTATCCGTTAAGAAGTGGACTTAGTTAAGGCAGTTTAATTTATATAATTTTTTAATATTCTCCAAATTCTTTATACTTCGGCTGAGTCACTAAATCATAAAGCTTAATGCTTAACTTCGTCAACATACACTTTTCAATTTTTAATTAAACTTGAGAAGTTAGTGAAATCGCTTGAAAAAAGTGCCTCAAACTTACAAAAGACCTGAGTTCATTTTAATAGTCAATCAGCTAATTAATAATAATGAACCCTGTGTTTTACGCTGTTGTCTTGAACCCTGAGCATATTTTAATTCAGTCTATTACCTTCATCTCGACTGTTGCCATTATTGCTAATCATTTAGTGTGCACACAATATTTTGCAAAGTAGTATATGCCACTGCTATGCTATTAATTCACTGACAACACTATACAACAAAGACAAGTTTAACTCATCTTCTTGTTCGATAGCATGTCTGTGACAGGGAGAGCATTGGAGTTAACCCCGGCACCTTCAGATCCTCTAATAACCTGATCAACCTGATCTCACCGGTTCAGAATAGTCATAGTGTTCATTTTTTTAAACTTAAACTTAAAGAACTACGTGAGACTGTGAAAATGGTACCGACCATTTCATACAGCAGTAGAAATCGATAAAAGTACGAGAAGTTTTGGTGTTAATTACACTGTGATATATAAGATTGCCTGCATTGTTCTGTTTAACGCCATAAAGAAGAACTTGTGCTAGTTTGTTTACGACGTCTGTCTCCTAATCAAAGACATAAGCAGCACAGCGACAGTTTTAATGTATGATGGATTCATAAATTGAAATGAAATCTACAGCGTAAAAAGTGTTCAGAAAACTAAAAGAACTGTTCTGCTCAGTCCATATCTCATCCGTGATTTTCACAGATGTGATCTATCGATTCTTGATTTACTCTATATTCTTGATGTCGTCGTCTGCAACTTTTGATCAATTCCTTCTCTATCAACTATATGATCAATCTAATTCAGATAATGAATAACGAATCAGTTTGATTTACGGCCGAGCAAAAAATTTCTGCATTCGCCGTTTCAGTCAAACCATATCAATTAAATGCTTGCCAATGTTAAGCCTATCGGAGTACGTACGAGTGCTGTAGTTTCATCTGTTCTTTAACTCTGCAGTGCAGTGACTGCAGTCCAATGGATTTGATAATCCATTAGAAGATTCCGGAGTGTAATAACCAATTTTGGTATTGGCTATTAAATCATTATTAATTAGACCATTAAGAGTAAGAGGAATGTAAAGAGACGCCACTGCTAGAGATATAGAGGAATTACATTATGTCCAAAGGTTAATCGATTCGATTTATAAGGTTCAGTTTCTGTCGTGTGCTTGGCCAAGCTATTCAATTCTTGGGTTACCTTTTGCACTATAATTTCAATTTATGGCTTATAAATAATTCCGTAAAAGCTTTTAGATGACAGTCGTGAAGAGCTTAGATTCGCTGAAATATCTACTTTTAAAATTCTACTCACATTTCACAATAATAGATAAGGATTTATCGCCAGAGCGAGCTTCATCGATATGGTTATATTTTCTCAATATCAAAATTATTTCTAAATCAAATCATTCTAGGCCTTAAAAAATGTTTGCTATCAATCCAGGCATATCTAATAATATGTTAAATGATTAGTGTCTATTGTACGATAATTGTGAGTGTTGGTCTACACCAACAAATCACTAATTATATATATATATATATATATATATATATATATATATATATATATATATATATTATAACAATTCGTGTGATTTCCTAGAAGGTTGTCTAGGGGTAAATGGATATGCCTCAAAGTAGAAACCACCGAATGTGTTGAAACGGCTCATTAAACCTTGACTACCTGTTATTCGGTTCTTAACTTCTTCATATATTTTTACACTGACATTAATAAAATATAATTTTATTACCAAATGTCACCAACGCTATCAACAATATAGTTGAACACAGAAGCACTCTAGAGATACTTAGCTTAAGGAAGAAGAGAAGAAGAGCAGAGCGTCCTAGGACTCAAGGGAAGACCCAGGATCTCAAGCAGCGCAGAACCGCACACTCTGACTACCGGAACAGAAGTTGAGTAAAAATAAACTAAGTCACTTCCCTCCTAAACTAAACGGGTATAAAGTTCGCCTCAAGTTTGAACTCGACAGCGTTAACAACAAGAAAGAACAGTAGTTACCAGTGTTGTTGGTATCCCACTGTTACAATATATATATATATATATATATATATATATATATATATATATATATATATATATATATATATATATAATTCTATATATATGTGTTTATATATTATTACACATATATAATTATATATATACATAATTATATACAAATAATTATATAATTATAAATATATACGCAAATGTATATATATATATATATATATATATATATACACTGTGTTTTTTATATCTAATGCCTCAAATTCTTTTAACAATAATGTCGTAAGAAGTTGACCGATGTTCTTGAAATTTACAGTATTTGACTAACAGCCAATTCTACAAAAAATAGAGAAATATTGTTTGAATATCTTTAATAACGTGAAAGTTATAGTATCACGAACGAGTGGGGTCAAATAAGAAATTTCCAATACAGGATTACGGGCGTGTTACATTTAGTGTAGATGATCTCTATAAAAAAAATACTAGCTAACACGCAATATAACATTTCTGCTAAAGCTATTTTGAAGAGCAATCATTTCTTTTCAAAACGACATAAAATACTTGCCGATATGTTCTTAATTGACATTATCTTTATTGAACTTTTTATGCTTGCATTGCATCAAGAGAATAAACAAGAATATGTTATTTTAACTGTGTCGCTAGAGGACGCCGCTGCATTGGCTGCGATGATAGCAACTGTAGCCAATGTAGCGATGCATGCATTAAAAGTTGAATAACTTTGTCAATTAAGAACATATGAGCACTTATTTAACGTCATTATTCAAAGAAGTGATTGCTTTTCAAAATAGCATTTGCTGAAATTTTGTGACGTGTTCGCTATTACTTTTATAGAGATAGTTTTACGCTGCATATGACACGCACGTAATTCTGTACTGGAAAGTTCTTATCTGACCCCAATCCTATTCACAAAACTATAACTTTCACGTTATTAAAGATATTCAAACGAAATTTCTCTATGTTTGGTAGAATTGGTTGCTGGTCAAGTAATTTAAATTTCAAGAACATCAGTCCACTTCTTACGACTTCATTGTTAAAACAATTTGGGGTATCAGTTATAAAAATACACAGTATATATATATATATATATATATATATATATATATATATATATATATATATATATAATTATAACAATGTTAAGTTTTAGATTCAGAGGTAGGCATTGAGTCTTCGACAGACCTTTTGTATTACTGTATTAGAAGTGTTGTACAGTATCAATGTAACAATATTTCTCTGATTCTAACTAACGCCACGATTTGCCTTATTTTAGAGAGATTGAGAGACAGAGAGAAAGAGAGAGCGAGTGAGAGAAAGAGCGAGAGAGAGAGGAAGAGTGAGAGATGAAGAGAGAAAAAAGAGTGAGAGAGACAGGGAGAGAGAGAAAAAAGAGAACGAAAGAAAGAAAAAAGAAAGTGAGTGAGAAAGAAAGAAAGAGATAAAGATAGATAGAGAAATAAATAAATAAAGAGATAGAGAGAGATAGAGAGATAGAGATAGAGAGAAAGAGAGAGAGAGAGAAATAGAGAGCTAATTATTTTCAATATCATTCAAAACTGAATGATATTGAAGAGCTTGTTAGATAGACGAAGGTGACATGTCTGTCTATAGTCTAAACTCTGTCCTTCAAGCAGTACTCGCTTTTCCAGTCTTCAAGAGGTTAATCAAACATACGTCACTATTTTACGAGGTCAATTAATCATTACGTCACTACTTCATGAGGGCTACCATTCAGCCATATCGTTATCGTGTGTGATGCGTCGTTTTCTTGCCTAGTTTCTGTTTTTGTAGTTGTGTTTATTTCCTCCTTCACTCTACGCTTATAAGCAGCCATTGCTTTTATGTACGTGTAATACTAAATTACCAATAATTACATTTAAGATCTATTTTGTGTCACTGCCATTTATAGGACTTTACTTTTAAGAAAGTGTTTTCTAAGCATAGCCGTTTGTGAATTTATTATTAGTTTGTTTATCGATGGAATGCTCATTATGGAGCTTGAAAGCACAAAACAGAATTGTAAGTAGGGAAATGTACCTTGGACCTGCCACTTAACAGAACACTAGAGAGAGAGAGAGAGAGACAGACAGAGAGACAGAGACGGAGACAGAGACAGAGAGACAGAGAGACAGAGAGACAGAGAGACAGAGAGAGAGGGAGATGTTGCATAATTTATAATTTTTTACAATTAATTAATTAATTTCTAAATAACATGTTATTTTATATAATTATGTAATTAAAAATTATTAGCTTTTAATTATTATTAAAAGATGATCAAAAAAATTGTGTCTGAGAACCATTTTATCCTAAAGCAGGCTTGAAACTCTTTTAAGCTTCTTTACTACTGTTGATCTTTTGAGGCCAATAAATAGTTATCGAATATCGACCATCAGATCATGGACTCTCTGTCTATCCCTCTCTCTCTCTCTCTCTCTTTCACTCTCTCTCTCTCTCTCCCTCTCTCTCTCTCTCTCTCTCTCTCTCTCTCTCTCTCTCTCTGTCACTCTGGAAGCTTCCACTGAAGGTATCTCCAGAATATGACGTAAAGAATATGACGTAAAGAATCATAGCCTGGTCTCAGCAGATAAGTGCGCAAAGGTCATTTTGTGGAATTGTGCTCTTCCATGCAAGCAATCGTGATTGATTGATTCTGTTATTACATGTTACAAGTGTTCTACTTATTGCTCTTTAACCATAACGATACAGTTTAGAGTTAAATTTGATAAATCACAAGAAGAGAAGTTTGTATAAGTCCCAACAAGGTTGATTCATTTCGTTACCTATAGAATTTTGTTTAAAATGATGGTATGTTAATTTAATAAAAGTACAGATTAGCCTACTGTCATTAAGTCATTCTGAAACCCAGATAATTTGGATGGCATTTTTCGTATGAATAGATTTTAATGTTTTATACTGTGTCACCTTGTAAGCATGGCAATGCCAAATATCATGATATAGGTAAAAACTGATTAAATACAATGACATACATGTATGCTTTAGGTTTTATAGTTAACCCATACCTATACGAGTGTGAGTATACAGTCTATGCTGCGACTATGTTCAAATCACCAATAAATTGACTTTAGCAATGGAGAGCAAATTAGGATGTCTCGTCTTGTCAAATACAACAATAATGTATTCGTTCCTAAGTCACCTGCAGGCTATGAATCAGATGAAGAATAGTTACATCGCATTTAATTGACTTATTAATGAATCTGCATCTATTCATCTATCAAATATTAATATTACTTTAGGGTAGTTATAATTATCACGCAGGCCTACCTCTTCACGAAGTACCTTTAAAGTACTGCTTATTTTTCTCTTAAACTATCGGATGTTCAATGGCAATGATGGCAATTAAATTACATAAAAATTAATCTATTCTGTCATCAGAACCTCCCCCCTTTCCCAGCTCCCTCATATACACCTCTCGAAGCACTGTTAACTAATTCTGCTGTATTTACAAGTAACTATCGCATAAACGGTTGCCGAACGGAAAGTAACAAAACTTAATTCCTCCCTGAAATGTGATATCGATCGAGGAGGTTGAGATACACAGCAGACATGTATAGCCGTAGATAGGCGGCATCGATTTGTCTGTCAGCGTTTGTCCGAATTTCATAATCTCATCAACTTAGACGATATCACATCATATTTGCTGAACTTAGTAGAAAACTGGCACTCGCACCTCTTTCAATAATCATCATAAGGCTGAAAGGATCTCTTCAGATATTGCTTTTCTTCAACTCAATTCCTTAGCCGATAAAAAATCTACTAATACTATCTAATAATTAGATGTATAATAATGTTTCGATACCGCATTGATTGTTTGGCAGCAGTAAGCTAACTATTAGATTTTAGAAAAAAAAAAAAACATATCAATAAATAGTTATAATTTGAATATTGTCCAAAACTTAATGTATTCCACTTTGTGAAACTTCAACTTGACGTGTCTGTTAGTGACGACGCACTAACATATGAATTTGTTGATGTGTAGTGTGGGGCGATGCCCTAACACATAAATTTGAGTGAGGAGTCGTGAAAACACGAAAAGTAAAGCACATTTTTCAAAATTAAAGTTTACGTAAATGTACGTAGTTAAAATATATAGTTAGGTAAAATTCATAGAATTTAATGCTGTGGAGAGTTTTAGCTTTGTTAAGTTAATTTTTTGTGACGGTAGCTCGAATGTGCCGAGTCGACTTGAAGAGAAGCCTTCTGCTTGTGAACCTTAACGTTACGCACACTACAATCTACAATTTCATGTATGAATATTTCTGTTAATTAGATATCAGGCATGCTACGGTGGTTTTAGATAATGAACTCAACTCAAATATGAGCTGAACAACTTTAGTTTGTGTCAGTAGCCTTGTAGACAAGTGTTGTGTCTCTGAATGAACCTTGACTTTTCAAAACTAAAACCTACCATATATGAAAAACAGATGAATTTATATATACTCCGTTATCGGTAGGGAGTAATTTTGCAACCAAGTTTAAAACAAAATTTCTCAACGACTAACAGACTATGTTATATCCCCGCTGCTTTGTTTGCAACAGTCCAACCCTTCGAAGTGGTTGATACAAGAACAACGGAGAAGATCTATATTCAACCTCTCAGGCAGATTGGTCCACCGTATGGAGCAACACGTCGAAAGCGAGAACCTTCTCAGGGCAGCTCGTCTACTTCACTGGGTGACGTTAAGATCAGTCAGCTGCAAGAAGAGAGCAGGCAACCTCAGCAACCACGTCAGCTGGGTGATCCTGGATCAGATGTACCTGTAGGCGGAGCCAACGTTGAGATATCAAGAACCGAGAGGGGGATTGATGACTCGGCCCCTCCACAAGATGACCTGAGAGACTCCATCAGCTTCATCTCTGCCGAGGCCTATCTCGTCACCCGCACTCGCACTGATGCTACGTTCAGCATCAGTCTCAAGGTAATATAGTAATATAATAACAGCAATTAGAGTGTTATAGTCATCAATGACAACATCCAGCACTATTGAGTCAAAATCAAGCGAGCAAAATTATTGGTTCAAAACGGTGAAAATTCCAAAATCCATAAAATCAGTCAAAAGTAAAGGGAATTAAAGAAAAGGAGGTTTAGGCGCTGGTCGCAACTCATGGGCACTGGATGGAAAAGAGAGACGAAAAAATAGGTCTTCAACTGCCTATGGGACTGCCCATAGGAAAGCAAAGGGCTATATGATTCAAATGAAGACTTCCTAAGATTAGATGAAAGATAATTCCAGATCTGTGGTGCAGCTTGCCGCACAGCAAATGAGCTGAATCTACGTTTAACGCATGGTTTTCCTTAACGCAAAGGACACTGTCAGAAAGAGTTCAGCGGCATTGATTTAAGTAAAAGCAGATTATATATCTAATCGTTATTGCTAGTGTTTTCACAAATGATAGGTTAAATATATACATGAGCTTACACAATATGACTTCAATTTTAATTATTATGGAAGAAAAGCTATAGCCTTAAATTCGCTGCAATATCTACAGTTTTTCAATATATTTAAATATTCATATAATTTACATTTTCCAAAAAATAACGTAGTACAAGTTAGAAATTATATAAAAGAATTTTTTCATCCTTGAGTCTGATGGCACAGCCTGTAGTGCACTGTTATAATAACCAGGATAATTGCGAGTTCATGACTGTCTCTTAAAAGAAAGCTTGATGGGGGAATGATGGAAGTCCTGAGGGGAAAATATGCGTAAATTTTAAAAAGGGTACAGAAGTTCGTAAAATGAGCAGTAATGAAATATTTCTACCATACCCAATTATTTCTTAGGCCCTATTTATTTCAATTTTCCCTTTCAATATAAAGTGACGACCCTTTCTAGGTTGGTCTTTGATGTGTTTGCTTTTTAACAGCAGGGTAAGGGAAGTAACTGGGGGCAAACTGTGTTTAGTAACAAATTTCCCGATTTGGGGGGGGGGGGAGAAAATGTCCACTAGAGATGGGAATCGAACCGAACCCGAACCGAACCCAAAAATCTGGAATTTTGGCCGAACCGAACTCGAACCCAGACTCTGGCCGAACCCGAACGAACTCGAACTCTGACTTGGTCCAAACCGAAGCGAAGGATTTTACTGTTGTAAGCATAGCAACGTGGATATAACATAATCTGTTAGTTGTTGATAAATTTTAATTGTTGTAAAACTTGGTTGCAAAAGAAGTCCCTACCGATAATGTAGAATCGATAACTTCATATTTTATTCATAGATAGTAGGTTGTAGTATTGAAACATCAAGTTTGAAGCCGTTATTGACTGACGAACTCGAAGTAGCATTTCACGACGGAATCGAGGGCAGACTTAATAGTTTTCTTTTGCCGGTGGTGTATTTGCTTTATCTGGGGTCTCTACGACAGTCCCACGCTCTTCCTCAAACACAGCCTGAGGCGTAATGCTGCCCTTCTATCAGCCTGGGTTACTTACATCTGAACGTCTTATTGATTGGAGCCATCTTGTGCACAGAACTTTAAAATATATTCATACAACTGCTCCTGGAAAGAACGGTATTTGTCGCCATAAAACTTAACTTTTACTTTTTTAAAAATTGACTACAAAATTGTCTAAGATGTAAATGAGTTAACCCTTGCCTAGGATGTGAATACGTTTAAATATTATCGTTATTATTAACCGTGTCAACTAATGGTAATTTCTACACGGATTTTTGCGTTGTAGTCAACTTAAAGTAGATTTTGCTTTTTATAAGCAGAGCAAAAACTTGATTTCTTCTATACACATATCTAATGGTATGGTGAATGTTTATTCGCTTGACTGATGGAGCGGGATAATTCAACAGGAGACAGCTTAAAAAAAATTCTAAGTTTGCTTCCATATCACAGGTTTACTGAAAGGAGCTCCGGAGCGTGGTTTAAACTGTTGCCTCTTAGTTATCGAGCACTCGACATCGCCACTGGCTGGAGTCAGTAGCGATATCGGTAAAATATTCGACCACGGATCAGTATGTGCGGAGTTCAAATCCTGGGCTCCCCGTCGCTGAAACCCCTTTCGAGTGAGGAAACTGACGTTAACTTTAGCTCTACCAGTATATTTACCAGCAAGGTCGCTAGTATCTCAGTCACCAGCCGGTAATATATTTATGCTATAGTAAGGAGCCATAGGATTAAAGATCAAGAACCAAGAACTTGTAAAGAGGTCTCAAAGACCTGACACCGAGCTTGACACCGCTATAGAAATTATAGGAGGTTAGTATTAATATTATTGTTATTATTATTATTATTATTATTTTAAATTGCCCTGGGCTGTATAAGGCCCTGGGCTAAAATATAAGATAAAATAGACTTTATTTAATTAAAAGAAAGATGAAAAATATTTAAAATAGTTCCTCTACGCTCTGGGAGGCCGCATTCGCCAGTGTGCCACGAATGCATACAGCATTAAAACGCTGGAGTGCGATAGATAGGCGCTGCCATATAAAGGCTTTTTCACGCTGGTCGCCTGTAATGGCACTGGTTCTCCTGCCTAATTCGTTTAAGCAGTCAGACGCGGCAGAGTTGATGGGGCCCAATGTCTCAAAAGCAAGTGGCAGGAAGATGTAGCTGCTAGAGACTGCGGCATATTTAAGTGTCTTCCTATTGGCAGCAGCATGAAAGGCTGAGATTGTTTGCTGAGAATGTGTCTGTCACAGTGACATCCCAGCTGATACACTTGCCTTCTGCCTAAGGAATTTGAGATACACCGTCCTGTCGTTTCCCATCCGAACGGCTCAATCCCTGGGGCTCTTTTATGGCCGGAATATTTGCGCGAGCTAGAGCACGCCATACCAGATCATTCAGATACTGGTGTCTACCGATTCTGCCAGCGCTCCGCATGCACGAAAGGCCGTGAGTTATTATTATTATTAATTTTATTTTTATTATTACAATTATTATTATTATTATTATTATTATTCTATCGTCCTATCTACCGCCTGGAAACCTTTCAGATTCTTCTCCAATATTTCGAGAACTGGATCTCCTACCTATTATTATTACTGTTATTATTACTATTATTATTATTATTATTATTATCATTATTAATTTCTTTTAAATATATACCCCAGGTGTACGAAACCTGAGGTTTGATAAAAAAGATTCGATTATTCATCGTAATTTATTATTATTAATATTATTATTATTATTATGATTTTTATAATTATTAATATTATTATTAATATTAATATTATTATTATTATGGCTGAAGCCAGTGGCGAAGTCAGTACCACACTCGACCGCGGATCAGTATGTGCGGGGTTCAAATCTTGGGCTCGTCCGTCACTGACATGGCTTTCGAGTGAGGAAACTGACGTTAACCTTAGCCTTAACCAGCTTTTATTATTATTATTAGTATTATTATTAGCAATTCGCAACTGACTTTGATTTCATGATTTATCCTCAAATGATCACCGCCAAGGTTTATGATCAGTTACATACTACGTTTGTCATCTACTCTTTCTCATAAAAACTAAATCAATTACTGTCCGATTTTTTGTGTTGTGTCCGTGACACCGAAGAATCGACCAACCGTAAACTGAACTTGTAATAAGAGGCGACCGTGCAAGAACTGAGGAAGGGAATGGGAATCCACCTCAGCAGCCATATTATTCCTAAGCAATAGACTACATTAAGGTGAGGATAAAGAATAGCGTTTTGTAAATGGATTAATTCGTCGATCGGTGGTGAGCTCTTTATGGAGTGTGAAAAGCATGTGAGTAGGAATATGTTCCCTGGACCTGCCACTTGACAAAAACACTAGAGAGAGAGAGAGAGTGAGAGAGAATGAGAGAGAGAGACTCCCAAATGAAATTTGAAACAGTGCCATCCTGCAAATCAGGAAATTATGCTAACAACAGCTCTCGACCAGTCAGTTTAATATTTGTGGTTTTGTTTCATCGTCGTTTTATAACTTAAGCTGTCTGAGTCCGGTTTCCGACATTGACTCCTGTGTCCTTGTCACGGAGTCGTTGGATTTGATGTGGATTTACTGGAGATTGTAATCGATAAATGATTCGCTATAGGTGACAAGTTCTGTATACGACCTCATTGAACAAGAGTCGGCCTAGTTCTTCCTATGACGCCGTCAGATCATGGAAGAGGGGGAGCTGTTGTATTTAAAAAATTCATTCGATTTAAACTACATTTCTTGATTTTTACAATATTAGTGTAATTATGTCAGTCAATAGTCAATAGCGGTTTCGCAAAAACCGCTATTGACTTAATATTGAACTATATTGAATAAATGAATAAAAATTCATTTTTTTAGTCAGCTAAATAGTCAGTGTAGAGCAAGAGCTCTCAGTTTGAATTAGAAGGAAAAAAAACAATATACACGATCATTATATAAAATCAAGTCATACAGTGTTTTATGAATAATTTAGCCAGAATATTTTTGATTTATCAAATATCATGTACAGTATGCCTGATTTATTGGCAGGGAATGTTTATCCGCCATATACATAGAGAATAAAGAGCTGATGGAGGTCACATGAAATGGATAATAAGAAAGAACGTACGAGGACTTAGATGCATTGGTTTGTTGGATAAACATCTATTAAAAAGTATCCTATCCTTGACTATTTCAATCAGATTCTTAAATATTGAAAGTGGTGGATCACTTCACACATCGTCGGTCCTTCGTAATTCTCCAACAGTGACTATTAGTTTATCTTTTCTCTGATTTTTCCTCATAACAATCGAATAAAACTCTCGATGTAGGTTAATTTAGATCACAAACATGGAAAAGATTCCTTTGAGTGAACGTCCTCAACCTTAGCAAAGATCAATTGCATATCTGTATTTATATAGATATATACTACAGTATCTATCTGCTAGAGAATAAACAGTACAATCGGTGATAGGCATCTGACGTAGAGATATCTAATTATTATCTATCTACATTCAAACATTTGCTAAAGTAAGACTTTTATATCAGCATATTAATAGTTTTTAATGTCTAACAATTTTATGTACTATAAGCTTGTGGGCTATTTACTTAACTTCACTTTGTTTTGCATAGTAGTAGGCCAACATTAATAGAGGGCTGATAATGAGGATTAAAAGCTTATTTTGTCATCCAAAGATGATGCCAAGGAAGTGTCTAGGATTAAGTAAAAGATCAAGACAGGACATAAATGCCCTGTCTTGGTCTTTCTATATGTTCCAATCTTGAACTGAGAATATTTTATTACTACTATATCATTATTTCATTTTTCGTTTCGTTTCTTATAATTTGCCTAGATATTTCAGCACAATATATGGATCTAAAATTTAATGCCGTCATATCCACATCTATATCTGCCTACCTACCTATATCTACTCTACCTATACATTTCTATGAATGCATAAACATATAGTTACATGCAGGGCTATCTGTGTATGAGCCTGTTACATATAGATAATACTGGTATACTGATGTAGATGCTATTTTAAGCGTAGACCGTCATACATGTAATTTAAATTTTTGCCCTAAATGCACCCGTAAACCAATAGACCTAATTTTGCAAAGCATAAAGCATGCTTGCATTACCTCATAGATGAAAGGTGCTAAAGGACATTAACAGAAAGGGACTATAATTTGACATTAATTTATGTCTAAATCACAAATTTTCTTCCGCAATTTATAATACTGCGGTCTCAATTTTTATAACTATATTTTGTAAATCATGAAGACATCTCTAATTGATCTATGACGGATGATGACTTCGCCTAAAACAAGCAGGAAAGAGAGGAAGCTGAAATATAATGAGAAAATTATTTAGAAGTTCATACCAGAATAAAAAAAAGTTTAGTGTAATAATGATTTCACTGGTTCAACTTGTCATGAAACCTGTTGATCTGAGAGTAAAATCTCGGACATTCACTAGACTGGTTATACAGAAAATGATCTAAATTGACTAACGGATTATACATGTGGTTTTAAAAGTGATAGATATCAACATAGTTGATTATTTACTATAATGCGTGTTTACTTTTCTTGATTAAAACTTACTGTTAATATTGTTATCTTCATGTGTAATATCTAGACGTAAGAGTTCCATTAACTCATTCAATATTTTATCGCATCAGGCTTTTCAATAGTGCTCCATAATTACGGGATCATTGAGCTAGGGTTTTTACTTCAGTTTTGAAAAAATTGTAGAATCGGATGTTACACGTTTCGGCAATGTCTGAATATTTCCTATATTTAACGAAGCATTGCACATAATTGCATTTTCATTGAATTATGTATAGTAGGTATTGTCATATAGTAGGTATTAATAATAGCTTTTGTAAAATATCAAAGCAGAAAATAAATAATTATTATCTGCTTCTATAGAAACATAAACAATATTCCATAGAATTGTTCTATAGAAAATGATCTATAGAAACTTGAATATAATTAATATATTCAAACAATTGCAGTACCTTAATTGTTGTTGGCTGGAGCCAGTGGCGACATCGGTAAGATATTCGACCGCAGATCAGTATGTGCATGGTTCAAATCCTGGGCTCATCCTGACATCGCTTTCGAGTGAGAAAACTGACGTTAACATTAGCTTTTTTTAGCTTTTGTATAATCAATATGTAGTCCAAAACTGACGACGTAATTTCCACATGTGCAGATCAGAACGACGTCTCCAGATGGGTTGATCTTATTCGCGGGCACACCGAGCAAGTTCCACTTGGCTTTGGAACTTGTCTCAGGACACGTACGGTACGTCTTCAACACTGCATTCAGCATCCGATCTATTCGGGTGACCTTGAGACGACCCGTGACTGACAATCAGTGGCACTCCATCAGTGTGAGGAGTCAGTCGTTAACTGAGAAGATTCTGAGGGTGGATAACACTTCCAAGACAGACATCTACCCCATTACTACCTCCGAGCAGTCCAGCGTCGTGGAAGGGGCTGCCAGTGAAGAGCTGTACATTGGTGGGGTGCCTCACTCGTTCTATGAATCACTGCAGCGTCAGGTACCTGTGTACTTGTTGAATATAATTAATGGCTGCAGCTTCGATTTCCATATAAATTATGTATGCATGAAGAACATACCTAATTTTGTTTTTCTTGTAAAGTGAATTTGACTATATTTTGATAGACTACCTAGGCCTTCGGATGAATTCAATTCTTTAGAATCTATTTGCTCTCTTCAAGAACACTGGGATAAGCGATTTTCAAGTAGAAGCTAAATTTCTACTCATTATCTAGGTCTTGAAACTAAGAAAAGCAAAGTACTACGGAAATAGTATTTCTAAGAATAGATGCAAAAATGCAAAATAGATGAAGCAATACTACTTGTAGCAGTTTTAACATTTTATTAGTATGTAGGCCTACATAATACAGTTTATACGTACATTTTTGTACTTTAAAATAAAAGTGAATGATTAAATAAATAATTAAGTATTTGATCAATCCCGTTAATATTGCTACTTGATCATTCAATGTGAACTTTGGACTTGCCATTGGTCAAAGCACTGGTGAGAATCTCTCTAGATACAGTCACTCACTCTTACAGTCTCTTTGTGCAAATAAATTGATCATAAGTATTGCCTATTAATGTAAACATATTTCATTGCATTCGCCTATTAATGCAAATATTTGAGCAGTACTGGTAGTACTAATATTTGAACAGTGCACAGTAAATACTAGTACATTGAGAAGTACTTTATTACTTTTTCGTTGAATTAAACTGTGATTTTTACAATAATTCACAAGAATGTCGTTATTTTAAATTTAAATCCTTATGAAGGGAATCAGATTGTGACCGCTAAGAAGTTATTATAGCATAGCATGGGCTTGCGATAATTTGTGTACAATAAATCTTTACGTGGTGGGATTGCTGATATTTTTCACCTTTAATTGAATCTGTAAGTTGCACTGCTTAGTAGTGATATGCTTTACGACTCATCTGTGAGAGCAGCATATAAACGACTCGCACAGCTCAATGAGCGGACTCTTTTTAGCTGCTCACTGCTCTCAACTTGTCCAGGCACTTGCTACAGTCTAATGCTAGCTGCTCTCAACTGGTCCAGGCACTTGCTACAGTCTAATGCTCATTATTCTTAAACGGTCCAGGCACTTACCACTGTAACTACACTGAACCTGTGTGGCATACGTGACTACTAGTAGTTTAGGTCCTCTATGTCAGCCAGTGTTGCCAGTTGGGAGAATTTCACGCACAATTGGGCAATTTATGAGGTAGTTTTGTTAAGTCGTTGGGCTAAAAGTTGTAAGACATATGGTAACCCTGTATATTACGAGTGTTGTAAGCTAACTGTAGAATGAATGTACCGTAGACAAAATACATACGATGAAACGATAATCTGGAAAAAATTATATTAATATTAATGTCACTGAGTAACTACTTCAAAGTTAATAACCCTAAAATTTGCAAAACTCCTTTACTTAAATGTGTGCAACAAATTGCATACGCAGGTTTATATCGACATCGCTTTCCGAATGTACCATCATCGACAATCCTATTTCACAGGTGAACTCTCCCCATCTGAAACGGCTTTATATGAAGCGGCTTTATAAACTACAGTCTACATGCATCAACTAATAATACATGTACATGCAGTTAATAATTATTAGAGGCGGCAGCAGTCATCTATAGCTATTAAAATAAAATATATCATAGCTTTAGAAGTTGACAGTGAGAACCCGCCAGTCCTAGGTCGTTCGAAATGCAGGCCTATATAGGCCTGCATTAGTTTACTGATGTCCATGTAAAAATGTGTAATCAGAAATTTCTCTGATTGTAGTATCTGTACATATATGTAAACGTTTCAAAGTTACTTTTAGTACTCTTGAGTTACTGAGAATCTTTCTGACTTCAATTGCAGTAATTTCACATTAGTTTCTTTATCTGGTTAAACTACAGTCATTTTCGATTTAAAATAGTTCCATTGCGTCTTTGTATATTTTTTACGTTCAGTATACAAAATTTTTATAAAGAAGAGCAA
>CAJHZI010000466.1:305000-312500 GCA_905160935.1 Enchytraeus crypticus
AGCACTCTAATTGTTGTTATTATTATTATTCGTCTAAATTTCGTATCTGTCTCAATAATATTCTGAAAAATAGCAGGTCCAAATAAAAGAAATAACTGAATTTAAATGATATTAGGACATGTGGCTTCTTCAACTTTCCATCAAAATGTACCAGAACTTATACCTGGACTTATTCCCGTGTTGTGTCAGGAACACTAAAGAATAGCCTAACCATATAAACTGTACGCGTCGAAAGAGGCTCCTGAGCAAGAACTGAGGAAGGCAATGAGACATATCCCACCCTCGAAGTCCTATTATCCCAAAATCTATGGAGTACTCTATAGGCCTATGGAGCTTGAAAGCAGACTCGGACTATGAATATGTACATGGGACCTGCCACAAGGAAGAACATTATAGAGAGAGAGAGAGAGAGAGATGAATAGACACACTGCATCTTTCTAAGCGAACTAGATATTATTACAGTATTAGAAAGAGCCAGCTGTTCACTCAGAGCTCCAAACTTTTTAAAGATTATTCTTTAAATTTTCAATCTTTCTGAATTGACAACCACGTCTGGTAACGATTTCATTTTTCAGCAGAAAATTAAACATCTTTTCTTAGTCTGAGGTTAAGAAGTTTATCATCGGTAACTTTTAAAGCCAATAGTATCGAGAAAGTTAGTAAATCAGTTTGATTTAAACAAGCATTGGTATTTATTAGCCGATATTAACAATATATGGTATTGATTACAAAAATCGTAATTCAAATCAGAAGTTTTTTCTAACAATTGCACCATCTCATTAGAATGAAAGAGGCAAAATATTTGGTGTGAGCTAATTACTGTATGAATTCATAAGATGCTCTCAGGTTTGCCTGACGAACAATTTTTAGTTAAAGACTGTTCGTGGTGAAAAAGTTTCTGTTTGTATTCACTGTTCTGGCAGTAATTTTACCCATTTAACGCCCGTTATTACACAACCAATCATCTGGTAGTTCTACCTTTTAACAGTGCAACATTAACTACGTGTAGAATAGGCACCACGCAGAAGTTGAAACTGTAGCCAGTTACAAAACTTATAAATACATTATTTCTTCTGCTGCGAACAGTCCTTTTAATTAGAATAGGCTACACTGTAGAACTTCAAAATGCAGCGAGATATAAAATGTTCAAATACATTGCAAGTGTATTCTGGAATTTTCTTCTGCGACTAGTAGTTCTTTTAACTCAAACCCCTGTCTGCTTCTGTTATTAAATACATTTCAAGTGTATTCTGGAATTTTCTTCTGCTACTAATAGTTCTTTTAATTAAACTCAAATCCCTGTCTGCTTCTGCCTGGAAGTGCAACATCGGGGTTGCCATAAGGCTGGCCGAATATTAGACGACTCGGTCGAGGCAATATTTATCCACTCTGACATTTTATGCCGAGTGCATATTGATGTTGAGAGTTAACGGCGTGGCAAACAATAAGGCTGCGGACGACGGACGTCTTTCCAACGGCGTCCTTCCAATGGCGGCAACCATAGAGTGATGATAGGCTGGAGCGTCAATTGCTAAATGCGTGAAACGTGAAGCATTAAATTATAATTCATTGAAGTTCTCTTTGATTTTGAAACATTGCAAAGTATCTTTATTGAGCGTCAATAATTTGCACGGCTGGTATCTCCGATTTACCGGTAGTCGTTAAAGTGTAAGTAGCAGTCTAGTGTTAGGCCTACTTGAATAGATCGATTCAAATAAGTGCAACATAAATAAATAAATAAATAAGATTTTAACGTCCGGTTTCGCGCTACAAGGCATTGTCAGGGGCGTCTCAATATCTATATCGTTTTAATATATATATTTGCTAACAACAAAACATTGAAAAATAAAAAAGTATTCACTTAAAAATTGGTGTATGAATTCCCTTCGCAATAAAATAGTTTTTGTGCACATTTATTTGCACATTTCTTAACAGAAATTTTTCTTGGAGCTCGTGAGCAGCGAATTTTTCTCAGTGATTTTTAAACTGAAGCAAGAAAACTCAATACCGCTATGAATAAGGAAATTATTGCAAATGTTGAGATGCTGCACTAATGTGTGCGCATGTATATTAGCAGCTCGTACTCCATGGCTGATTTTATGGTTAGAAAATTGCGCCAGGGAATGTGTAACAAGAACGAAAGAGCCAGCTGAAAAGAAATCGCTACGTTCTTAAAAATGTGTATTAAAAGGCGCTGTCTATAAATTCCAATTCAAACATGTTCTAGCATGATTCTTCAATTATTCTTGAAAGCTATGGGAAAATGGTCCCTCCGATCAATTTAACTTCTCTGATGTCTGAAAAGAACCGGAAGGAAAGAGATAAGAAACTATTCATAGTAAAGATGCTCAGTTAGGCGCTTTGTTTAGAATCAAGCTGTATTGTCTAATAGCACACTTAAACGTAACAATAAAAATCGCACTTTATTGGCGCTTCCATCTATCGAGGCATAGCTCAATGCCATTGTATTAGTTATACAAATCAATTTAGTATTGCAACAGGTACTTCTTTTTATAATATAGTCATTATATACCAGTACAATGCTCTCTAATCTAAAAGACTATCATGGTTTTCCTCTTAATCCTATACAACATGTATATAGCTACTAGACTTGAACACTTTGTAAGCATCTTCGTGGGTTCGATTTCCAGCCGCGCTGATCTGTGAGTAAAATCTCGGACATTCACTGGACTGGCTACACGGAAAATGGACTAAATTGCCTAAAGGATATAACATGTGGTATTAAAATGATAGATATCAACATAGTTGATCATTTCACTATAATGTGTGTTATTATTATTATCTTCTGTGCATAAGTCACAGTTACTACATGTATGTGCACCTAGAAGCTAATACCTAAAAAGCTTGAAGCTTTGGCTAACGGTCAGTTGCTGTTGACGACACATTGGAACTTATTGTTATCAGCTCATTCCTCAAGAATTAGACTTGGGAAGGATGG
Organism: Enchytraeus crypticus; assembly: GCA_905160935.1. Classification (NCBI taxonomy): domain Eukaryota; kingdom Metazoa; phylum Annelida; class Clitellata; order Enchytraeida; family Enchytraeidae; genus Enchytraeus; species Enchytraeus crypticus. The sequence goes on from CAJHZI010000466.1 coordinate 307,960, forward strand.
GGGAGAGGGGAGAGGGGAGAGAGAGAAAGACGATAGAGAAAGAGAGGGTGGGTGAGTCTGGTCAGGAAGGGAATAAGGAATTGTGAAAGAAGAGATGGAAATTATTTGAAGAGAATTAACAAAATTACTCAGGGAAAGCATTAAATAAAAGTAAAGATAACAGAAAATGTAGCGATAAATACGACAACAACATTGCAATGAGAGTGTTATCGCGGTCCATAACAACCTTGAGCACTACGGAGCTTAAAGTGATCCAATGAGAAAAGTAACACAATGTTACAAAATATTAACACAATATATTAACACAATGGTGCAAATCCAAACATCTGGTTAAGAAGTTATACGATGAAATGCTACTAAATTCCGTCGATATCGAGTACTAAATTCCGTCGATATCGAGTACTAAATTCCGTCGATATCGAGTACTAAATTCGAAGACAATCAATTGTATGAAAAATATTACATATTGAATTATTAAAATATTTATTTAAACAATCAAGGTTTGACTATTTCTCTTTACTTTAATACTATAAGACAGATTGGTGGCTTCTTTAATGTGAAGTAAGTTGGTGACATATAAGGCTCATTCAGTGTAAATAGTGCCTGCTAAACTGCAAACCTGCTAACTACTGTATAGCCTTTAACTAATTTATTATCCCATAGATATTGTAAGAGCAAACATTATTCACTTTCGCTAATTTATCACTTTATTTTAAAATTCATTTTTTATTTTTGTTCACATGATTACACACTTCAAATACCACATGTGTTATATAGTTTTTCTTGCTTAGATACTGATTTTGTAATTTGCATTATTGACTCCTTCTTCTCCTTATTGGTAATCGTTGCCTTTTGTTATCACACTGATTGCAGTCGGGTTTAAGAGTAACCACCTAACACTACGAACGCACGGGAATTTTTTCATTCAAAGATGTCAACACGTTTATTTTTTTTACCCCAGTGTAAAGAACCTGGGGTTTGATAAAAACGATTCAAGCAATACGTGCTGAATCGCCGCCCGGCATTATTATTATTATTATTATTATCATTATTATAATTATTTCGATATCTGCAGATTTATCATCACTAATAATCATAAATATTTCGTGACATCTAGTTTGTTTACATATAGGAAATGAGTTGAGGGCCGATCCATTTCTCTATCAAGCAATTAATTTTTGTTCACTGACACATAGGCCTACTGCGCAATATTTTATCCAGACAAACGGACTGCACTGTTTCCGATCTCGCTTATTATTCTGTCTATGATTTTACAATGGCTTTCTCTTGACATTCAACTATACTTTTAGCTGTACATTCTGCTTGAAGCGTCCTTGACACGGCTTTCGAGTGAGGAACCAAACGTTAAATCTTAATTTAGCGTATAATTATATTCCACGTAGTTGCGGTGTGAGTAGACTTCCTATTGGACCTCACACAGGAAATGTATGCAAGTATCTATTAGCTGGAGCAATTTGTAACAGTAAGGGGCGCTGTGGCGTTAAGGCAAAGGAACAGCACGACCATCGAGAGTTGTGTCCGGGGAAAAGTGAAACAAATCGCTGTAAGGATTGGAAAAGTCAGGGACTGTTGGACGCTAAGGATAGGCCTATTGAACTATAGGATAGGATTTCAACGACGACCTTCTTTCGGTCAGTTAAACAGTTGAATCTCGAAATGCTCCATCGTGGATTTTATAATGCTAGAGACTCGTAAAGCCAACGCCATGATAGAAGCAATCAGTGTGCATAGATGAAAAGCAGGAAAGCAAACATGAGCTGTTAGAATCAAAGTTTGCAATTATAAATTCTTGCAACTTAAATCTGTGCTGTGTCTAAATTGTTTGTGAAAGTTATGAAAACCGTTCGTATTCCATAATAGCTGACTAGATGCGATATTGATGTTTTCAAATATAGAATTATTAATAAGAATTTTTGTTGAATAATGGCATGGACCCATTAAATTGAAAAATATAAAACATTTGTCTGAAGGCAAATAGCTGTTACAATCGATTGTGTGATCGCTAAGGTAAATGAAAATTACTAAAGAGTATCAAATGTGCCTTAGATTTGATTTGAGGCTAAGGCTAAGTTTTACGCTAGTTTCCTGATCGAATGACATGTCATTGACAGGGAGAGCATTAATGGTATATTACCCGAGAGCTTGAATGTATAAATATCATATTACTGCCCAGTATTTTCTACGGTTCTTCCATATTATTTTCGTGCATAATATATTGCTAATCGATTTACTATTTCTTGACAAAATGATATTAAAGACGAAGGCCTGATACTTGTAAAATTGACTTAACCTTGTTCTTCGGTCTTTGTTTTTTATTCAAAACACTATGAATTATCATTCAAAAATTCTCTAGCTTAATAAACCACTGTGATACTATGAAATGATGCTATATGGTGACTCCAACAAAGTTGTAACTTATAAGCCCTACAAACGCTACTTAGAGATAAAAAGCGAGAGCGAGATAGTAAGAAGAGAGTGTGAAGTAGAATGAGAGAAAGACAGAGAGTGAAAGGAAGTGGTAAGAATAAGATATATTAAGATGAGTAGAAGACATGCTGAGGAAGGCAATGGGAAACCACTTCAGAAGCCATACTTTTCCCAAGCTATAGGCTGCATAAGGTATGGATAAAGCATAGACTTTGTGAAGGGATTAACTTGTTGAACTAAGAAGTGCTCTTATGGAGTGAGAAAGCAGACTTTGAGAATGAACATATACCTTGAACCTGCCACTAAAGAGAAGACATGTAGTTTGTCTATTCCTGCTAATATAACATCCCTGACCTATACAAGTATGGAGTAGATGGGACGTGTGTGGTCAAGTGAAAAAATCCTCAATGTCTACTGGAGGCTAAGTGAAGTTTTTAACTGATCCACATCGTAAAGAACCCTGTATTCCTCCGCCTAAGCAGTCCAATTAACAAGAGTTAGTCAAAGCCGTTCTTAACAGCCACGGGTTTCTTTGTTTAAGCCTGCATTTGTTCAGTCAATCTTATAGACCTAAAAGTATTTTCAAAGTTTAAAAGAAAACTTAATCGAGTACGTTCAGTAGAATAACAGAAGTGCATTCGATAGAGGTACATTAAAGAAAACTGTGTTGATTTATGTTAATGGATAAATACACACGTTATTTATAATGAATTGTATGAAACATACTGAACATTTTATATGCGACTTAATTAATTATTAATCTCTATCGTTTTCATAAACGCTATATTAACCGTATGAAATTATTTCGAAAGTGGATGCATTACATGTGTCTGTGCTTGTTAAACTGTGACGAAATTAATAATATAATAATAATAAAAATCAAATAATTCAGTCTGGCTACAGTCAGTAGATTGTATCTCTAGTACAGTCAGATCAACAAAAGTAAATCATGCAGTCAATCAGTCATAATCAGGCCTAACAGTATCTATGGTAATTAGCTCTGAATGCCAAAGGAGACACATTTATATAAGACTTCTGCAATTTGAAAGATCAAGTGGATTGCAAGGTAGAGCCATAACTACAGAGCAACTAATCTCATTACCGTCATTAATAGTGGATCTTTTGCCAACAATTGTAATTGTTGGTGAATTAAATTATTCATAATATACTAACCTCATTGAGAGATTTAATTGCTCAACAAAAAATTAGCTTCCGGCTAATGAATCAATTTTCGAGTAACTGAATTAAATTCATTAATTCGTGGTATTTCAAGTAACATCTATAATGCAGTTACAAATTTCTCGCATTTGAAGATCAATATTAGTATATAATTCCTTCTCTCTTTCATAGTGCACTGACTACAGGCAGGTCCATGGTATATAACGTCTCTACTCTTCTCTGTCTTCCGCTTCCTCTGCATGTCCACATATCAGTAGATCTTTAAATCATCTAACATACCTAATCCCGGCCGGTCTTTGCATCTATTTTCTTCCATTCTTCCTTCTATGACCCCTTTTAGTAGACTTTCCCCCCTAAGAATATGTCCTATCCAGCTCTTTTCCTATTTCTTAATGCACTTATCAACTGTCTATCTGTGCCAACTCACTCCAGGACTTCCTCATTTGTAACCTGGCAGAGACCAGAGAATAATTTATCGGAGATAAAATGAGTAAAACTTACACATTTGCTACAAAAACATTAACGAATGGATAAGTTAAATGAGATATAGGAGATGGACTGATGATATGGTGTGGGACAGAGAGGACTGTAGACAGTCTATTCGTATCCCGAGCCTGGTTAACCGGGGGACTTAAGGAAAGACGATGATGATGAAGATCAATATTGATACTGACATCACTGTGTTGTATATTTGGATTTTTCACCTTTCAAGTGCCCTTGGATGTCAAATTGACATTAGTAGGCTCACTATCAGGGAAGAGACTTGCAAGGGAGGGGGGCTTAGCCCCATAAATTCGGTGCTCAGCTCCCCCAACTTTCAGCCTCTTATCGGCATGGGCTATAAAGGATGTCGAATCCCCATCCATAGCCCATCCCTAGTTAATCACCCTAGTCTCGTCCCTGCTTGATATTGT
>CAJHZI010000466.1:315000-420000 GCA_905160935.1 Enchytraeus crypticus
CCGTCTTTCTCTCTCTCCCTCTCCCTCCCGCCCCCCCCCCTCTCTCTCTTAATATTTGTTGTGTCGTGCGCGCTCTGAAATAAACACATAAACCAATCAATCGACCAATGAATCAGTCAGTCAGTTAATCAATCAGTGAATCTATAAAGAAATCACTCAATGAAACCACATTGCTTGACAAATCAAATATAAGAGAAATCAATTAAATACTTTATAAACAATAATTAATTAATCTTTGATGGCTTTCTATTATCAATCTATCACTTTAACCGACTTCGCCACTGGCTGGAGCCACTGGCGAAGTCGGTAAGATACTCGACCGCGGATCAGATGGTGCGGGTTCAAATCCTGGGCTTGCCCGTCACTGACATCGCTTTCGAGTGAGGAAACTGACGTTAACCTTAGCTTTTAGCTTTAAACCAATCAAAATGATTTTGCAATGCCGTCTAAATGAGTTAATCTCTTTACTTGCTATGCATTTTAATAGTTCGTTTTTCATTCGTTGCCTTACAATTACAAATCAGTCTATAGTACGATTATATAAAGCTATTAACTAACTGATAGACTGATTGATTGATTAATTGATTAGCTGATTAACGCTCAGGTTGGAGGACGCTTGTTTGTTGTGTATAACGTGGGTCTGAGGGACCAGTCAGTTGGTCAGCCCTTTAAGAGACTCGACGACAACAAGTATCACGTGGTCAGGTTCATGAGACGTGGGGCTAACTCCACCCTGCAAATAGACGATCTCACCCCAGAATACAAATATCCTGCAGGTTTCTATCTCTCTGAACTTTATACCTTTTCTACGCTGAGAAAAGTTCAAGAAGCGTATGTCCAAAGAACTTTAGCTTATATTTATAACAGCTACACATGGCAAAATTAGCGATTAAATTGATAAATTTTTCAAAAGTCAATTAATTAAAATTAATTATAACTAAATTAAAGGATTAAATTGATAATTGTTTCATAATCGTTCATTAAGAGTATATTTTCCTTTTTTCAGTTAATTGTTATCGGGGATATTCGATTTAAAAGTAATAATTGAACTCTGTAAAACTGTAAGAGACTGTAATTGCAATCGAATACAATTAGACTAATAGAAAGTATTGTTCTACCGGTACTGATTTATACAACGTATAGGAATTATATCCCTTCACATTATAACTGAGTAAGGTATTGCAAAATAACCTCTAACGCCATGCTGTTTCGAAGCAAAGACAACAATATGGCTTCATAGATGCTTAGTCTATGTATAATCCTCTAGATGAATGACACGTTTTCTGATTCTGAAAGTATCAAGTAAGTTTCAAAGTAAGTTGAAATATATGATTCGGATACAACGTTTGGAAAACCATTAGAATTTGGCGATGTCAATTTCTCTGCCGAACGATCTTTCGTGTTTTGCTCTAACTTACGTGTGTCGTTAGAGCAAAAGAGGCTGTGCAATGTGCAGTGTGCAATGTGCAGTGTGCAATGTGCAGTGTGCAATGTGCAGTGTGAAATGTGCAAGCAATGCGTGGCCTTTTCATGAATTTTTAAACCGGACTTATTTGAGATTAATTATGCTAGAAAGAATAATTTAAAATTACAAAAACATGTCATTTACCTACATAATTATATACATGCACATATATAATATATACGTATACAACAACACTAATAACCACAATACGATTAGAGTGCTATTGTTGTCCATGACAACATCGAGCACTATGGGATCAAATCAAAACCATGGAGCAGCATGTGGGTAATAACCGGAGCGAGCCAAAATCCGGGTAATCAGTCCATGGAAGGGTACTAGCGGAATGGAGGTTCAAGTGTTGGTCTCAGGTCATGAACATAGATTTGATGGATAGGAAAAGTCAGAGAGAAAAGCTTCCAATCGTCTATGAAACTGTTCGTAAAGTAGGAAAGGCTGATTAGGGGTAGATGAAGGGGTGCGCAGAGTGGAAGGAAGAGAATTCCAGATCTCTAGGGACAGCATGCTGGAAGGAGCGCCTAGACAGCTTGCTACGCGAAGGAATGTTCTTTCTATCTAGAGTAACTAACTTAGAGAACCTTATAGATGACTGCCTGGAGGTAGGGTGCTCCATTTGTAGTAAGTGTGATATGTAACCGTTGTTCTCTATGTACAGTAAATACAATATGCTAATAAAATAATACTATATGGTATATATTATTTATAAATTTAACATTACGGTATATAATGTATATACAGTAATAATTTGTAAGCACTGATGATAGAGTGTAACAAAGTAGTTGTTTGATTGCAGGGAGACAATTGAAGACGTTTGATCACCAGTCTCGTGTTTACATCGGCGGTGAGGTGGATGTCATGGGAAAACTTACGAAGCCTTTCATAGGAACTATTTCAGGTAATAAATCTAACAGTTTTACCTTTTATACAACTATAAATATACAGGGTGCGCATTAAAAAATATCCTCGTGGCACAATTGCGATAGCCTAGTCAATTCTGAACATTTCGCCTTGAAATTTTAAGGTTCTCTTGTGGAGGAATTTAGCCACAAGCTGACCAAATTTTGTAAAAATATTTTTAAGGGAACCGGAGCTATCCAAGTTTTGCGAAAAAAATTGATTTTTTCATTTAACACGCAACGTAAAACGCCAATTAGAATCAATTCTTTTTTGAAAATGTGCTGACCCTGAAAAAGGCCCTTAGATGATGACGACTCTGATATTATGCTACAATGTATTACACTAACACTATTCTGCTGAAACTGATTGAAGACTGCAACAAGTTAAAGTCAAATGATTTAATTTTCCAACAGGACGGCGCGCCGGCTCACACTTCACGTCTTGCGCAATACTTTCTTGTACAATACAGGCCAGATTTCATAAAAATGGCTGATTGGCCTCCTAATTCTCCAGATTTTAATTCACCTGATTCTTTGTCTGGAGACTCATGTTGGAAAAGTATCGTGCTTTCAAGCCCAAACCCAGAAACACAATGGAATTCAAGGCTGTACTTCAAGAGATCTGGAAAGACCTACCACAGCAGCCCATTGACAGCGCAATTTTATCTGTAAGAAAAGACTTCTGGCCGGCATTAAAACCCAGGGCGTTCATTTCGAGCACACATTGTAGCACAATATCTGAGTCGTCATCATCTAACGGCCTTTTTCAGGGTCAGCACATTTTCAAAAAGGAATCGATTCTAATTGACGTTTTACGTTACGTGTTAAATGAAAAAAATCAATTTTTTCGCAAAACTTGGATAACTCCGGTTCCCTTAAAAATATTTTTACAAAATTTGGTCCGCTTGTGGCTAAATTCCTCCACAATAGAACCTTAAAATTTCAAGGCGAAATATCAATAATTGGCTAAGCTATATATATATATATATATATATATATATATATATATATATATATATATAATACAATATATAATTAATTTAATTACTAAATTTATTTTACCCGTGTTGTGGTGTCTGGGATGCTGAATTGTGCAGACCAACCGTGGACTGCACGAGTGGTAAAGGGCGACAGAGCGCTAAGATCCATACCAACGTCAGACGGGGCATTTGGTTGTTGAGAGCCTAGGCTCCAGTAATTGTTGAAAAATTTTCTAATCGCGACCCTAGAAAAAAGTAATAAAAAATTATGCGAATACATTTGGGAAGGTGCTTATAATTAACTATAGTAGTACGACTTAATATAATCTGTGCTAATTCTGCGAAGGTTCCATTTTACTGAAATAGGGTTCGAACCATTTCTGAGGAAGACGAGGGTTGCTGGCTATAAGTATAATTCCCTATACTAACAGGACGAGACCTTACTTAACAACCTTTAATACACTTACATTCATACCCATATAATACCACCTACTACAAAAAATAGTTACTGTTGCTTAATTTAACTTACTTAAAATGTTCAAGCTTGTTACTTAACTTACACTTATAATTTGTATAAAGTTACAAGTAAGTATTCTTAACAGCTTACCTGAAGTACCTGTTGCTGATGTTGACCCACGGACAACACATATACATATTTACACATGCAGAAATTTATGACTCAAGGAAGAGTTAAAGACTAAGAGTAAGGTATAAGAAACCAACCAAAGAGACAACGTAAGAGAGGAGTGAGAGTCTATCAAGAGAGATTGAGGTATCAGAATCCCAAGCAATGAGAGGGACGCACAAGTAGACAAGGTTTCTAAATTCTAGTCGTGTACAATAACAACGTATACATGCAGTGCACAAGAATCGAACCTGTACACGTTAAAGAGTTTTTAGAGCGGATAGCAGCAAAGGAGTAGCAATGAAGAAATACTATCGTTTCATTTATTATGAATACTACTAAATTCATGCAGCCTACTTCAATTACTTATTAACAACTGTTAACAGATTTAGCAGGTTAACATTAAATGTTAACAGGCTTAACGGGTTAAGATTAACTGTTAACAGGTTTGGTGCTGAATGGAGAACATATTTTATCGCTAGCTGAGGAGGGCGACAGTAGAATTACAATAGAGGGGAACGTTAGGAGAAACACCACCCCAATACTTTATTATCTTAGGTATGCTTTCTTATTTTAAAACAGCTAAGGTTAACGTCAGTTTCCTCACCCGAAAGCGATGTCAGTAACGGGTGAACCAAAGATTTGAACCCTGCACCATCTGATTCGCGATCGAGTATCTTACCGACTTCGCCACTGGCTCCAGTCACTGTATTAAACATGCATATACTTAAATCTTATTCTTAATTCAGTTTTTTCTTAATGGTTTCGGTTTTTCATATAATAGAAATATGAAACAATTCTATATTTAAGTAGAATAGGGCACCAAATCTATCGGTTATTTGGCCAAGTTGACAACTCGCCTGCCTGATAGGTTAGAGGCTATAGAATCAAATTCAGCTAGATTGTCTCAGACGATCCCTGGTGTTACAAAGGCTTGCGTTGAACTTCGTTACTAGGCCTATATTACTCTTTACAATTAGTTATAATAGTGAAAAGCTGAATTTTGATTACTAATATTACATTTTAACATCTGCAGAACGTTACAACATAGATCAAAAGTTGTTTTTCTCTCGTCAGAAGCAAAATAGGTGACGAAGGCATCGACCTTTGGCCTGCTGCCTTCAGATCAAAAGAGAATTATGCCAGGCTGATTATGAGTGCTGTGTCTCAGTTCACAGGTTTATTCCAACTTAGGCGTTTGTTACCGGTGACAAAAAATAAATGTTGACAAATACTAAACATTTTTACCTTTTACTTTCTGAAAAGGACTGCAAATGGCTATGCTGGTGATTACAATTTAAAAATTTAAGAGGCTAATTGCAATTAAATTATTTAACGATTGATTGATGGACGATATCAATCGTATATCTATAGATATCTATAGATATCTATATATCTATATATATCTATAGATTGATATCGAATATTTATAGATAGCTTGATTGATTGATGACAGGACGGCTGACACGCGGCCTTCAGATGGTGCCTCCTCGGATGATCTCCTATGGAGTCTGCCTGACTCCAGTAACTCCACTCAGTCCTTCCTGTCTGTGAAGGAAGCCCATCCTTCGGTAATTAACTTGAGTAGCCTTTCAATCTGACGCTAGAGTTGTCTTTAGCTTTTGATATGCTTTGAGATGAGTATATAATTTCTCATTGACATCAGCTAGTAACTACTTTGATCACCCTCTTCGATCGCCATCTTTTTAATGATAAGTTTTCCTTCGATTTGTCACAAGTGTGAATGTAATCGTTATTATTAAAATAAATTAAATAAATAAATAAATGTTGCAAATATTTACATACAAACCTAAAAGTTTACTGAGAATAATCTTAAGAGGGTTGAATGCTAGACTAGCTCACAATGTCGAGTGCACAAATACCCCTTTAGCTAAATACTTAACAATTATTAATTAATTGTTCGAAGGGGCAGTTTAGCTATGTGTGTTCCACGTCATTGACAAATAGATACAATAATAATAATAGTTTTTAAAGTTTCTCTGGCTTTTATAACTGATTTAACATATTTAACATAACATAACAGTTCTGAGTCAGAAAGTAAATTACAGCTTGTTTATGATACATTCAAATCACTAATAAAATAGGCCTGCCTAATTAACTAACAAGAATGCAATGCATATTTATGCTTAACTAACACAATATATATAAATATATATAATATATATAATATTATATATATATATATAAATATATGTATATATATATACATGTATATTAAGCTAGATAATGACACTACACAGTTGTATTTACAAAAAGGAAATAGACAGCTATATTTGAATGAAAATTCTAGTTTAATATTTTTATTTTAGACCTAGCCTAATGACACATCTATACACCCTAAAATACCTAATTAATATCTAACAAGTAATTATACAAATGAGGCAATATTACACTGACTTCTTCTATTTATCGTACAAATTTTTAAATTGATTTATGGATTTGGCTTCTACAACTTCCTCTGGAAGCTCATTCCAGTTATTAATAGCTCTCTGACTGATTTAGTACTATTTCATTTCTGAATACAGCCTCAAGTCTACATAGAAGATGCTTCAGTAAGTAAAGGCCTTATTTACCCCAAGCTGGACGAGCATCAGGAGGTTCGACAGAAACAGGCTGGGAGGGATTGTAGTGAGTCAGATACTACTGATGTGCTTTGTCATGGGAGTGAACGACAAAACAACTCCACAAGTGCCTTAACCAATGTTCCACCTACCTCAATACAGCCTATCAAACCATACAGGTATTTTGCGCGTGAGAAAAACAAGACTAACGAACCAATGAATATTTGAAAGTGAGATGAAATTGATTGGTGAATGAATGAATAATGCAGAATGAATAATACATGTATAATGCAGGAAAGAATGAGATATGATCAACAGACGAATGAAAAATGGAACACAATAATGGAGAAACTATATCGAAGGAAAATTCTAACAAAAGACTTAATGATGGCAGTCAATCAATCAATAAGAATTTAACGTCCGGTCCGTCAATGTCAGGGACGTCTCATGCAGACTCTGCAAATTTAAACAGAAGCCAAAACACCACTCGAAAATACCACCTACTTCATGATGTGTTTCTCTAGTTTTTCGGTCTCTAATGATCCAGTTTGTCAATAAATAATCGAATTATTGACACAACGAGTTAATGAATTAATATTCCAATCATGATTAACATTAGGAGTCGCTTTATAGTTTGAGCTAATTAATGTATTAAGTTCAATCATGACTAATATTAGGAGTCACTTTATATTTTGAGCCAATTAATGTACAAATTCAATCATGTTTATAATTAGGAGTCACTTTATATTTTGAGTTAGTTAATGCTGTAAGATAAACCATATAAATATATACATTTCTATGCGCGTGAAATCATTAATTTAAAATGTAGACAAACGTCATTTAAAGTTTTCATTATTTCTGTGTTTTAGAGATCCGTTTTCGGACGATAGCAATTCCAGCATCATGCACCCCGGTGAGAAATCAGGTGGGGCGCCGCTAGCCCAGGGGTCTGGGGACCCCCTCACCCCTCCAACCTTCCGCCTTAACTATGACCCCTCCACCCCGCGAACTTTACCTGAGAGTGATAATAGTCATATTCGGTCAAATGGTAATATAGACTGGGCTTCCAATCCCACTTCCGCGGCCTCCGATGTAAAGTCAACCGTAGGTCGGGCGATAAAACCACAGCCGATTCAGTCGTTCGGGGCTCATGTAGGGTTAATCGTGGGTATCGCAGTGGGCATAGTTTTGGTGTTACTGGTGCTAGCTCTTATTGTGTACAAGTGTAGGAGCAGGGATGAAGGGTCGTACAGTATTGATGAGAGGCGCATGGACATGTGTAATAGAAAGCCGTTAGTACACGCTAATGGTCGAGCAAATGGTACCAGGCAAAAAAGAACTGGTACGCAAGAGTGGTACGTCTGACGTATTATTTATTAAGACTGGAATGTTGTAAGTGTTCTTAACTATGAAATTGCCAGTTTATAGTCGGAGCCGCTAGAGAAACGACAAACTGTTAAAGGCATTTGTTGTACGAGGCGACGGAGCAGAAACTGAAGAAGGCAATGGGAAACCATCTCAGAAGCCATATTTTCTTAACCTGAAGGCTAACGTGTAGTTTAACGTCAGTTTCTTGTCTCGATATCATGTCAGTGATGGATCATGGAAGAGCACTGGATCCGATGATACGATGTGCTGAATTCAGTTCTTTTTTCCTGATGATTCCATCCCAAAGGCTTAGCCTCTGGGATGGAATCATCATGTTGATCAACGGAATACACTTACTGAGGGTGATAGCGGACTATGAGTAAGAAACTGTAGCCTCAATCTGATATTTGACAGAACATCACGAGAACTGTTTATGGAACTGTTGTGTTTTTAACTAAGAAATTACACACAGAACCATCGCTGATAATGTGAACATCTAACTCTAAGATATCATTAGGCTATGATATTTATGGTAAACAATAATGTTATATTTACCTTACGAAAACTTTAATAGAATTTAAATAAAGTGAATTAAAATGCTTTAAAATTAGTAAACGGAGTGAGCTTGTTGGAGTGAGATTGCTATTAGTTACCTTTTTTCAACAGGGTGTTCCAGAATAACTGCAGTACTTTGAAGGATAGTAACTTTAATAATATTTGATATCCGAGCTTCTCACTTAATGCATTTAATCAAAGATAACTGCCTTTTCTATGAATCTGTTCAATATCTAACAACTAGAAATCCATTACATTTCTTCAGTCAATCTGTCAACCGTGATAACACTACTGACCTTAAAAACAAAGCTACATTCAATTCAGTTGTGATTCTTTAACAACTTTCTTCTGCTATTCCTAACGATCGCGTCCTTTAACGAGCACATTTATATATTTATTCTTTACGTGATTGCGATTAGTCTAATTGATCCTAAAAGTGTGACGACTGATTGCCAAGGTTGAACGATACAGCCAATAGGAAATAAGTAAGCAGACACTAGAAGGTGAAGGCCGGACGCAGGGTGTTGACACACACATGCTCTTCTTGCTTTGTCTATCAAAGCCGTTTGATCTTAAAAGCACAAACTAATCGTTTTTAATGCGTTTCTTTATTATTAGAAGATAGGGAATGGTATAATGCTGTATCCGTATGAAATCAACAGCTTAAACGGGGTAAATACCAATATAACTGTCAATTTAAGGAACATTTTATAATTTTTCTTATGTTTATCATTGCGTTCATTAATTTGAATGTCTCAATAGCGCAATGGTTAAGGGTGTAGATAACGTCATGAAGTTTTAAATGAAAGACCCTGAGGTGAATCGAACTCTCGTGGGTTCGAATCCTAGCCGCGCTGATCTGAGAGTAAAATCTCTGACATTCAATATTATTATTCACTGGACTGACTACACGGAAAATGGACTAACTTGCCTAACGGATATAGCATGTGGTACTAAAAGTGATAGATATCAACATAGTTGATCATTTCACTATAATGTGTGTAATTATTGTTATTATTGTTATTCAATGCATTGTTTGTCAACAAACGACTATCAGCTGTAGCGTCGTCACGTGAACGGTGACTTCATGACTGGTATTCAGGATTAGAAATGCTCATAGCTAATGAAAAATGATCTAATTATATAAAATGAAGTCTAAAAAAATTTCAGTGAATCGATAGGTCCGTGGAATATTAATTTTCCTGCGCTCGATTGCCTTCTCTTAGAATTAGCATTATGGCCCAATTACTACAACAGAATAATATAAAAAAGACAGTAATAGTAATAACAATAATAACTTTGCGAATATTAAAAATAATACTAAAGTAACAACAATAAAACATTAATAATCTTATCATCATTATTGGCATTTTATTATTTTTCACTTATTTCTATCATAAATATTTTTACTATACTCATTAACACTAAATATTGCAAATAGTCAAGTTAATAAAAAGAAAACTATTAACCTAGACAGTGAAAAACCAGAAGAGAGAATTACTCTTTTTAATTAATATAGCTAGAATAAACATAGGCCAACACATGAAAAAACTATCTTGTAGAATTAAAATGAATGAATAACAAAAACTTAACGAATGAATAAATACATTCATAGCATTGTTTGATAATGATAACTTCTACGAGGTTGTTCTGACTATTGCATAGAAACCAAGCAAGGACTTGAGGTATTTGCCTCTACACACAGTCTGGAGGCAGATTCAAGAACGAAACTGACTTTTTAAAATATTGTTTCCTACAGCCGTACGAATTTTATAGATGATTTAAAAATCCACTCGCATGTGGACATCAAGAGCAGAACGGAAGATAGCGATAAGTAGAGGCGTTATATACCATGGACCTGCCAGTAGGCAGTGCACTGACAGAGAGAGATAGTCTTAGATTCTGTTTTAAACCATTTATGCACGATGAATTATAACCGAGTCCAGCTGTGAATAAGACTCTAATCTCTTAAGACAAAATTAAGAACAACAAGAAACTGAATTTCAACGCTTGATATAATTACATATATACGTGATTATACTATAATTTGAGAATCTCTACATCATATACCTTGTACTTGTAAATGCCAATAAATGTACATAATAATTTCTAACAACGTGCGACAATGTTCAGTGAATAGAACAATCCGAATTTTAAATACTGTAAATCGGTCACGATTTAAAGTCGGATTACGTACAAGAAGGCGATGTAAGGTGCGTAAATGTATAAGGCCTACCATAGATATCGCACATCCAATTCCTATTGCGTATATATTTAGAGCGTTTACAATAATCAATGGTTTCATGCTTTGATAATGCTCTAAATTTGACGAATTATTAATTATATTACCAAAAGCAGTCTTCTAGCCTATTCCTAAATTTTAATTAAGGTATTGGTTCTACAGGAATTAACATAGGAGTCAATATCAACTAATGCCTCATTGGGAGTTTCAATTCATTTCATAAATTCAGAGTTCTAAAGGTAGTGATTAGTAATTTTATTAATAGGAGCAATTAATATGCTGCTTTATTACAGAAATTACACTCATTTACATGTAAAAGCTGGTGAAAACTGAGGTTAACGCCAGTTTCCTCACTCGAAAGCGATGTCAGTAACGGGCGAGCCCAGGATAATTATTACAATTATATTGATTATAATTATAAATATTACTATTATTATTATTATTATTATTATTATTATCTGATGAATTAAACTCTGGCCATTAGAATCAGAGCTCAGTAGATGGCATGATGGGTCCAGTGTGGGATCCAGAAGGAATAAAACAGTTATGAGAACACCCGGATGGTTTTGCACACTGAACCTCAAAGGGACTGGCAATCCTCAGTATGAACTTCCTAGGAGTCAGGCTTGTCTTTTCCGGCTTTGTCTTGTCTGCCTCATAATGTCAGGAACCAGCTAAAGGCTGCAACGACTCACACCATATTTGGGCAGCAGAACTTTTTCGGCAAAGATATATGATTCAAAATATTTATGATTTGAGATCGCAGCGTGCCCACAACTTCGTGGCCCTTATGCTACTCACTACCACAGAATTTTCTTCTGGACTGACTAAATGTCAGAAAATGTTGACGCTGGAAATGATTCGTTTGATAATAATCTAACCCTACTTCCGTAGGGTTAGATTAATACCCCTCTCCAAATTATTACTACTATATTATTATTATTACTATCCTTTATATTAATTATTATTATTTCTATTTTATTAACTTGTTCTTCGATATCATGTATGCCCGTTCTACGACGTCAGAAAGTGACGTCAGTGACGGGAGAGCCCAGGACTCGAACCCCGCACACACTGATCCGCAGTCGGATATGCTGTCGATGATGGTTGATTTAAGTGCGATTCTTCACCACCCGGCGAGGTAGAATAATTGTTACTATCATATTGTTACTATCCTTATTTTACTATCATTTTTATTTGTATTGTAAAAATTATTATTATTGTCATTGTAATTATTACGGTGTCCGAACTTAAAATGTAACGTAAATGTAACGAATTCCATATTTAAAAAGAGATATACAACGTACTTCTGAAATGGTCACTTATAAGTTCGCAGAATTCCAGAAGCTTGCAGTAAACTACAATTAAAAGTTAAACGTTATTAAATAAAGAAATAATAATGGAAAATTGGGCTTTAGTAAATAACAGATGAACGGATGATAGTCGGTCTAAATCAGACGCTTAGCTAGATCTACCGTTAGCTTATAATACACCTATATATCTACAATGATACAGAATACACTACAGAACTATAAGTGATTAAGACAACTACATGTAGATATCTAAGCCACACCAAATCGCTATAAGCAATGAGCAGTTTAATTAACTATTGTTAGTTTACAAGTAATTCGGACTATAAATAGTCCAGATTAAATGGTTTTAAGAAGCTTAGATTGCAAAAGGAAAAAGACGAGTTTAACGGCCGTTCTCAGGCAAAGATCATGACTAAGACCGATCACCTGGGATTAAAAGCAGAAGCCACCGATTAGTATAGAAGTGTGTTACCAATTCGAGTAGTCAACAGTATTCAATAGAAGTTAAAAATTCTGAAAGCGAGGCAAACATGCAATGTGGGTAAGTATGTACATAACAATATTGCATATGAATATTACAGTTATATAACAGCTGATATTTACTTAGTTATTAACATGATACATAAATTATTTACACGTTAATAAAGCCAGAAACAACTTTCCAGTGGATTTTCAATACAATATAGTTTTATGTTTAAAGGCTCACTCCTCATACAAAAGTTAAAGCACAAACATAGAAGGAAAGATTAGAGGGAATCCAATAGCTATATACATTATACAATATACACAAAAGAAATCTAACATATTACACTATGCAGGAATCACATCATTCTGATAGGTTGGAATATCAATGACCAAGTTATCTCGGGCACAAAATTAACATTAAATGCGTAGTAGCTAACGGATACACTGTTGTATATATTAGATGATTAGATATTACAAAATAGACAGACATATAAGTAGTGTAGCTAACACGTGGGTATAAATAACCGTCCAATAAATTAACCATACAACATTTTATACCATGGAATAGTAAAACAAGGTATGAAAATAGGTACTACTGCTACATTATAGCTATAGCTGGATCAGTATTTAGAAAATCTACTAATAGTTACATCGATATTTTCTTATCTTCAAAAGGGATACATGAAATTGCACTATTAATAACTGCGAATGAAGAACGTTACAAATACACACGTAGTAGCGTCTTTACGAAATATTTCTTTCTATTCACTACCATAAAGCACTAATAAACCGCACAGAATTCAGCCTCACAGACGTAAATCTGCCGATATCTTAGCGGCGATATTTTTAAATCCTATCGACGACCCGCTGACTCGCTTGAAGCGGACGCCGTTCGATGAAAGACGCGGTAACTTGCAGACCTCCATGTCCCACTGCACCAGACTGTCGGTGACGGCGACACCGTGCATACACCGCAGAGTGAACGTCGTGCGGTGCTCATAGTCGCACTGGTTCAGGTCCAAGGCTTGCTTTATGCGCTTAATCATCTCGTGCGGGTCAAGCGAACTCGTTGTCTTCATGTTCCACGTGAAGCGAAGTGAGCGAGGCTTGACTTCTTTTCCACCGACTGGAGCGCCGCTGTGCTCAATGAGCGGAGTCCTGCGAACTGACTCCACTTCACTTACGTCCAGCTCAGGATCTTCCGTGACTGACTCAGCGCGAGGTCCACCCCGTGTTGATCTCCGCATTAGACGACTGCAGCAATCAGAAACCATTGAATCATATACAAATCATAAAGAATTGAATAATTCAAAAATCATAAATCATTGAATAATTTACAAATCATTGACTAATTCATAAATCAGAAATCAGTGAATAATTTACAAATCACTGAATAATTCAAAATATCAGAAATCATTGAATAATTCAAAAATCAGAAATCATTGAATAATTGACAAACCATAAATCATTGGATAGGCTAATTCAAAAATCAGAAATCACTGAATACTTCAGAAACCATAAATCATTGAATAATATATAAATAGATCCTGATCCATCATATTCTGTAATCTTAGATATTAAATGATCATACATTAGTTCACTGCTTCGGTACTCTCATTTATTTTTTTTATAGATATATTCTCTTTTTCTTCCCCTTCTGGTAAAATGACTGCACTATTATCAATCTCGTTTTCTCTTTGGTATATGCATTAATAGAGGCATGACCGTGTAAGTGCATATATAATGAGCGCGTTCTGACGATATAGACCAGCTTGTACTTTAATGTTCAGTTTAAGACGTCCCTGCAATACACTCGGGTGAGGGATCAGACGCTAAATCTTCATGGTATTGTATTGCATTGTACTTTGAAATTAATTGTTTGCAGTTATGAAAAACATTTGGCCAGTCATAGAAAGCGTTCATCAACCTTTAATTAATTTAAAATATGGCCCTGAGAGATTGATATATATATATATATATATATGCGTGTATATATTATATATATATATATATATATATACGTGAATATATATATATATATATATATATATACATGTGTATATATATATATATATATATATATATATATATATATATATATATATATATATATGCGTGCCAATCATAAAAATATAGAAAACTACAACATATACATAAAAACCGTCCAAAGATTTTATTACGTATAAAACCATCAGTCATAAATAGTCATACTAACTTCTTACTGAACTTGGAAGAGAGTTTATCGAAGAAAGACATTCGAGTAGTTCTAGTTAACGGAGCCGGTTCGATGGAATCCACTGTGGCATTAGGATCAGCGTTCACTCGTCGGTCAATGACCGGACCACCGTGCACTGTTGTGCGAGCACGAATACCGCGCAGAAACTTGCTCGGCTTGGACGATACAGTGGATGGGCTTGTCTGCACAACAGCGCTGTAGAAACAAGTAAACATGTGCACAGTGTAAACATAAGTAAAGCATAAACATGTGCACAGCATAAACATGTGCACAGCATAAACATGCGCAGTATAAACATGTGCACAGTGTAAACATGTGCACAAAGTAAACATGCGCAGAGTAAACATGTGCACAGCGTAAACATGTGCACAGCGTAAACATGTGCACAATGTAAACATGTGCACAATGTAAACACGTGCACAATGTAAACATGTGCACAATGTAAACATGTGCACAATGTAAATATCTGTACAGTGTAAACATGTGCACAGTGTAAACATGTGCACAGTGTAAACATGTGCACAGTGTAAACATGTGCACAGTGTAAACATGCATACAGAGTAAACATGCGCACAGTGTAAACGTGTGCACATTGTAACCATGTGCACAGTGTAAACATGTGCACAGTGTAAACATTTGAACAGCGTAAACATGTGTACAAAGTAAACATGTGTACAGATTAAGCATGTGTACAGTGTAAACATGTGCACAGTGTAAACATGTGCACAGTGTAAACATGCACACAGTGTAAACATTTGAACAGCGTAAACATGTGAAGTGTAAATATGATGTGAATTGAATTCAGTACGTTATACTTCCTTACAAAATTAAATACAATAAAAATTTTACAAAAGTGTGACATATTTCTGAATGTTTCTAATGTCCACTTTTTAAGAGATCTTAGTATTTTTAAATTCTATGTCTTGATTAAATCAAGACAGGCATAATTATAGTCAGCAGGAAAGCATAACGACATTAATCGTTCTAATTAATTATCATTGGCCAGTAGTAAAGTAATTTCTTTGAGGAACTCAAAATACTTTTCTAGAAAGTTCTATAACAAGAATTTCAACTATCTCATCTCATTACTATAGATAACTAAAGTCGAGGATTTCTAAATTATAGTATATATCAAACTAACAAACTTACAGAATAAGTAAAGTAAAATCTAGCTTCAGTATTTTTACTATTATTAGTTATCTGAATTTAGATATTAAATCTTTACCAAATAGTGGCAAATACCATACCAATCTTCACCAAATACCACACCAATCTTCACCAAATACCAATACCAATATTGACTACATACAATCATCATACGATACCTACATCATCTTCTCTTAAATCCCAGTTTAACCAGAGTCTTGATAAGAATAGACTTTCTCCAGTCCTCCTTGTCCCACATCATATCATCAGTCAATCTCGAAATTTTTCATGTCCTTCTTAATTACCGTATTCCACGTCAATCATGGTCTACCTCTCTCTAGCTTAACATCTAGCTCTTCCCTTCAAACTATCTTTACTACATCCTCATCTGCCTTTCTCACAATATGCCCATACCATCTCAATCTCGACTGAGCCAACCTATCCCCAATTCTCTCAACATTCAAATTCATCCTCATATATTCATTGTCCATTCTGTCTTCCTAGTTCTTCCACACATTAGACGCAACATTCTCATTTCTGCCACATACAACTATGTAAATGTTCCCTATTTAGTGCCCAACATTCCGAACCATACATCATTACTGGCCTTACCACAGAACTTTAAAATTTGCCTTTCAGTAATAGTGGTATTTTCCTATCACACAACACTCCACTAGCTGCCCTCCACTTGCCCACCCAGCCCTGGTAACCTCCTTTTCCAACTCCCTATTATCCTCTATTACAGACACCTAAAACTTAAAATCTGTTACCTTCCTTAGCTCCACCCCCTGACTTATTACTCTATCTCCATTTATCATCTCATCCTTACATCCATTCTCCAAATGCTCCGTTTTTTCCTTATTTACCCTCAGTCATTTACTTTCCAATGCCTCTCTCGCGTTTTCCAACAACTCGCATACTTTCTCACCAGTGTCTCCTACTATCACCAGATCATCTGATACCTACAAATTACGTAAAATAAGATAGGACACCTACGCAGAAGAAAAATTAACAAAATAGAGCAAACATTAAACCTCAGTATTGCCACTATTAATTCATCATCATCATCCTCCTTTGAATCCCAGTTTAACCAGGGACGGGATACAAATAGACCGTCTCAAATCCTCTGACCTACACCACACCACCAACAAATCCCCTATTTGAGACTTTTCCATGCGTTTACATTTTGTAGCAATTTCTGTAGCCTTGGCGCTCACCAACCGAATGCCTTTTCTGACGTTGGTACAGATCTTAGTGCTTTAGTCGCCTTCTACGACACGTGCAGTCACCACTATTGCCACATTGCCACTATTAATTGAGAACACAGTACCGTCTCAGTTCCACAGATGGCGGAACGGCGCTGCTATGAGACCTGCTGACGGTTGGTGACGATGTAATTATCGAAGCTTCGTCATCTGACACGATCTTTTCTGCTGCTGTTAAACATTCCTTATCACCGGCTGGCTTCTGAACTACTGACCCACCAGAAGGCTTCGATATTGCACGAGATGTAATTGAACCGGTCTAAAATTGACAATATTCATTATAATTTTCATCTTAATACTGAAATATTTATAAACTAGAAGTAAAGTTTCGAATGTAAATAAATGCACAACTAGTTAACTAATATTTAACTATCAGCTCAGCAAATAGAATCGTTAATTATCGTATCGTTAACTATCGTATCGTTAACTATCGTATCGTTAACTATCGTATCAAGCCGCTTGACGGCATTCAAATTACAAAACTCAAGTAATTTTTCAATTTACACTTTGAATTTGTTAACAATGACTGAGAAAGAACTAGTTGCAATGGAGAATTGAAGAAAAAGAAAAAAGACTTTGCGTCGCAAGAAGGATAGCATATTACTGCACGGAGTTGCTGGCAAATTCTAAGAGTGCAAACTAAATGCCCTAATTAGAATTTCAAACGATACTCCAGATGGCCTGTCAAACACATCAATTTGTTACTAGTTTCAGAAGTCAAAGCTTCGAAGGTTACTACAATCACAAAACAACTGATGCTTTTATAAACACAATCGATGTACTAACTAACAACAACAACAACAAAATTTGTACTACTGTTGTCTATGACAACACTGAGCACTATGGTACCAAATCCAATCCAAAGAGCAAAGTATAGGGGCCAAAAACGGTGCAAGCCAAAAAACTATGGTCAACAACATCATCTTCCCTTGAATTCCAGTACAACTAGGATCGGGATAAGGAAATTTAACAGCAATTTCTGGAGCCTAGGAGCTCACCAACCGAATGTCCTTTCTAACGTTAGTTTGGATATTAATACTTTGTCGCCCTTTGCGACCTGCCGTCGTAAAGTCAAAGATTGGTCTATTCTTCAGCAACCCGGACACAACACGGACAACTAACTACACAACACGATCTACTAACCGCGTTAGAATTATCGCCGGTATTCTCTAACTCCACAGTCGTAACGATGGAAGATGATCTCTCAGAAGGAATGTCGGCCACAACAGTTGCCGTCGCTGTAGTTGTTGTTGTTGCACCAGCAGACTTTTGTTTGCCAGTGCTACCACCGCTGGGATGTTTAGCACGCATGCTGGCTGAGGCACCGGTTCTGTTGACACGTGCACTGACAGCACCAGAGGGCGGGGCCAGACAGGAGGCGGGTCTAGAGGATGTCTGCAGAGTACCGGCACTCGATGATCTAGCTATCTCACTATTAGATGCATTTATCTGCAAATAATATCTAATTAATAATTAATAAATACAATATATCAAAATAATAATTAATAAATAAAATATATAATGTAACAAATATTATAATACATACTTATTCCCTGCATATGGATTATTTTACAGTAAAATGGATATATTTTAAAGTCATTTAGTTTAAAGTGCACATAGATTTATTTTAAAATGTATTTATTTTAAATACACGGATGCAAGTACTTTATGTTAGAGAGAGCTATATAATGGTGGCGATTATTCTCAATTAATTAACTTAAAACAAAAGAAATCAATCAGATAATTGTCAGTTGCCAACAATAGAGTATAACATTCAGTATATAACCTAATTTATACACACGCGTACTTAGTAGGGGGCTAGGTGATAGAATCCAGCCGGTGTGTCTCTGACAAAATCTTGGAGACAGAGAAACAACCGTTAAATTTACTAATAATCAAAAAGAATTATGAATAAAAATTGGAAACCAGAAGAAAAAGTTTTCTAATACTCAAAAATCTAAAGACAGGACAGAAAGAATCTTGTCTTAAAGTTGTAAAACTAATAGGAAAGAAATTGTTTAACTCACGTCTGTTTTCTTTCTACCCAACAGAAGATATGTTGCGTGAATGTGATCATATTTATTTTCAGCCAGAGACGTTTCAATATCCTCCTTATTGTAGCCCATTGATACCATAGTTTCTACAAATATTATTTAACTTTATATTGATAAATCGCGTAATGAGCTGAAATCTTGTTTATTTGCTAAAATCAACTCTCTCGCAGAATGTTCTGCTAGCAGATCAAGATTCCTATTCATAGACAGCTATCACGCTCATTGAAGAAATTGACTAACCCATTGATCCCCTTACAAAGCTATACCCCTGATTAACTTTTAATAGAAACAAAAAAATAATGGCCCCTGAGACTCCTCCTAGTGTCTTCACAACCAAGCCTCCAACTACGAACATAGTAATAGCAGGAGACGTGGCCCTGACACAATATGAGTGGCTCAATCAGTCTGAGGCCCTGACACAATATGTATGGCTCAGTCAGTCAGGGGCCCTGACACAATATGGATAGCTTAATCATTCGTTGGCCCTGACAAAGTATGAGTGGCTCAATCATTCAGTAGACCTGACACAATATGTCTAGTTCAATTATTAAAAGTGTTGAGCCTAGGTCTACTTGAAGTAGTGTTCAGCTATATCAATCGCAACATTACAAACATTACGCATAAAAAAGCGTAAACTG
Organism: Enchytraeus crypticus; assembly: GCA_905160935.1. Taxonomy (NCBI): domain Eukaryota; kingdom Metazoa; phylum Annelida; class Clitellata; order Enchytraeida; family Enchytraeidae; genus Enchytraeus; species Enchytraeus crypticus. The sequence goes on from CAJHZI010000466.1 coordinate 334,849, forward strand.
ATTAGTTGATCAAATGGACAGCATGCGTGCCTGAGAACCCGCAGGACATCAGTTCGAATTTCAGCAGGACCGTTTCCGACAGTATCCCTTGTGAGACGATAACTGACGTCAACTTTGGCTTTATAGCACTACAAAAACATTACATATTATTCATGGAGATGACGAGTGCGACATACAAAAATCACAAATTGATCAATTGGTAAATTTGTAAATACAACTTTAAATGAAATAACTAGAATGTCTAACCAATACGTTTGCTATCTATGACTTTCTCAGGCTCCTTGTAGGGGGTAAGCTTGTTATCTTCATAGCCGACGTTTATCCAAAGATCATTCATGATAGACTGCTTCAACAACAGTAAACTCAATGTAGTCAATACGAATTACATGTAATTGTGCAAGTTTAACGAACGAGAGCTAGTTTAACTAAGTAATATATACCTTTAAAATTGATATAACATAAGTCTGCTTACATGTTAAATTACTAGTTAACAACTGTTAACAACAGCTTATTCATTCGCTCGCCTGCTCATAACAACAACTTGTTAATCCAGTCAAGTGCAATCGAATCTGGCACTACGGTCTATGGTCGAGTGAGAGTCGTCTTGCCAATTTCTCTTAGAAGTATTTAATTTTATTTGTTAAATTATGTGGAAATGTCGATATGAAGAATGGAAAAGATTAGCTAGATGCCAGAAGTTACAGAAGTAGAAGTCTTGAAGAGAGTGCGTACAGATAGACAGCTGATAAATGCCAAAAGAAATAAGAAGAAGAATTGGACAGGACACATTCTAAAAGGTTAGCACAGAAGGTAGAATGGAAGGTAAGAGAGGCTCAGGCAGGCCGAGATTAGGTATGTTAGATGACTTAAAGATCCACTCAAAGTTAACATGAAGAGGAAAGAAGACGACAGAGAAGAGTTGAGGCGTTATATACCATGGACCTGTCAGTATACAGTGCACTAGTAGCGAGAGAGAGAGAGAGAGAGAGAGAGAGAAATTTTGTGCATGATAAACGGCTAATACAATTATTCAGATTACTCCTAACTATTAGTCGACCACACTGATGAGACTATTTGAAATCAATCTATTCTATATTATTACTATTACTATAATTCTTTTTTATTATTACTGATCCATTTTCTCATTGCTTGCACTGGGGTTTTAAAATGAAGCAACCTTACAAATACATCAGTTAAATTGTACTTGATATAAATTGTCAGCTATTTTCTAATTTGTAAGATTTCACCATAAATATATTTAGCTTGATATTTAGCTTTTAGCAACCTTGTTATTAGCCAACAATATATCATACTGCAGTTCAAAAGATGTGCCTACAATGACATTATTATTAAATTATTATTATTATTATAAGCTAAATCATACAAAGTAATAGAGTAAAACTCTTAATTAAGGCTAAATATCATTTAAAATCAATCAGTGACTTATGTAAATAAAGGACAATACATCAGCACTTACTTCCAGTGACATGCGCTTGAGAGGATTTAGAACAAGAAACTTCTTTAGTAGATTCTCGCAATCTGTCGACATATAGAAAGGTATTCGATACTTTCCCCTCAGAACTCGCTCTCTCAATTCCTAAAAAACAGTCATAACACATGAAGTAATTGTAGGAGCAAAGAACGACACATGTTACGTTAAAACGATAAGATCAACCATGATGAAATCTAAGGTTTTCAAAACCACATTTTACATAATAAATAAATTTAGTCCATTGTTGATTTAATGTGAATGTCCAAGACGATTCAATCTGATCAGATCGCCCATGTATACACCAGTTAGAATTCAATTGGCCAGCAAGAACTGTCTCAAATAGACTTAGCTATTGGGATGCTGAACGTCATATTTTCTGACGTTGGTTAGGATATATGCTGCGTATGCATATAATATTTAATGATTTCTTTTTCTATGAAAATGTCAAATATTAATACATACACTCAATGTACTGCTACAGAGTAATGCACATACATTGTAAGTGTGTTATAATATACATAAACTAAACGCATATGACAGTTCCATAGAGACCTTTAGATTCTGTCCATCGAAAGGAAGAGAGCCACTGACGAATGTGTAGAGTATGACTCCTAGACTCCAAACATCAACCTCTGGGCCATCATACTTCTTACCTGCATACATAAAAAAGCTGGTAAAGCAAATGTTAACGTCAGTTTCCTCACTCGAAAGCGATGTCAGTGACGGGAGAGCCCCAGGGTTTGAACCCTGCACACATTGATCCGCGGTCAAATATCTTACCGACATCGCCACTGGCTCCAGCCAATATATAAAAGAATAATATAAGTTCATACCAAAGGTATAAGTAGGCGATAGGTAACTGAGGTATGTACTGTGTATGATACATGCACAGATACTAAGATATTATAATATTTAAATATTCACCTCTGAAATGTCACAGTTTTATAAATTTTTTTTAAACTATAAAGCTAAGCTTAACTTAGATTCTGCACCACAAGTCAGACCGTCCAAGACAGTCAGGGAGAGAATCGAACCGATAGCCTCGTACGTATCAAGAGCACTATATCAACTCGTCTGACACAGCACTTACAACATTTTCGTTTACACTGAACACAACAGTACAGATTTCATCAATTTGATGAAAAGTAACTAGAATATTGGAAAGCTTTAAGAAAAACGATAAATTTAAATAAATAATGAATCAGTAAAATTTAAATATGAGAAATTATTTTTAAAACAATGAAACAATATTTTAATATTACGTACATCACAGTTACACCGAATAGTCGTAAAATAGATAACATCGACTCAAAAGTTAAACTAACATATGCCAATAATCTTCTGACTTATAAAAAATTCCATATAAAATATTAACATACCCTGAAAGAGTTCGGGCGCTGCATAAGGAGGGCTCCCACAGAATGTATCAAGCTTATTTCCAGGAGTGAATTCATTACTGAAGCCGAAGTCCGCTATCTTAACGTTAAGCTCAGCATCCAACAGCAGATTCTCAGCCTAACACAACGTAACACTTTACAGAATAAAACACCAGTCTAAGATTGTTCAAACAGTATATATGTACATTAAACAGTACAATACATTAAAATACCATAACATATAATAAAATACAATGCAGTCCAGATTTAATGTCCGATTTTTCACCCAAAGGCGATATCCGGGACTTCTCAAAATTATTATAAACTACAAGCAGTTCCACACCACCAGAGCACTAGCAATTGCATAGACCAAAGTAAAAGCGAGCTTAATAACAGTGCAGTCCGTTAGCCAGAGACGAAGAAAGAAGATTATTTAGTCTGAGGAAGATATGAGATTTTAGTTTTCAAAAACATTTTGTGATAAAAATGAAGATCTATGTCAGACCTCAATTATAAATTAGGGTTACTTTTTGTTATTTGCAACTCATGGCATTCTTCAGTGGTTTACATAAATATATCAATCAAATAATAACCTCCTGCTATAGAATACTTCAAACTACAATTTATAATATACCAAACTCAACAGAAACGATTACCTTAAGGTCTCTATGTAGGATATGCTTTTGGTGACAATATAAAACTGCAGACAAAATCTGAAAAACAAATAAATATACATAATGACCAGAAATAAACACAAAATCATTTAATACTAACATTTATATTCCTCTGCTAAATAAGGTTAATTAGAAAGAAAGAAAAATTGCTATTTTTATGGCCATAATTATTTGTAAACATTACCTCAATACAACATCTAAAGATTACAAGCACAAGAGGAAAGCGAAGAAGTCATCTAAAGCGATGTCTATTAACATTTTTATCCAGTTTAAACTCAATTAGTTTAACATTAATTTCTGTTACATTTGGAGGTCAATTTACATCCGATATCTTGCGATCAAATTCTTCAATGCGAAATGTACGCACCTGTCTAAACTTAGCTCTCGCTTCCTTCTCCTTCATTCGACCATGAGCCACAAGATAATCAAAAACTTCACCTATAATCCATCAATCAATAAATCCATCAATCGACCAATATTTAATCAATCAAATATCAAAATCAACCACTAAATCAATAACCCATCAAATCAAGCAATTAATCAATAGATCAACCAAGCATTACTCATCTTTCCAGCAGCATCATATATTGCGCGTCAAAACTAAAACATAAATACTGAAGTTTAACATTTCAGAGTCACTTACATATAGACCATAAAATATTGCAAAACTAAATTGATATATGTATTCTCATCATCTGTCAGGATTTGTTTTCACCATAAAACCACTGTGAAATTATATTATCTCTCTCCCTCTCTCTCCTGACGAGTAATTCTTTCAAGTATCATTTTCTTTAGCTAGATATCTGGTATTAAGCTAGAAAATAAAGTTCTTGTAAAGCTGGTAAAGCTAAGGTTAACGTCAGTTTCCTCACTCGAAAGCGATGTCAGTGACGAGCGAGCCCAGGATTTGAATCCCGCACATACTGATCTGCAGTTGAATATTTTACCGACATCGCCACATTAGTTCCGAAATATTATCTCAACTCTTGCAAAGAAAAACGTTCAAGAAATCATTTTATAAAAACGCCTCGACGTTGTCTTGAACGACGGTTGCACACAACTAATTTTGTTGTTGTTGTCAAATATCAATGTTGGCAAATGTCAATTTAAGATAAAATTGCGTATATAGAAACTTAAAAAAATTATACCTCCACTGGCATATTCCATGACCAGATATAGAGATCTTTCTGTTTCAATTACCTCAAATAACTTAACTGAAAATATGCAAAAAATAACAAGGGTATAGAAATATCATAGGTTACGTTAAACCAAAGACGTCCAAAGTTGGTCTAGGCTGCCTGTGTTCAGTACAACCGGCTCGGCATAAATGGATATGTCTTCGGCATAAATTAATGCGTCCAATTACTGAGCGCGCAACGCGTAAAATAACAGAGAAAACTCGACAGGTCGATTTCATTATGAAACAGATATAGATTTGACTAAAGAAAGACACAAAGATAAGGATTGTGAAAACTTTGGTTTGGACCACGCTATTAAATGGGTGTAAAACATGGACCTTAAGGAAGGAAGATATTAGGAAACTGGAGGCATTGGAAATGTGGATTTGGAGAAGAACGGAGAGGATTAGCTGGACCCAAAAGGTTATAAATGAGGAAGTCCTGGAGAGAGTTGGCACAGATAGACAGTTGATAAATGTATTAAGAGATAGGAAGAAGAGATGGATAGGACACATTCTAAAGGGGGAAGGCCTATTAAAAGAGGTCACAGAAGGTAGAATGGAAGGAAAAAGAGGCAGGGGCAGGCCGAGATTAGGTTTGTTAGATGATTTAAAGACGCACTCATATGTGAAAATGAAGAGGAAGGAAGACGGAAGACAAAGAAGAGTGGAGGCGTTATGTACCATGGACCTGCCAGTAGGCAGTGCACTAAGAATAGATTTGACATTAAATAGTAAAAGAATTCAAGAATAAAAATTACAAATTAATTACTTACAAATTCATATTATAACTAATCAAACACAAAACTGATCCGTAAAAAATAAAATATATCTCAGCATGTAAACGATTAGCCAAGGTAATGTCGCATCAGCATCATTTTATTTACATATTATATATCCCGACTCTGGTTTAAAAAAAATTAAGGGAAGATGATGATGATGATGATTATATATCTAATGAAGTCATTTTACAAGCACGAATATTTGAATATTTACAAGAACGTTATGATATTGAAACATCTGACATGGTTTGAGAGTGATCACAAACTACAATTCCATACTCATCATTCTATATTACAAACTAATTAAAAAATTTTCTTATACGAGAGAACAATCAATCTATCACATCAACTGATATTGATTAGTGTAATTGACATTGAAATAACTGAGACCCTACTTACCAATATTCGGATGATCTAACGACTTCATAATTCTAACTTCGCGATACAACTGAAATGAGAAATACAAAGTTATATCAAACAATTAGTACTCAACATGGATGTAGTGTCACAGGTTGGTCAAACAAAGTCGTAGACCGATTATAAAAATGATGCCACTGAATGGCATTGATCCAGAGCAAAAAAATTATTAAAAAACTTGAAAAGAAAAAAGTTACCGTAACAGACTGAGACATGTCACAAACTATGACAACACCGAAAATATCAGCCATGTCGTCAGTGATGTCATCAGTGATGTAATCAATGACGACATCACTGATGTAATCAAAGATGCCATCAGTGATGTCATCAGTGATGTCATCAGTGATGTAATCAAAGATATCATCAGTGATGTCGTCAGTGATGTCATCAGTGATGTAATCAAAGATGTCATCAGCCATGTCGTCAGTGATGTCATCAGTGATGTAATCAATGATGACATCAGTGATGTAATCAATGATGACATCAGTGATGTAATCAATGATGACATCACTGATGTAATCAAAGATGTCATCAGTGATGTAATCAATGATGACATCACTGATGATGATGCCATCAGTGATGTCATCAGTGATGTCATCAGTGATGTAATCAAAGATATCATCAGTGATGTCGTCAGTGATGTCATCAGTGATGTAATCAAAGATGTCATCAGCCATGTCGTCAGTGATGTCATCAGTGATGTAATCAATGATGACATCAGTGATGTAATCAATGATGACATCAGTGATGTAATCAATGATGACATCACTGATGTAATCAAAGATGTCATCAGTGATGTAATCAATGATGACATCACTGATGTAATCAAAGATGCCATCAGTGATGTCATCAGTGATGTCATCAGTGATGTAATCAAAGATATCATCAGTGATGTCGTCAGTGATGTCATCAGTGATGTAATCAAAGATGTCATCAGCCATGTCGTCAGTGATGTCATCAGTGATGTAATCAGTGATGTCATCAGTGATGGCATCAGAGATGTAAGACCGTGATTAGAACAATAAATAGACCATCATGTCATTGAGCTGTACTACATAAAACCAGCTGGTAGACCAGTAACCAGCATGATAACCTAATAAGCAGGAGATTAATGGTTCAAAAATTCCACGTTAATTAGCAAATAAAAGCTCATACATTTCTGCATTCATTCCTATTCTTACATTCAAACAACTTTAGCGTTAATCTAAATCTCTCTCTGTCTCTCTCTAGTTGTCCTATATTATTATAAATAATTTTATAAAGCCAAAAACCTTTTGAAGACTTGATGCATTCAGCTGAGTTTTATCGATTATCTTTATGGCGACCTGCAGATAACAATTGAGTTAAAAGAAGTCTGTAACATTTAATATTGTTAAGCATGAGATAAATTAATTAAACGTAAACCACAGTGTCAGTTAATAAAGTTCTATAACAATCACATGTTAAGCACAGCAATCATATGAGCTTTAATAAAATGTACTAGAAAACTGTGATCGCTGGTATATGCGAGAAAGATTGCAGTTTGAGTTTTTATTTTAATCGGCTCTACTAAAGCTTAATCGTTATAGTTATTTTTGATAGTAACATAGTAATACAGTCATTGTCATTTTAATTTAAAAAAAGGCTATGCCAATATCAGAATACACAGCCTATATTTTGTTTAAGAGAAATATGATTTAAATAAAAATTTAACTGAATGATCAAGAAAAAAATAACGGTTGAGTCAAAACAGGACAAAATGGTAATGAACAAAATAGCTAGTCAATCATAGTGAGTAATATCCTTAAATGGTCCGTTAAGTAATAGCTAGTCAATCATAAAATCATAGTTAGTAGTAGGCTTAAATGGTCCGTTAAGCTAGTCATTTATAGGGAGTAGTATGCTGGTCTGTCAAGTCAACCACAATGAATAATCGTATGCTAAAGATTAGTTCGTTGGTTGCGTGCTTTCATAATCACCTGGTGATAAAATCAATACAAGAGCAATCCTAGAGTACTGCAGAAAAAAATAGGTACAGACATCCGTTTAAACTTAGATACAAATTATATATTTAGACATGACAGGGTCAAAATGAAAATACAACCAAATATTCCTATATGTACATGCATACAATTATGCATGCATTTACAATTGTATACATGCTATAAAATACCATGCAAGCCCATTAGCCTAATCCTCTCTTCTCTCTCTATCTCTCTTTCTCTCCGTCTGTGTCTAAATCTATCTCTCTATCTAACTCCTTAGCTCTCAATCTTCCTACCTGCCTCTATTCTCTTCTACCTCTACATGACGACTAACATTCTCTTTCACTAGTATCCTCCACAGACTCTACCTCACTTCACATCAACCCACTACAAAATATAATCCACTACTCGCAAATGTTGACAGAAGGACACGGCAGAAAGGCCTTACTAACCTCTTGATCCGTTGGGACGTGCTTTGCCAACTTGACTTTGGCAAAATTGCCCTTGCCGATGGTTTTGATGAGCTTGTACTTGCCCACACTGGGATCATCTCTGCTCAGCTTTGAGATGACTCTACCGGTCTCCGTGGCGCTGGTCGACGTGCCTGTGGTAGAGGCCGAAGACTGACTTACTGTCGTTTTATTACCATTAACGCTAGCCACGTCATCAGTTGCCGAACTCTAAACAGTAAACACCGCAAGTCCTTACAAAAATCCTTATCCAAATCAAAAAAGCAAATCCTTAATTAAATGCACTGGGCGCCTACATTTGACAGCAAATCTTGCAGATAGAATAGACTTTAATTTAACAAAATAGTGGCAAAATTCACAATACCAGCAGTAGAACTTTTAGATAAAAACAAATCCCCTTTTAAATCTTTAAATCAATTTATTTTAAATATTTTAGTATTTTATAATATTTTATTTTATTTTATTATTTTAATTCTTATTACAGATAAGAATTTATTTAAACATTCTACTACGCAAAGTTTGTATAAAATAAATTAAAACCTAAATACTATCAACTTTCACATTTATACATAAACAGTTGGTTTTTCATTACATTAGAAAACATTAGATACTATGACTAGGAGTATTGTAGTAAAGTAAAAGATCTATCTCTAAGTAGGCTGATATACACATCAGAAGAGTTTGCTATAAACATAACGATAACTAATCTGTCGCCTTAAAATCACCTCTAAAACTAGATCATATTAAAGATAACATTTTCTAATCAAGCATAGATTATCTATAACCAACAGTAGGCCTACTTCGTATGTATACAAAGTAAATATAAATTCTTCACAAGAGGATACATGAGTAAGGAAAGTAGAATACAGAAAAAAGTCAGCCAAAAACATATTTTCATCTCTCTCTCTCCTTTCTAGTAGTCTGCCAGTTGGCAGGTCCATGGTAGGTTATATATTCCTACTCATACGCTGCTTTGCATTGCTCCATAAAAGAGCGCTCCATCAATCAACGAGCTGTCCCTTCATAAATGGCTATGCCTTATCCATCTTAATGTAGCTATAAAGTGAGAATAATACGGCTTCTGAGGTGGTTTCCCGTTGACTTCCCCAGTTCTTGCTCAGATCTGAGCAAGAACTGGGTATTATCTGATCAATTTATACGCTTCTTACGACAAGTGTAGCTTACGGTTGGTCTATTCTTCAGTGTCTCGGACACAACACGGTAATTTTCATCATATTTATAACAAATTCTTCGATTTTTGCAAAAAAAACCCAGGCCTTCAGGGAAGACCCCCTTACCCTATGAATTCGCCATGGATCGTATCTTATGGTGTAGCTATATCAAGCGTGATATCAGATATCATAACAAATGACTAAGTGCAGAGGCTTGGAAGGGCGTGGCCACGGTAAGACTTAATGCTCCATGCTGCTCATGCTGAGCGAGATAAAATCAAACATTGTGTAACCACATATTCATAGTCTGTCTGCTCGTTAAAAGATGATGTCAGCTACCTGTCTGCCTAATTATCTATATAACTATAGCTATATATCTATCTACATAGCTATAGATATCTACACAGCTATCTATATATATTTATAGTTATATAGATAGCTATACCGGTATATACACTGTAGATATACAGTAATTTATAATTTATATAAATATATAGGCCTATATATATATATATATATATATATATATATATATATATATATATATATATAAATATATATATATATATATATCCTGCACAAAAGAAAAAAATCATGCACACACCGATTTAAATTACGTATTAGTCACTTACGTATTAGACATATTAGAATTGTCTTATATTTCTTAAAGTGTCCTACACTCTAAGACTTTTTCAGAAGCTTTTATACGTCTTATATAGACGGTTTCACTAGACAGTTCCAGAAGTGGCCAGTTTCAAAAGCGATCAGTTGCGCATAGTTACATTTGTATTTGACTAAGTTGTAGGAGGTAAATGTTAGTCGTTGGAGGTAAATGTTAGTTGTTGGAGGTAAATGTTAGTTGTTGGAGGTAAATGTTAGTTGTTGTAGGTAAATGTTAGTCAATGGAGGTAAATGTTAGTTGCTGGAGGTAAATGAAGTAAGGCGTACTTATGATTAAGAGTTTATTGTGTGCTTAATATTGTTTGCCGTTTATCTCACATACATTTACTCCTAACAAAAATCTACATATACAGCAGTAACTAGATAGACCTATAGTAAATAGATCGTTTCTCGGCCTTTTTGCTAGGGTCAAAGTTTATCGCCTAGTATTGTTACAGTTAAGTGGAGTTAAGTGGATCATCTAATCCTAGTGCACTGCCTACTGGCAGGTCCACGGTATATAATGCCTCCACTATTCTCTTTTTCTTCTTCCGCTTTCCTCTTCATGTCTATAAATGAGTTGTCTCTTAATTCATCTAACGCTCCTAATCTCTGCCAGTCTAAGCCTCTATTTCCTTCCATTCAGCCTTCTATGACCTCTTTTAATAGACTTTCCCCCCTTAGAGTGTGTTCTATTCAACTTTCTTTCCATTTCGTAATGCATTTAACTGTCTATCTGTACCAACCAAGTGGATCATAACCTAAAAAATATACCCGCTAGAAGAAATCTGGCTGCAGATTAGTAATTTGCTTCAAAAATTATTTCGGAAAGTGTTTCGTAAACTCCGATGATTAAAAGGTTTTTTAGCCTATGTAATTAAAAGATTAAAGGCCTCCGAGTAGTGTCCGGATTACTTGAAGAATTGACCAACCCGTGACTGCACGTGTCATAGAAGGCGACTAAAGCACTAAGATTCATATACCAACGTCAGAAAGGGTGTTCGGCTGATAAGTGCCTAGGCTCCAGAAATTGTTACAAAAATTTAAACGAATGGAAAGGTCTCAAATAGGGGATTGACTGATGATGTGATGTGGGACAGAGAGGATTTGAGACAGTCCATTCGTATCCCGACCCTGGTTGAACTAGGATTCAAGGGAAGATGATGATGATGATGAATTAAAAGATTAAAGGATACTCAAACAAAATCTAAATTACATCTAAGTTACAAGCATAAGCACGGTAAGCATTGAAAGTTCAAGAAACACGCTCAAAGCGTACATGTATACACAACGAGTTTCCACTTAATGTCCCTGACATCATCCCTGGACGAGGAAGCGGACGTTAAACCTTTATTATTATTATTATTATTATTATTATTATTATTAATGGAAATAATTTAACTGTGTAATATTTAGAAAAGATCCTCTCTGTATACTTCAATCAACGGCTAATTCGAAGGGATCCGTTTTCAACTAAACCTACTTATGTTGTGAACCCCAATTTCCTTGATGTTTATAGTCGATTTATGAGTGGCATATTTTACACTTAATTATGATCACTCAGTTTCGAAACACAAGATTGTTTGCCACTTGAGTTCTTAGTTATAGCTCAACGCAAAATAAAATCACTCCTACAGCCTTATAGGAAGGATTGCCGTAGCGTAGCATTATCGTAGAATGAGTAATGCCGTCTTAAACTATTATACGCACTCGTAAAAGTCCTGAAATCAATATCAAATGCTTAATTGAATAGTTCTTATAAAATGTCATGGCTAAAAAGAAGCTAAAGTCGGGCCCACGTGCTTCAACAGGCTTTCATTGTAAACATCGAGTAGTTGGGCCATAAGTGAAACACACTGCATTACTGCACATGAGTTCACTGTGACTCAGGATTGGCAGGCATAGGCTACAATATCATCTGATAGTGCGATTCGACTTTAAATATTTAAACTGCCAACTACGGCAGTTTATTAAAGTTTTAGGCTCTGAGGCATTACGAGACTTAGCTACGATATACAACGATTTACTTTCGTGATTTTCTTTTAACTAGTACACATTTCATTAGGTTTAATCCATTTAGCGATATCCGAATATCAGAATCAGTGGCTGCTCAAATATATGCTAATTTCTGTTAGCAAATAAACTTAACCACACATGGCTTACATTTGTAATGAATTAAGCAAACAGTAAGCAGTGAAAACAACACAGAAGCAGAGGAGATGAAAATGAATAATTAAGCTTCAGGTGAAACACGATCTATATAGAATTGACGTCAATTGATAGCTCACTTTCTACAAAACGTCAATTGATCGCTCATTTTCAACAATTGGTCAATTGATTGCTTATTTTTCTACAATTGGTCAATCGATCTTGATCGCTCACTTTTCGACAATTGACCAATTTATCGCTTATTTTTCTACAATTGGTCAATTGATCGCGCTCAATAAATCGCTCACTTTTCTACAACTAGGCCAATAGATCGCTCATTTTCAACAATTGGCCAATTGATCACTCATATTTCTACAATTGGCCAATTGATCGCTCACTTTTCTACAATTGGTCAATTGTTCGCTCACTTTTCTACAATTGGTCAATTGTTCGCTCTCTTTTCTACAATTGGTCAATTGATCGCTCACTTTTCTACAAAAGGTCAATTGTTCGCTCACTTTTCTACAACTAGGGCAACTAGTCGCTCATTTTCAACAATTGGTCATTAGATCGCCCACTTTTCTACAATTGGTCAATTGTTCGCTCACTTTTCTACAACTAGGGCAATTGGTCGCTCATTTTCAACAATTGGGCAATATATCGCCCACTTTTCAACAATTGGTCAATTGGTAGCTCACTTTTCTACAATTGGTCAGTTGATCGCTCACTTTTCTACAATTGGTCAGTTGATCGCTCACTTTTCTACAATTGGTCAGTTGATGGCTCACTTTTCTACCAACTGCAAACTCGTCAGATAAACAGGTCAGATTAGAATCCCAGAGAGGAAGTCCTTGATAATACAGTCATTATGATACTGAACTATCTGGTAACAACTATTTACAAATAATTAATTGCTATATGACTGCATATTCGCTGTTATCGTTCTTACACATTTTTGATATTGTTATTATTGCTACAATTATAATTGTTATTGTTACAGCATTTTTAAATTATCTCTCTCTTCAGTGCACTGCCAAGTGGCAGGTTCAAGGTACATATTCATACTCAAAGTGCTTTCTTCATAAGAGCACTCCTTAGATCAAAAAGTTAATCCCTTCACAAAGTCTATGCCTTATCCATACCTTAAGTAGCCTATAGAATGGGAAAAGTATGGCTTCAGGTGGTTACCCGTTGCCTTCCTCAGTTAGGTGGATTAATTACCATTTAATCCTGGGGGAAAATATTTCGTGGTGAGGTGGGTCTCCTCTTGCCATCCTCAGTTCCTGCCTAGTCGCCTCTTACATACACGCAGCATATTATTTGCGGTTGCCCTATACTGCAGTGGTCCAGCCACATCCCAGCACAAAACGGAGAATTTAAATGTTAAATTATATAATTACATAATGGACTGCTTGCAACAAGAGTTCATCAATTTGGGCCTTAAGAAGCATGGTTTAACCATTAACTGAACTTCAATATAATCCTCGAAATATTTTACACTAAGAATTGTCAAATATGTATAAAATTAATCAACAGTACATAATAATTCGCTTATCAAGTCTATCTGTAGGCTATGTGCACGCCTCAACGCAGTTTTGAGAAAAATTGCCTTGAGCAATTTTTAACTCCTTATGACTTAAACGATCTGATCGAACTGAGACTTATTCACAAATATTGAGACAATGAGCTGGATGGCACCAGCAGACTGTCAGTAGACGGGCCTAAAACCATGCTAATTATGCATTACAACCTGCACGCTCCGTCAATCGCTCCGTCAATCGTAAATAACGAGACACACAAAGAATTGGTTCTGTAGAGTGTACCACGACCCTTTCATATTTATATATAACTACAGAAGTAACATTTGCATGCTAGTTTATCAGTCACACAATAGCGCCACACTGCAAGCTAATAAGCGATCACACAGTGATTTGCTATAGCTAGAGAACCTCTTCTGTATAAAAATTAAAAGCTAAAGGTGACTTTAGTGAGATTTTCCTATCATGAAAGGTTAACTGGGGGTTTAACAAATGCTATGGATAGAAAAATTCGAAAATACTAAAGTTTAATGTCTATATAATACCCTACCCTACTGAAACTCTAACAGCAGTAACATATATCTATTGCATCTCATAGTATCTGCCTTATTCATTTCTTACAAATTTGAATGTCTTAATAGCGTAGGGGTAACGTCATGAAGTTTTAAATGACAGATCCTGAGGTGAATTGAACCCTCGTGGGTATTCAAGTTAATAACAACTACATGACATTTGAGCACTCCACACAGAGAAATCACCTGTTTAATTAAGTCAAACTGAAATTCATCATCTACACAGATAACTCACCTAAGCCTAAGAGCTATGGGCTACCTAAAATTTTAGAAAACGAAAAATCATGCACAGAGCACAAGAAAAATTGATACAAATTCTACAGCTGATGCATTTGCATAACTTAACAGCGCTATCAGTACAAAACAAACCTTAGTCTTGTCTCTCTTGATGGCAGGAATCATGGAGGCATCGGGTGTCAGTGCCGGACCATTAGGTGTCCGAGCAGCTACTGTTGAACTCATCCTACTCTTTTACTGATACTATATTATTAAGTTACTCCCAACAGTAGGGTCAAGTGAAACGACAATATTATGCTAAACGCTTACTGTGCAAAACACAAAATACACATACTGTATATTTACATATCAATTACTGTATACAGTATCGATATGTAAAAAATATATGTATACATGTAATCATCATCATCATCATCTTTCCTTAAATCTCAGTTTAACCAGGTTGGGACACAAATAGACTTTCTCCAGTCCTCCCTGTCCCACACCATATCATCAGTCAATCTCCTAAATGCATGTATGTAATACTGCTGAATATTATTATCATAAATAAGTATATATATATATATATATATATATATATATATATATATATATATACATGTATTTATATGTATATATTATAAGTATATAAATATATATATATATATATATATATATATATATATATATAGTTATATATATATATACACATATATAATTATATATAGTATAATATAGTTATACATATATTGTATATATATGTATATCTACTGTGTGTGTATATATATATATATATATATATATATATATATATTATATATATAATATATTATATATATAATATATATAGTTGTTTGCGTATTATTTTATATATTTATATACATACACAAATTTTCAACAAACTTATGTACTAAATGAATAAAAAAATATATAAAGTTCAGAAAAGTGATTGAAATTTAGAATAATTGCTATTTTACTATTTTAAATTTCAATATCAGATCTGAACTACACATGTAACATCTTGAATGTACATCTGAATGAACATCTGAACTACACAAAACATCTCAACTAAAAATAACATCTTGAATATATAGCATTTAGCTGAAATGGTAATATATCCCTGTTTTTGCCTAGCGGAAATTACTAATTTGGACGGCTACTTACAAACAGTTAAGATCAGTGATGTCAATTGTTATTTAGTACATGTTTTGTATAATTTGCAGGTAATTAATTATATAGGCCTACACAGTGAAAGCCAACAGCCAACAATAGAGAATTTCTGGCAAGCAGACTGCCTGTCCTCTAGCTAGGTTAACCCAATGTACAGAAGTATTTTGGCTGAGATGTAACTTAAAATTCAAAAGCCTATGTACAGTTAAGCTTGTGTATTGAATAGCTGCAAATACTTACACTACAACAAGGCAAGTAAACTCATACCTATGCATCTATCAATAAAGAGATTCCCAGTTCAGTGCTGATAGAAAGCTTTGTAGTAAGCCTATATCTTGATTAGGAACACAAGGAATCATCATAATGTCCTACATAAGACATGAAAGAATGAATAAATACAAGTATATCAAAACTATTACACAACAATATTTAGGAAAAGTACCTATAGAGGTGATGGGCGAAGGAGTTTTGACAGTGGGAAATATTGTGACAGTTGGAGGAGCTGTGACAGTGGGCGGAGTTATGACAGTGGGAGGAGTTATGACAGTAGGAGAAGCTGTGACAATGGGAGGAGTTATGACAGTGGGAGGAGTTATGACAGTGGGAGGAGCCGTGACAGTGGGACGAGTTATGACAGTGAGAGGAGTTATGACAGTGGGAGGAGCCATGACAATTGGAGGAGCTGTGACAGTGGGAGGAGTTATGACAATAGGAGGAGTTATGACAGTGGGACAAGTTATGACAGTAGGAGGAGTTATGACAGAGGGAGGAGCTGTGAAGTGGGAGGAGTTATGACAGTGGGAGGAGCCATGACAGTGGGAGAAGCTGTGACAGTGGGAGGAGCCGTGCCAGTGGGAGGAGACGTGACAGTAGGAGGAGCCGTGACAGTGAGAGGAGCTGTGACAGTGGGAGGAGTTGTAGTGATGAGAGGAGAGGTGACAGTGGTTTTGTGTTGTAAACCAAATGATCACTCAAATTCCAGACTTGTAAAAGTCCAGCTGCTACAACTTTGCTGACTCTTTCACTAAGCCACTTGCCTTTCACTAAGCTTTCACTTGTCTTTCACGAAGCCACTTGGGGTGCCTGATAAACGAAGAATGCACATGACACAACTGTTAGAGCGTTCGCCTCAGAATGAAGTGGCCTGGGTTCAGGTCATTAAACAACAAAAGGAACATCCCCTGAAGCTCATGGAAAGTTAATCATATTTCGACGCATGCTGCCATTTGACACTATATACAGGAACAATAAGATTAGACAAGGGAAGGATTAAATAGCATCAGAAAGATGTAAAGCAGTCTTAAATACTGCCCACCGGTCAGGAAACGGCTATTGACAAGGTAGTTTCAAAAAGTAGAAAAAACTTATTGCCTCAGTGATTAAGAGATGACCGAGAATTTTACTGAAAAATATAGTTACACAAATTTTACATTCATTATATATAGTATTTTGCATGAAGTGTTGGTTAATAAATATACTTAATTTAAAATATGCTTGACAGAGCAAAGATACAACAGCATAAGATAACCCAGGGGCAGAGTTGTAGTCTAAAAAAACACAGCTTTGCTTTATAATGATGTAAGACTTAGGCATGACTAATGTGCTTTATCCTTGATATCTAAAATCACAATTTATTATTAATGATTAATTTATTTATTAAGTACAGTATATTTTTACTATTTTTAAAGATTTTACACAGTCTATATAACAGTATATAACTCTAGAGC
Source organism: Enchytraeus crypticus (assembly GCA_905160935.1). Taxonomy (NCBI): domain Eukaryota; kingdom Metazoa; phylum Annelida; class Clitellata; order Enchytraeida; family Enchytraeidae; genus Enchytraeus; species Enchytraeus crypticus. The sequence continues at coordinate 352,404 of CAJHZI010000466.1, forward strand.
AATTCTTAACAATTTGGGAAATTTTGGGGGATATTGCATATTATTCCCTCCACTTTATGGAAGGGTATAGATAGTATAGTTATTACTTGTTACATGTCTATATATGACACGCATGTAATACATATAATTCTATGTCCAAGAAGTGTGGGGGGACATTCCCTACTGTGTCATCTGCACTATAAAATTGGGGGATATGCCCCCATAAGTTGCACCTCTGAATTTCAACACCTATGGAGGAGATTTTCTTTTCAAAACCATCCTTCTTTATGACGTATCTAATCCGAATCTATTTTCTACTTATTAATATATTTATCGGTTACATAAAAAGTGACATCAACTCTGATTCAACACCTCTTAATTTCAAATTTTATTAGTCTTCATAATTCTTTCCATAGTAATCCTTCCTTCCATCGCCACATTTTGATTGCTTCATATTTTAGAGGAGCATTGATTATATCGCTCAGAAACTAACCTACAGGTGGAGCTAACAAACTAACTTGGGATCTTATCAAAGTCTTTAATCAAAAGCCGATAAGATATTTAAAATTAAATTTTAAATAGTAATTACGAATGCAGAGAAATCCAGACTGAAAAATAGGAATAAGAGAAGAATAAGACATCACCCTGACTCCATATAGACAACTCTTTAGGCAACAATTTAAGAAACAGAAAGATTCAATTGTAGCTTTCTGTCACAGTTCTAAATAAATAAAATGAGCACTTTTATTGAATTATCACACTATGCCAAATTTCAAAGAATATGAGACACTAGTTAGTTCTAAAGAAACTCTACTAATTCGAAATTTAGTACAGATTTATTTAGCCAATATTCGTTAAATAACCAAATAAATTATGTTTCATTTTTATCTTAATTCAACAGAAATGATAACAGTACTGACTCAGAGCCTAAGAGGCATAGCGAAGTAAGATAATGGAGACAAGAAACAAGACTTGCATTAAAAAACCGTTCACTGACATGCCATCTACAATCTCCTCACTCAAATATTGCACTGCTTAAATCTAACATCCTAATCAGTCATTTAGGAATTGGCTACGACGCCTTAGAAGCAGTATCAAGAGCCGGTTTACTAAAATTCGTGGCCTCTATGAATTATTTATTTGATCACACAACATGGATGTTTACATAACACTACACTGATTTATCTATTAAACATAAAACCTAAGTGAAAGTTATTTACTTCATCTACAAAGTCTAGTATCTAAATCTGAGAGCTGATTCTACCAATCTAATCACTTACCGCCTAATAAGTAATGTACAAAGAATATATTTAAATAAAACTAAACTAAATAATCTAGTCAAAATACATTTGTTTATCACTGAAGTGTTGACACTATTTGTCATCAACAGGTGGAACCGCAGTCAATAACCTTGACATAGACCAATAAAGCAAAAACACAAATGATGAGCACAATGGTAGATGAGAATTGTACTGGTTCAGAAAGTCGGAGAAATACAGTACACAACTTGACTTGTCTGGTAGCCCATGATGATAAATGCGGATATTAGTCATTCTATGATATTAGTTGTTGTCATATGTCCCAAATTGCAAAACAATTAAGTCATTTGTTATTTACATAAAATAAAGTCCTAGCCTATGCAGATGATATGGTTTTGTTGGCTACCTCTTGGCGTGCTCTGCAACACTTATAGTATGTGCTAGAGTTTGCAACCAGGGAAATTAACATGATGTGCAACACAAAAAAACTGTTTGTATGCTCTTTAATCCGCTTATAAAATGCAAATCTATTTGTGCTAACTTTCCGAATTTTGTTCTTGATGGCCATGAGCTTTCATTTGTATCCAGCTTTAGGTATATCGGTCATATCATACAGAATGATCTTCATGATGATTTGGACATTAATCGCGAGATAAGGAATTTATTCTATCGTACTAATGTTCTTAAAAGAAAATTTGGCTTATGCTCAATTTCTGTTAAATTGAAATTATTTAGAAGTTATTGTTCTTGCTTCTTTGATATAGACTTGTGGAAGGTTTTTAAATTAGCTGCTCCTAGTCGTATGAAGTCCTGCTATATAAAATGCGTTAAATCATTTTTTAACTTCCCAAAATATAGTAGTGTCACTGAAATGTTTTTATCTACTGGGTTGCCGGTATTTGACACAGTGTTATGTAACTCTCGGTTTAGTTTGTTAAAACGTATCAAAGAGTCTCGTAATGCTCTTATTTCCTCCATGTCATGGTTCTGTCTAAGCTGATCATTGTTTTATGTTTAGCTTTTTTAACTTTACATGTGGATTACGCAATTCTCTGTCTTTTTCTCTTGTTTCTGTCATTGTATCGTGCAATGTCTTATGGACTGTTGTCTGAAATAAACGAGTGATGATGATGATGATAACTTAAGATTGGTAAGCGGTATATAACTATAAAGTTTTAAGCTTAAAATTTAAATATATTTTTGCCTAAAACAGTTAACTATATATATATATATATATATATATATATATATATATATATATATATATATATATATATATATGTACTTGAGAGATATAAACATATGTGACAACTCATATAAGGCGTGTGCTGTACGAACATACGTTTTTCGAATATATACAACTGTAAATTACTAGTTTTAAAAACAAACAAAAAAAACAAAAATTAAACTCGCATTACAGTGAAATGATCAACTATACGTTGATATCTATCACTTTTAATACCACATGTTTGAACCGTTACATAGATAATAGATTAGACCATTTCCTGTATAGCCAGTTCAGTAAATGTCCGAGATTTTATTCTCAAATCAGCGCGACTGGGATTCAAGCACACGAGGGCACCTCAGGATCTCTCATTTAAAACTTCATGACGTTACCCCTACGCTATTAAGATATTCCTAAGACAGACATGTATTTAGTGTCAGTTTCAAGTTGGATAGCATGTCAGTAACGGGGATTGAAAAATCAAATTATGCTATATTTACACATAATTATAAATAATTATCCATTACTATGCAATATTACATATAATCATACATGATATGCATGTGTGTTCTACACATTAATAGCTTCAAAAGTTTATAATTTTAACGCTAAATGGTTTGAAAGAGAGAGAGTGAGGTGGAAAAATGTTTACTATAGTATGTTGAAGCTGATAACCTGTAGTACCCTCTCTATTATGTGATATTATAATCATTATTGCATAATTATGTATAATTATATAAAATTATAGCCTAATCATGTGTAATTACAGTATATTTATGTGTAATTGGTATTTCTCATGTCCCTCTTATTCTGATCATGTACTATGTTGTCATTAAGGAATTTACCATAGATATAAAAGTAGAAAAAAATGCACCTATCCATTAAATGGTGACATATTCTCAAACCACCTTGAATTCTAAACATCTCCTTACTCAAATCATCCTTATCCCTGACCCTAATTCATGCGCTATCTTTATATATCTTTTATTAAATATTTCTATGAAAGAATTAAAAGAAAATTATGAGAGATTGAAAGGTAGAAAAAAGAAATTCGATATTGAGTTGTCGATGTTTAATGCCAGAAGCTTGTTTATTATTAATTTATTATTAAACACAAAAATAGATTTTAAAAAATTATTTTGTAAATTTTTCAGTTACGTGAAGGAGATGGATTCTATATTTCACGAAAAGGTGTGTCATAATTACTGTCATTGCTTATCTATTAATTGTCATGCAAATGTGGATGTCATTCGACCTAATTTACGATTGTTTAAGTATTGGTTTTAGGCTTGGGGCGTGTTATTAAATTGTAAAATTTAAAGATTATGTTTTAAACGATCATTAATACGAAACTTCTTCTGAGCCTAACAGTAATCCATAAGTTCCCTGAATCTACCTCAATTAGTAACCCTAACCATAGAGCACGTCTGTATATTAATACATTTTTGATTCAGCATAAAGGTTTACAACATGTTTTAGTATTTATGCCGAAGTGCACTAGTTAATTGTTTTAAGTTGTGATAATCCGTTGTAGAATTCTAATAATTTTTTTTGTTTGTATCTGATTTTACGAGTGTGCTGTGTGTTTTGTATGCTTTTTGTGGGCCTTTCTGCCTGATTTTTAATTATAAATAAAAATATAAAAATAAATAATGTACATATATATATATACATATATATATATACATGTATATATATATATATATATATATATATATATATATATATATATATATATATATATATATAGTATATATATATATGTATATATATATATACATGTATATAATATTATATTTATATATTATATATATATATATATAATATATAGAATATTATATATATATATATATATACATGTATATATATATATATATATATATAATAATAAAGGTTTAACGTCCATTTCCTCATCCAGGGATGATGTCAGGGACGTCCCCAACAGCACATATCACTACAGATCAATTCACCCAGACCAATCTGCGAAAGAATCGTGCTGAGGAGAAGTAAGGTCCTAAGCCAGTCCGGTGATCAAAAATGGTAAAGGTAGATTGATTATGTCTATGGTGGGAAAAGGTAAGTTTTAAGCTTGCTAGATAATGTTGAAAGAGAAAAGCAAGAGCGAAGAATGGCAGGTAAAGAGTTCCAGATTGTGGGTGCTGCGTAAGAAAATGAACGTCTGCCCAATGACGTGAGAACATTTGGAACTGAGAGAAGATTGGCATCGGTGGAGCAAAGTGTACATGAGAGACGATAGGGAAGAAGAATTTCAGATAAGTAAGAAGGCTTGCCAAATCACAGAGTTTGAAAGTTAATAGAGGTATTTTATATTTTATGCGTTGATTAACAGGGAGCCAGTGAAGACTGCGAATTAGAGAAAGAGAGCGAAATTGAAGTCAAGAGGACTTACAAACAACATGTGCAAGAGAATTTTGGACGTGCTGCAAACGATTGAGAGAAGTAGGCAACCCATGTAATAATGAATTGCAGTAGTCGAGCTTTGAATGAACTATAGAATTAGCAAGGATAGTGGCTGAATTTCTAGTAAGGGATGGACTTATTTGCCTAATCTGACGAATCTGAAAGAAAGAAGCGCGACAAACAGAAGAGATATGGGATTTAAAGTCAAGGTTTTAATCAAATATGACTCCAAGGTTTTTGGCGGATCGAGAAGGTGAAAGAGCAAGATTCTGAAAATTAACAGAGTTATTGGTAATTTTACTTCTTTGCAAAGGAGTGCCAATTAAAAGATATTCAGTTTTGGAGGGATTAACAGCAAGACAGTTAGCACAAAACCAGGAATAAACCTTGTCTAGAATGGATGAGAGATGAGCCAGTTTCTGATCAGAATCATGATTAGAAAAGGAAATATATAGTCGTGTGTCGTCTGCATAGAAATGAAAATTTATGGAGGACTGAGCAAGCAGGTAGCTAAGAGGAGTGATATATAAAGAGAAGAGCAATGGACCTAACACTGAACCTTTAGGAACACCGCGTAGGAGGGGTAGTTCCGAAGAGCGATTCTGATCAATAACAACCGATAGTGTGCAACATGAGAGATATGATGTGAGAAGGGAAAAAGCAGAATCAGATATGCCAAAACAAGATTTAAGCCTATTTATTAGGATGCCATTGTCAATTAAAGGCAGCAGAGAGATCTAGAAGAACTAAGGCAGAAACCTGTTTACTACTCATGGCCAAGCTAAGATCATTATGTATACGAAGAAGAGCGGCTTCAGTAGAATGGAGTTTTCTGTAGGCAGATTGATAATGAGAGAGAGAAGGGAAAGAATCAAGATGAGTGCATAAACAGGTATAAACTACCTTTTCAAGCAGTTTAGAGATGAAGTTAAGATTGGATATAGGACGGTAACTGGAAAGATCATCTTTTGGTAGAGATGGCTTTTTTAGCAAAGGAGATTCAACTGCTTGCTTGAAGGAGGTCGGGAAGATACTTTCTGAGAGTGAGTGATCGATTAAGTAAGTAATAGGAGCAACTAAAACATCAATACGTCAATATATATATAATAAATTTATAATAACTTTGTGCTATACTAAGTTTATAACTTAGTTTAATTTGTAACTATATAGCTGAAATACATTAAATTAAATTGCAAATTTTATTGGTTAAATAGCTAATATGACTTATAACATTAATATCGTATGAAAATAAAAATATTAAACTTCTTCACATTTTCTTTTATAATATACTAAATAGGACTTTGAATATAATGACAAATGGTAGCTTATGAAGTCACTAAACCATGAAGTCGTACAAGGTGATTAAATATTTCAGCAAGAGGGATCACTATGTGCCCAGCACTGCCTCAATGCTCTGCTGCAGGGTCCATACTTCACGCCGGTGGACCTGGCTGAGTTAGCTCAGAGGCTGGATGAGTCCGAGAGGCTTCACATGGCTGAGGGAGGTTTTGAGACAAAAGAATATCAGCAATTTATAGCCGTAAGAATTATCTTTTTTTAGTTGTAGTGTGTTCCATGGTTGTGTCCAGGACACTGAAGAATATACCAACCGTAAACTGCACGGGTCATAAGAGGCGACTGAGAAAGAACTGAGGAAGGCAGCGGAAAACCACCTCAAAAGCCCTTTTGTTCCCAAATTATAAGCTACTTTAAGTTTTGGATACGTCAGAGCCTTCTTTGAAGGATTGACTTGTTTATTGATGGAGTGCTCTTGTAGGAGTGTGAAACAGTGCACATGTTTTTTCGATCTGCCACTTGGCAGAACACTAGAGAGAGAGTTTTAGCGCATGTATTTATTAGTTTCATTGAGTGATAAAGAAAACTTATAAATCTTACTTACAGAGATTCTAACGGATGGCCTATTGCTTAGTAGGCTGACATACTATCCAGTTGTCTAACCATCCGGTTAATTAACTATATATATATCGCAGTGATAGTGTGCGGTAAGTTACTAAGTAGGGCTTGTTCTGCTGTAGCTAAAATTGAATTGGATATTAAGTTTAAGTGCCTTTAAGTTTAAGTAAATATTTTATCTTGTGTCTTAAAGAAGGATCATTAAAAAGATAGCATTAAAGTCCCTTGAAGAACTACTTCTGATGTTTACCGTTAAATGAAGGCCTTTATTCGTCAATTAGACATCTAAACAAATATAACGAGTGTCGTACAACGAACGAAGCAGTGCAGACTACAAAACACAAGTGCGATAACTAAACAATATTACACTAGAGCTATCACAAAATTTGTTATAGACATTTTGTTACATATTGTGTATCGATACTTGATTAAAGGTTGGTAATTTAATTAAAATTCACACTTTCCCATGGAGTCCTCAGATCTTTTGAAGCGATCAAATGTCTTAATATGCCTATAAATTAAAATGTCTTAATATGCCTATAAATTAAATTACATGAATTAATTGCAAGAATTAATTGGATGAACTAATTAAAATGATTTAGATGAAAATAAAATTTAAAATTTACGCTAGAATAAAAAATAATTTTTATAAGAGTTCTCTGGGAAATTGTTGCAAATAACACTAAAATTTCTGAATGCTTCTGAATACATGAATATTTCTTTCTTCCAACTCTAATGTGCGAAAATCTGTTTAACATTTTTTTTATTTCAATATGGTAAAATGTACATTTTCATTGATAGCTTTCACTGTCACACATCTCAGTGATATGTGTGCCTTACCTTTTATTTTCTATTATTTTGTGAATCCAGTTTAGAAGTAGTTTTCGTGGTAAATAAAAAATATTTGTCCTGTATGTTTATGTAACCATTATTCTGAAACTATGAAGTTTCTGTAAAATGTATATAGTAAAGTTATTAACTAAACCATTTAACCATTTGTGTTAACATTTCTGATTTGTAATTTTATAGCAACCTTCGTCTAATTATGACGACAGCGGGTTCTTCTCTATACAAGTTCTGCAGGAAGCTCTCAGCGTGTGGAACCTTGAACTTGTCCCGTTGAAAAGTTCACTGCCAGTATGTCGCAGCGCAAAAGAAGATCCTAGGTTAAGTGTCGATTATCTTGTGGTCGCTTCTCTATGCATTTGTTAACGCTAAAAATGGATCTAATTTTTATGTTAAAGATTAAAGTTGTTAAAAAGCTCTTGCATTCTTTTACTGTTTTGTCATATCTGCTTCTGTTGTACTCTACTTATTCAATACATGGGGCGAAAGTATATATAAAACTCTACGCGACGTCACTCGGTGGACACCAGAGCAGCCTCCTCAACCCTCTGCCTCCATTTATCACGATCCTGTGCAAAGTCATAAACATCACCCTGTGTAAGACTGAATTTGGTATCTAATTGACTTATATCATTACTATATTGCTTAATTAATGTTTACTTATTTCCCATTCCTACCCTCATTTTATTGTTTAGTAGTCTATATTTTAAAGCTTTTCTAATTGGAGTATTTTCATTTAGTCTTAGCATATGGCCTATCCAACTGTATCTTTTTTCCTTATGATTTGACTCCAAGGAGTCTCTTTTGTTCTTTCGTATATATCTATGTTACTAATTGTGTATGGATAGTGAATTTTTAGGAGATTTCTTAGTAATTTTCTATGAAAAACATCTATGTCATTTTCTATGCTTTTTGTTACTACCCATAACTCACTATTATAAACAAATACTGATTTAATATAAGTGTTAAAGATTTTTATTCTAACTTTAAGATTTAGTTTTTTATTTGTTAATTTCAATTTATATTTATTAAATGCCATCATTGTTAATTGTTTCCTTATGAATTATATCATTTTCTGTATCCAACATACTACCTAAATATTTAGTTTTTTTCCACTTTACGTCTTCGTTATTATTTGATATCACTATTTTCTCTGTCTTATTTTTATTTATTTTTAGATCCCATCTTATTAATTTACTTTCAACGAATGTTATTAATTCATCAGAATTGTTTTGTCCAATAAGAATCCATCCTATATCATCGGCAAATTGTTGATCTATTATTTTTGTATTACTATTTCTTTTCCTGTATGTGTGATCATTAAGTTCTTTAGGTACATTCTGTTCTGTTTCTTTTAACGACATTGCAAGGTAGAAAGTAAACAGAATTGGACTTAGACAGTCCCCCTGAGGTACTCCTGTGCTGGTACTGAATTCTTTACCTTGACAATTGTCGTTCAAAACCTTTACTTTTATATTTTCTATTAGTATTTTGATTATGTACAATTCATCTTCATCTAGAAACTGCTTTAAATCATCTATTAATAGCTTTCTATTTACGCAGTCAAAAGCCTTACTCATATCTAAAAGTAGTATACTTATGTTAGCATTTTTTTCAATTATTGCTTTTTCCATTAATAACTTCAAAGAGCACACGTTTTCTGTAGTGCTTCTTCCTCTTCTATATGCCGCCTGACTTAGTGGAATTTGATTATCTATTTTATCATATACTCTATTAAACATTATGATATACTCTATTAAACATTATGATGCACAAACTCTTTCTCAATGTATTTAGAAGGATTATGGGCCTAAGGTTTTCTGTTTTTCCTTTGATTTTTCCAGGTTTCTGCAGAGGTATTAGTAGTCCTTCTGTTACTTCTTCTAATTGTTCATTTCCTTCGGCTAGCTTATTAAACTTATCTGCTATTATTTTAAATACTACTTTGGGACAATGTTTTAACTCTTCAGCGTATTTGCCATCTGGGCCTGCGCTTTTATTGTTTTTTAGTTTATTAATTGATCTCTCAACTTCACCCTCACTAAATGGAATTTTCATTTTTCTAGGCTCTATTCCACTTATTGTGTCTATTGAGTTTTTATTGAACATGTTCTTAAAATAGTCTGTTATAATTTCAGTTACTTCATCTTTGTTAACTATCAATTGATCCTTTTCTTGTATGAATATTTTTTCCTTAGGCGTACTTTTATAGACATTCCTCATTACTTGAAACATCTTGTTTGATTCATTTTTTGTTGTATTTAGTTCTTCTATCTGTTGTATTTCTCTGGTTTCTAAATCTCTTTAGGATGTTTTTTATTTCTTTCATGAGCGAAAGTATAGTATATAAATAGAAGAAAGGGACAGACCTTTTGTCGAGAATAAAATTTGAAGGAAATTGCATTTTTAAAAGGCCTTAGCAGGACCGTTAAAATTTTGGCATTTATTAGTCCTTGGGTTGCGGATAACTCATATATTTTCATTGCATAATTACTGCATTTCTGGACTGATTTCTCAACTTTTAATTCGTTGTGTTTGTTGATTCTTTTATTCAATGAACGCAGAATAGTTTCTTTTTTCTTATGATTAAAAGGCTATGGTCTTCACATGTGTTGAGCATCAGAAGTGTTCCAATTGCTACATATCTACCATGCTTGATCTACTGTGTTCATTATATCGACTACTATGGATGATAAGTCTCTTTACTCTTTTCTCAACTTTTTCGATGACAAAATAGCCAAACTCTGTAGCTCTATACCCTCCAACTCCATTGACACCGATAACTCCATTTCTGTAAATATGCCTGAACCTCCACTACTTTCTAGTTTTGAACCAGCTAAACCGGAAGAAATACGCAATTTTATACTTCGCTCTACCGACTCATCTTGCTGCCTTGATGTTATTCCTACACGCTTACTGAAATCCTGTATTGATGTTTTAGTTGCTCCTATTACTTACTTAATCAACTTATCACTCTCAGAAGGTATCTTCCCGACCTCCTTCAAACAAGCAGTTGAATCTCCTTTGCTAAAAAAAGCCATCTCTACCAAAAGATGATCTTTCCAGTTACCGTCCTATATCCAATCTTAACTTCATCTCTAAACTGCTTGAAAAGGTAGTTTATACCTGTTTATGCACTCATCTTGATTCTTTCCCTTCTCTCTCTCATTATCAATCTGCCTACAGAAAACTCCATTCTACTGAAGCCGCTCTTCTTCGTATACATAATGATCTTAGCTTGGCCATGAGTAGTAAACAGGTTTCTGCCTTAGTTCTTCTAGATCTCTCTGCTGCCTTTAATTGACAATGGCATCCTAATAAATAGGCTTAAATCTTGTTTTGGCATATCTGATTCTGCTTTTTCCCTTCTCACATCATATCTCTCATGTTGCACACTATCGGTTGTTATTGATCAGAATCGCTCTTCGGAACTACCCCTCCTACGCGGTGTTCCTAAAGGTTCAGTGTTAGGTCCATTGCTCTTCTCTTTATATATCACTCCTCTTAGCTACCTGCTTGCTCAGTCCTCCATAAATTTTCATTTCTATGCAGATGACACACGACTATATATTTCCTTTTCTAATCATGATTCTGATCAGAAACTGGCTCATCTCTCATCCATTCTAGACAAGGTTTATTCCTGGTTTTGTGCTAACTGTCTTGCTGTTAATCCCTCCAAAACTGAATATCTTTTAATTGGCACTCCTTTGCAAAGAAGTAAAATTACCAATAACTCTGTTAATTTTCAGAATCTTGCTCTTTCACCTTCTCGATCCGCCAAAAACCTTGGAGTCATATTTGATGAAAACCTTGACTTTAAATCCCATATCTCTTCTGTTTGTCGCGCTTCTTTCTTTCAGATTCGTCAGATTAGGCAAATACGTCCATCCCTTACTAGAAATTCAGCCACTATCCTTGCTAATTCTATAGTTCATTCAAAGCTCGACTACTGCAATTCATTATTACATGGGTTGCCTACTTCTCTCAATCGTTTGCAGCACGTCCAAAATTCTCTTGCACATGTTGTTTGTAAGTCCTCTTGACTTCAATTTCGCTCTCTTTCTCTAATTCGCAGTCTTCACTGGCTCCCTGTTAATCAACGCATAAAATATAAAATACCTCTATTAACTTTCAAAACTCTGTGATTTGGCAAGCCTTCTTACTTATCTGAAATTCTTCTTCCCTATCGTCTCTCATGTACACTTTGCTCCACCGATGCCAATCTTCTCTCAGTTCCAAATGTTCTCACGTCATTGGGCAGACGTTCATTTTCTTACGCAGCACCCACAATCTGGAACTCTTTACCTGCCATTCTTCGCTCTTGCTTTTCTCTTTCAACATTCTCTAGCAAGCTTAAAACTTACCTTTCCCACCATAGACATAATCAATCTACCTGTACCATTTTTTGTTCACTGGACTGGCTTTCGTTTAGGACCTTACTTCTCAGCACATTTCTTTCGCAGATTGGTCTGGGTGAATTGATCTGTAGTGATATGTGCTGTTGGGGATGTCCCTGACATCATCCCTGGATGAAGAAACGGACGTTAAACCTTTATTTATTTATTTATTATTTATTACTAAGCCTCTGCAGAATCTTTAGATCATCCTGGTGTTTTATCGTTGGTAGCAGTCTTCCACTTGCAAAACTTGACAACATGTTTTCTTCACGCTAATTGATGTTATAAGATGTGCATTGATTTAGGAGTGGACAGGCATATGTATGCAACTTTCGTGAGCATTGGTTGACGATACGTCTCATAGGAAGGCAATGGTTCAATCTCAACTCACTGCTGACTGGACCAGAGCTTCTGTCTGATACTTATCTTTCTCTCTTCCTCGGACAGCTGGCAGGAGACGGTTTGTTGTGCTGCTGTTGTTACATAGCCAAAACTTCAGTCATGATGCTGGCTCAGCTGAGCAGTGGTCCTCCTTCAGGGTTGTGCATTACTGAAGCAGTATGTGTTAAGATTAGAGGTTATATCATAGAGATTTGTGCTGTACTGTGGCACTATCAGGGAGAGATTAAAGTTAAAAAAAGCTAATGTTAACGTTAGTTTCCTCACTCGAAAGCGATGTCAGTGACGGGAGAGCCTAGCATTTGAACCCCGCACATACTGATCCTCGGGCGAATATCTTGCCGACATTGCCATTGGCTCCAGCCAATTTAGAAGTTATAGTCAAAATCAGAGCGTAGCTCGTAGAGATGTGTGCTGTACTGAGACACTATCAGGTAGAGATCAGAGGTTATCTCATAAAGATGTGTGCTGTACTTATACACTGTTAGGTAGAGATCAGAGGTTATCTCATGAAGATGTGTGCTGTACTGAGACACTATTAGGTAGGGATCAGAGGTTATCTCATAAAGATGTGTGCTGTACTGAGACACTATTAGGTTGCTTAATTGGTTTGCTTGAGCCTTGAAGGGTGTTTAATGTGAATGTATATGGTTAAGTCTAAATTCTAATCATGCAACCATGATATTAGTCCATTGGAAAGGTTTCGATTTAAGTAGCCCTAAATTGAAGTTAGATCTCTGTAATTGGTGTAGAGGGAGATTCTTGTAGCTGTTGTTGTTTAAAGCTGTTACTTTTCAAGAGCAGATGAGTGAGAATATATTGACTTATGTATACTTACGATCATATGTACCAGTATTATTACTATTTAATGGCGGAATTATATATTTATGTTGCATCCAACTAAATATTAGTTATTTATAATAATGTAGCAGATTCTGTTGTATATCTCTTATTGGCAAGTTCTTGGCATATTCTCCTCCGCATATTACTATCCTTTGCATTTCTCTTCATATCAACTTGTGAATTAGTTATCAAATCAACCAACATCCCAAGTCTAAGTCTTTTTTTAACCTTTTTCCTTCCATTCTGCCCTCAATTACCTCTTTCAACAAACCAATCCCTCTCAGTATTTGACCCTTCCAGTTCTTCTTTCTATTCCTTATGATATCTATCAATCCTAGTGTAAATACATCTTATTTTAGTATTATTACGCTACATTTATTTTTTTAAAGAAATATAGAGAAGATATTAGGAAACTGGAGGCATTTGAATTGTGTATTTGGAGAAGAATTTAGTGGATTAGCTGGACTCAAAAAGGTTACATATGAGGAAGTTCTGGAGAGAGTTGGTACAGATAGACTGTTTATAAATGTATTAAGAAATAGGAAGAAGAGTTGGATAGGACACATTCTAAGGGGGGAAGTCTACTAAAAGAGGTAGAATGAAAGGGAAAGTGGCAGAGACAGGCCGAGATTAGGTATGTTAGATGATTTAAAGATCCACTCATACGTTGACTTGAAGAGGAAAGCGAAAGACAGCGAAGAGTGGAGGCGTTATATACCATGTACCTGCCAGTAGGCAGTGCACTAAGAGAGAGAGATTTTTTATTTGTAAATCACTGTGTCATTGTGAAGTGTATGTTTGTGCAGGCTATTCCATATTTGTGGTGGTGGGAGAATTGCCACCCTGTGAGGCTAATGACGTGCTGATGTTAATTACCGCTGTTCAGCCAATCAAACCCCGACTGATTTCTGACACGAAGAAGTCGTCTGAAGGAAGGTCAAGGCTGTCCAGCGAGGATGACGCAGCGCTGCAACAAGCTCTGGCGGCGAGTCGTAGACTTGACGAGGAGCAGGATTTGTCGTTGAAGAGAGCACTTGAGCTGAGCATGTTGGGTTAGTCATCAACCAATCAATCAATCAATCAGTCTGTCAGTGAACTCGTGTACTGCATATGGGTATTCCTACTAGAAGGTGGATAGCAGAGAGGCATTAGAAAGGAGTGGTCGTACTCTGTTTATATCGTCATCGCCACTGGCTGGAGCCAATGGCGACGTCGGTAAGATATTCGATGAGTAGGTGCAGGTTAAAATCCTGTGCTCTTCCGTCACTGACCTCGCTTTTGATTGAGGAAACCGACGTTAATATTAGCTTTAACAGCTTTTTCTATTGAATCCATTAATATATCAATAAATCTATCAATCATGCTTTACTATTATCTTTCTATGTCAGTCATGCCCGCAATGAAAAAATGTGTATGGCTTGTTCAGTTTGTTTAAGCGCGTCGCGAGTGATGTTGAATTATTAATGGATCTAGTGTAAATGTACATATATTTATCATGTAAAACAAGCGCTGAATGTTACGCTGTGCGTGATAGGATCTTTAAGATCTTATCACGCACAGCGTAACATTCAGTAGATCTCTGTTTTGATGTGGTCAAGTTTATTTTGAAGCTAACAGTGTGTGTCTAAAGAATTTTTGTAGAACTGGTATTGAAACGTGAGCTAATTTGTAATGGGCACTGTTTTGAGTCAATGCTGGTGATAAAATTATTATCTGATTAGTCAGTTATACTTGGTAGATATAAGCTTATTTTATCTTCATATATACTTGAGCGTAAACTGAAAAGCTTTGTATTAAATTAAGCTGGCAATTATTTGAATGTCGAGGAGTATTATGTTAGAGACAATCAAAATATTCTGTTGAATAAATGTAAATTCTCTGGTTCTCTTAGGTTTGGATGCTAGCTCTTTTACCTCCCCACAATTCCCCGATGTCCCCGCACAGACTGCTTCTGCATCTGAACCGAGCGTGGAAGAGTTGCGTCGTCGACGTCTTGCTCGCCTGGAGAAGGGTAACACTGGAGAGATACTCCAGCCCTCTTCAGAGTCTCCCACACCCCTGAGAGCTGAGTCATCGTCGAGTGGCGAGGCTCCCAGGCCAGTTGATCCGTCAGTGTCCAGTGAAGGCTCCTCGGCCGCAAGTAGGGAGAGGAAACCGACTGATGAAGAGTCATCGGTCGTTAGTAAAGAGAGCAAAGCGACTGATGAAGACTCCTCGGCCACTAGTAGAGAGAGGAAACCAACTGATGAGAGATCAGATGGTAGCGGGTAGAATGTGTAGGATGGTGGTGCGAATAGGATGAAATTATGTGATTTAAGTCTCTTCCTGTTTCTCTATTGTTCTGTTAAATGACTGATCCAAAGTATATATGCACTGTTTGGTTCCTTGCTCGTGTAAGGTACACCTTGTAGTATAACTTATGACATTTTCCAATTGGCTTCCTCTTCCTACTTAGTCTTATTGGCAAATTATTTTTTTGGAAAGGTCCTGAGGCATACGGATTATTGTAAAATAGTCTAAATTGACTTTTCTATGTTTTAAAGTCCAATAGTAAAACTTGAAGATCTACTTATATCTCTGTATCTGACATAACATAATTTTACATCTGAGACTTTATTGAATATTCAATTGAAATTTTATAATTAGAGAGAATTCGATTTAATTTTATTGGCCACAGAAGTAAACTTATATATTTAAAGTATTTTTGTTAATCTGGTTTAGATTTTGTAACCGTTTATAGATAAAGTGATTAAACCTGTTAAACAAATTTCTTGAACAATATTAGTTGACAAAGTAAGTCATCAATTTCTTTTCTCCTTTTTTTCGTTGATTTAGTTAAAATGCAAATTGACAGCTTTAAGTTTATGTTTTAGTTGTACTGTTGATATGGTTATTGATTTTTCGTCAGAAATGTAGCGCCAATTGTTTAGGTTAGTGAATCAGTTTTTGCTGAAAACCAATAAACGCTTGTCACTGAGGTAAGTTTGAGACAGGAAACGTACACCAAACTTGGCTCTAGCCTTTAGCTTTTATAGTTAAAGAATTAGGCATTTGTCATTATTCGATTGCATTTGTTATTGTGCAAAGTCTTTTTTTTAAAGAAATGAGTAGTTATATTTTTTAGGTAAACAATGATCATAAATGTGTTTGATTTATTGAGAGGATTAAAGTTTATAGCACTTCTCAAGATAACGTTAAATTGTAAACTGAATTTGAGTGTTAAAGTTACACCGGTGAACTATTTGCCATAATCGTAAGCGATTGTACGTGATTAAATGCAAGCTCGATGACGAGTAGTAAAATAATGTGAAGATCTCTTGTTGGTCTATAAGTATTTCAAATTTCCATGTGTTAAAGCTGTGTCTTCACGACGTTATTCAAGTTTAAATCTGTAAGGCATATTATTGTACATTTTAAGGGTTATCATTATTATGATTTTATAAACAGAAACTAATTGGTTTAGAAACAAAACAGGAAGTTGAATCTAGACAGAAAAGCAGTCTAAACATATCAGCAGTTCAGCTAAACAGCAGCTGATATATGCGAAATCTTATTCCAAACTCCTTTCTATCCAAATGTGACGTTTGGACTTGATATTAGTTGCAATTCGATTTTCTTTCAATAAGCTGTTATTACTATTTCACATGCTGTTTCAGTAACTGGGCCTGAAGTAAGTCTCAATGCTATGGGACTTCTGCCATACTGTCGTTTCATATAGAATAAGAAATATGGGCCGTTTAATATAGTCAAATATTAAATGTTGCCAGTGCTAGATAGCTTTGAAACTGCTAATATTTAATAAGCTTAAATATTCTTCTTTGTTTGCTTTATAATTTTGGGCTTTTGTCATTATATGCTTTCGTAAAATAAGATCAATAGCAATTTTCCCAATAACAAAAATTCACAATTATTTTAAGTTTATTTGATATATGCTTACGACAACGATGTAGTTGTTAGACTTTCCTGACGTCATCCGTTGATTAGAAAATGAACTGCAATCATTCACTATCCATTCACTCGATCAGTCACTTCATTCAGTACTATAATTAATAGAAGTGATGCGTTTATAAATAGCTTAAGTAAATATTAGTGAGAGACTGAGTTTTTGAATGTCTCAATAGCGTAGGGGTAACGTCATGAAGTTATAAATGACAGATTCTGAGGTGAATTGAACCCTCGTGGGTTCGAATTCCAGCCGCGCTGATCTGAGAGTAAAATCTCGGACATTCACTGGACTGGTAATACGGATAATGGTCTAAATTGCCTAACGGTTTAAACGTGTGGTACTAAAAGAGATAGATCGACATAGTTGATCATTTCACTATAGAGTCTATAAAATTAACTCAGTTAAGTTCATTTTCAGTTAGTGTTCACTGCTGTGGTCTCAGGAATGCCTGAGACCCTTTGGTCAAAGACCAAAGAGCTATCCCAGCAGTATTCTAACCGATCAGGCTCATCCGAGGTGTGGTTACTGTTAGCGTTCTCTCTGGTCTCAGGACCCTGAGCCTGTTTGGAGCTTTTGCTCACTTTGTCTGAGAACTGGATCATCACTCAATCTAGTCTGACTGCTGCTTTGGTTGTTCGGTTGATCTACCACGGCGATGATCGGGTTTCAGGTGTACAACAGCTCACCGTTGTACCCCTGATGTCTTGAGGTGAAGCCCTTCGGCTTATGACTTTGATGTTAAACCCACAAAATAAAAAATAGTAGTGACATTAAACGTTTTGCTTTAAACTTGGTTACATGTGCAGAGCTTTGCCCACAACGTATAATATGGCTTGCAATACTGTTGCATTGAGTTCTCATTCTACAACTCTTATTGTCCAGCACCTCGGTGCACTAGCTGTCTCCAGCATATGAAATATTTAATTTCTTGTTAACCTTTCTGTACTTTACTTGTACTTTTCGATGTCACTGACATCGCTTTCGAGTGAGGAAACTGACGTTAACCTTAGCTTTACCAGCTTTTTTAAAATTTGCTTTTTGTCTTTGATTAAGTTGTAGAGTTTTGGTTAGGATTAACTTTATGGGGTTGCACTACGATTTAGGTAACAAAGGGTTTACGGTTAAGTTTAAGTTAGGCCTTGAACATATTAATAAATATGATGAGTGAAGTTAAAGGCAACATTAACTACCATCATAGGCTAATTTTATATTAACGGAGGACTTAAACAATTCACTGAAAATTAAATTCAATATTCAAGTATTTTGACAATATGTATTCTGACTTTAAAAGGTAACAAATATAAACATTAAATAAAACACTCTGTATAAAGACATGGTGCGGATTGAGAGAAATTGTTGACTGTATATTACATCGCTTAGTTAGTGATAAGCTCCCTTTAAAGAAAAGCTCTGTTCCAGGAGTGATACAACGCTTCTAATCTTAACTTAACATAATTATACTGGTTAAGGAGGTCATAAAGCATATACATAAACAGTGCATCATCATCATCTTTTTCTTCTTCCCTAGAGTCCCAGTTTAGCTAGGATGGGGATACTTTTTAAACTTTTCTTGTTAGAAAATAGTGCAACAGTTTATTGAGCCTACACGCTCACCAACCGAATGGCCTTTCTGACTTGGTTCGGTTCTTAGTGCCTGTAGCCGTTTACGACACATGCAGTCAACGGTTGGTCTATTCTTCCGCATCCCGGAGCAAAAAATCATCATCATCGTATACATAAACAGTGAAATATAATGAAATGTCAATGCAACATCACATTTAAGTGCCTATCCGCAAATGGACCCAAATCTTTATGCAATCACTTGCAGCACAAGCTGAAACATAAGTGATTTAATCATCATCATCATCTTTCTTTAAATCCAAGTTTAGCTAGGGTCGGTATTAGAATAGATTTTCCATTTGTTTTCAAAACTTTTGCAGCTTTTTCTGGAGCCTAGACAATCATCAACCGAATACCCTTTCTGACGTTGGTTTTGATCTTAGTGCTTTGTCGCCTTTTACGACATGTGCAGTCCGTAGTTGGTCAATTCTTCAGCAACCCGGACACAGCATGAGTAAATATTGCATAAATATTGTAGCTGCATCACTAACAGAAAATTGAATATAAATGCTTTATTATATTTATATATACTATAACTAAATATACACTGAATAAGTTTAACATCAAAACTCCAAAAATTTGCTCCTCAAATATTTACACTAAAACCCACATCAGTCAATAGATCGATTGATCAATCAAACAAAACATCTGTACTCGATGGATGAATCAATCAATCAATTTTAACTCTTCAGAAATAATCTCAAGTTTTCACTTAGTCATAGGACAAAGTGACTAGTTACAGTAACACCTCTCATCGGCTACAATAACATATCCGGTTATCATAATATTCACTAAAGTCATCAACAAAAATAAATATAATTCTAATCAGTCGACAGCAATAGTCATTTATCATACTATATAGAACCAGCAAGTGTATTAAGAAATAGGAAGAAGAGTTGGATAGGACACATTCTAAGAGGGGAAGGTCTATTAAAAGAGGTTATAGAAGGTAGAATGGAAGGAAAAAGAGGCAGGGGCAGGCCGAGATTAGGTATGTTAGAGGATATAAAAACCCACTCAAATAGGAAAATGAAAAGGAAAGGTGGAAGACAGAGAAGAGTGGAGGCGTTATATACCATGGACCTGCCAGTAGGCAGTGAGAGAGAACGAGCAAGTGTTCTGCGGAATATACTGTCAATCTCGCCAACATCTATTGTAACATCTATTGCCTATGTAAACGTATCATCAGAGATCACGTGGCGCATTGCTCTCTTAATTTCTCGTACATGATTCTCTCCTACACACACAAACAACAGAGACGACTTTAATTTGCATCATCAGTTATTCATATAAGTCAAGGTGAGAAATGCACAGATCGATAAACAAAATAACACATGACACACCCGGATATTAATTTACCTAATTATTACTACTAATTATCTCGACCTTGGATCTCATTTATTCATAAATTTTACAACTCCACTTATTCTCAGTTCTGGAGGCCTGCAGAACTGTTACAGATATAGACGTTCAAATCCTACTTGAATCGATCAGAGAGACAGTCTACAAAGATTAGCCAACAAGCAGGTATTAGGAGCTAGGCGAGATAAATATAATCTAGGATGACTATTTCTCCTCAATCTGCATTTGATAATTATAATAAATAAAGAGAAAACACACATATATCTATACACAACTAATGTTTCACAATAGATTGTAATAATCGAAAAAGTGACGTTTGAGTCATTAGAATCAGTCGTTAGTCATAGCGTTAGTCATTAAACATAGAGCTATAGAAAATATTTATTTCGATGATATATGCCCTTTTCTAACTAGCATATTTTGTAACAATTACATGTATGTTTATTTTTAACTTTATGTTTGATTTTATTCGCTGCTTTTATACTTAATTTTTATCAATTGTACAACCGGTATATGTCAGTGCCGTCACGGCCTTTATTACCGACCACACATATGGTTGAACTTTCTGTGTGCATGCACATATGTTTGTCAGAATTGTCTATGAGGTGATGAATAAATTAAATTAAATTAAAAAACAGAACTTACCGCAGGTTTAACTGAAGGTCTGAGCTTGCTGAAGGCTGCATCGAAATGTCTCCAGCAGATGGTAGGATCCTGGTTGACGTCAGGGGCTGCCATGAACTCACGCAACCTCTGAGCCTGAGCCCCCCTCACTAGAGCAGCTAGGTCAGCTCCTCTAAATCAATCAATCAATTAATCAATCGATCGATCTATCGATCAATCAATTGTCACTCAATCAATCAATCTAACTATCTATTTAAGATTGAATCTATCAATCACTCCGCAATTGCTACAATAAACAATGAAAGTTAAATAGAATAGCCTACTAGCAGCATCGTTAGCTACTCACGTGAGACCATCACAGCGCGATTCATGAGCCAACTGAGCGAGATTAACGTCAGCCGAGAGGCGTGGTCTAGTCCCATTCTGTGTGTCAATCAACAGACAGCAGCAGTTAGATAGACACAGCAATGTAAATGAGACTACTACTGATAGAGAAATAACGACCACAGTAAAGTGAGCAGTATTTCTAGTCATAAAAAACCAGTAAATACAATGAAGTATTTTGAGCCTATGAGTCAAGCTGGTAAGCTAATGTCAATGTCAGTTTCCTCACTCGAAAGCGATGTCAGTGATGGCGAGCCTAGGATTTGAAACCCGCACATACTGATCCGCGGTCGGATATCTTACCTACATCGCCACTGGCCCCAGCCAGCAGGTATAGATATAAAAACACAATAAATATTGAAACCTGGAGACTAATAATAATAATAATTATTATTATTATTATTATTATTCGTTTATTACAAAGGCATCTGACACAACGCAGAAATTGTACACAGTTAGATAAGCACATACAGGTACATAAAGGTAAAAACAGGTAAATATACAGGAATATTTATAATTTAATACCAATAAGAAATTTGGTAGCTGTCTTTTTAAAGCATTCTCATGACTAAGTATTGTTATTTATAGTTTGTACGGTATGAAGCAATAGGAGAAAACAAATATCATAACAATGCTTAAAATATATCAAGATCCAAACCTTTGTCAGAGCTCTGAGAATTTCCACTCGTTCATCTGGAGTTGGTAACCCCACATACAGCTTCATATCCAGCCTACCTGGTCTAACTATAGCAGGGTCTATCATATCTGTACACACGACATGCAGCGCCACATATAATCTACCTGGTCTAAGTACAGCAATAAACGGGTTATGCTAATATAAGGTGCGAGATATTGGTGCATCAGTAAGCGGTTTGCTTGTGTTAAGAGACCATGCCATCACAAGCACCGAGGAAGCACACTGAAAGAGTCAAACCAATAATGTCAAAGTTTAACCGTTAAATTGTATCCCTGGAAACGTATCACTCGATGTGCAATGTTTAGTCACGAAATCAATTTGAGAAAACCTAGAGCTGTAAAACTGATAAAAGTTTAGTAGAAAAACTACAGAAAAATAAAAGATAAGATTTCCAAGTAATATATAAGATATAAATCAGAATAAATGAGAACGCTACAATCTTGAGCAGTTATAATGTTGAGCAGAAGTAACCTAGTCTGTTAGTGGCACCCATGAGGAACACCTGCTTCCTTGCACCCACTCCATCCATCTCCGTCAACAGCTGATTCACCACTCTATCACTAGACCCACTCTGCTCAATCATACAACCAATCAATCAATCAATCAACCAATCAATGGATCAATTTATTAATCGATCAACCAATCAATTTATTAATCAATCAACCAATCAATCAATTTATTAATCAGCCTAGCAAACAAAAGCAGTAAAAGAGAGCAGCATTACCTTCTGTTAGTAAAATTAACTTAATTTATATTTTATTTATAAAGATGTTTAAATCATTGCACATTATTTGCTAATTATTCCATTTGATAACTTATTGCAGAGTCTCAAGTCAAAATTTGTTATAGCTCTTGGTTGATAGGAGTCCAATCGATCTAATAATAAAAGTTAAGTACACACTGCTAGCAGCAATGGTGTGGCAGCACTAGAGAAATTAAAGCTAATGAAAACATTGGAATAAACAGATGAAAGTATTAGAGTAAACAGATGAAAGTATTAGAGTAAACAGATGAAAGCACTAGAGTAAAAAAATGAAAGCACTAGAGTAAACTGATGAAAGCATTAGAGTAAACAGATGAAAGTATTAGAGTAAACAGCTTAGAGTAAATAGATCACAGTGAGGTGGCGCCACCTCTCCATGCTGACTTCTGCGCGGAGCGAGAGCGTCGATCTCGTCAAAAAATATGACGCACGGAGCACTGTCACTAGCGCGCTGAAAAACCTGCCGCACTGCTCTCTCACTCTCTCCTACATACTACAATAAATCAATCAATCAGTCAATCAATCAGTCAATCAATTAATCAATCAATTAATCAATTAATCAATCAGTATGTAAAAACATTCAATCAGTTAATCAATCAATCAGTCAGTAAAAACAATCAAACTAACTAGGAAGCAATACAGCAATCGCAAAATAAGCACGTACAGAGTTGTTAATACAAAGAAACATGTATACGTAAATAAATCATTAATTAATTCATAATTGCACTATAACAAATTAGTAATGACATTGAGCCTTTAGTTCTTTTCAATAGTCTGACACACTAAGATACAAAAATCAGGACAAACCATATTTAGAAGTTCAGGTCCTTTGACAGAGATGAAGTTGATTCCAGACTCGTTGGCTACAGCCTGAACGAACGAACAACAGAGCAATTAAACCAGTACTCTAGGTATAGCGGCGTTTATTACATTACAGAGTACAGTAATTATTAATTTCAATTAGAGATTTTATCATTAATTATTTTATCATTTTTCATGTTTATCATTTAAACATGATTAACTGAATCATGATAATATCTGTTTAACAGGAACATTGGTTTATAAGTATAACTGGTTTATCGATTTATAAGTTTAACAGGTTCACCGATAACAGGGTTATCAGGATTTTATATATGTTGCCAATCATGAAAACATTGTCACTAGAAGATCCAGTATAGTAATTTACAGTATATTAATCTATTAATCCACAGTATATTAATATATTGATCCACAGTATAGTAATTAATCTATTAATCCATAGTATATTAATCTACTAATCCACAGTAATCTATTAATCCACAGTATATTAATCTATTAATCCACCGTATATTAATATATTGATCCACAGTATGAAAATGAATCTATTAATCCACAGTATATTAATCTATTAATCCACAGTATATTAATCTATTAATCCACAGTAATCTATTAATCCACAGTAATCTATTAATCCACAGTATATTAATCTATTAATCCACCGTATATTAATCTATTAATCTATTAATCTACCGTATATTAATCTATTAATCCACAGTATATTAGTCTATTAATCCACAGTAATCTATTAATCCACAGTATATTAGTCTATTAATCCACAGTAATCTATTAATCCACAGTATATTAGTCTATTAATCCACAGTAATCTATTAATCCACAGTATATTAATCTATTAATCCATGGGCATTACTCTGATGTATCACAAAACAACCATTTCAGAGATCAAGAGCACAACCTTGGCAAGCAGAGTTTTTCCACAGCCGGGAGGTCCCACCAGTAAAATACCCGAGGTTTTGTTCATCGCCAGACCCTCACAAAACTCTGGGTGTTGAACTGGTGCCTAACAAACAACAAATATAATCAAATTTAATAATGCAATGATAGTCTATAAAAAAAAAAAATGAATTTAATTAAATAATTCCTTTATTTTATTTATTAAATTACTGAGAAAGAGAGCAGTGGTGGCGATTTAAATGATTTCATAAAACGAATGAATATATGAAATATTAGCAATACTACCAGGATGAAGGTCTGCAGTTCTTCTCTGACAGACTGCAGAGCCCCGATGTCGTCCCAGGTGACATCCGGCACTGAGGCAAATCCCTCACGCATCGCTGAAGGCTGAACTTGTTTTAAAGCCATCTATCCAATCATATCAATGCTTAAATCAGTAGAACTTAATTTTGTATATCTAATAGCTTGAAGCCAAATAATTAAATATAGTTAAATCACTAAATAATAGTTAGTAGATATCAACTCACTATATATTCTGCTCAGAGTGCAGAAGTCTAAAAGTCACTTATTGTCCCACAGAGAGATTGTGATGCTAACCTCTAAGTCACTCATTGTCACACAAGTGAATTGTGACAATAATGTCAAAGTCAATTATTGTAACACAAGAGAGATTGTGACACTAACCTCAAAGTCACTCATTGTCACACAGAGTGATTGCATTTGAGACTCCGTGAGATTCAGCTTCTCCGATGCTCTTCTCATTGCTTTAAACAGACATGAAAATATTATCAGTAATACTTTAGAAGAACTAGACAGCAACATCATATTGAATAGATTCTTCAAACCACAATAGTTGTTGTATGCAGATAAACATAGCATAGATAAATCAATGGATGCATCATCTAAGACTGAGAACTGTGTTTGTCTAAATCTTGATTCTTGTTCTTGACTCTTGTTCTAGGTACTATGAGTTTAGAAAGCTTCATCTAAAGCACTTCAATCCTTGTCTTGTTCCTCAATTATATTTCACACTTAAGTATACTTGACTCTGCTATAGCTGCTAATTATGGTATTACCGCACAGAGCTCTGGCTCTTTCAAGGTAGCCTCTTTCGTACTGTTGTTTGTTTATCTAACTACATGCACGTTCCTATTGTTTGTATAATCCGTGCTGAGATGAACAAATAAACGATAAGAAACCGTTAATATTGCTACATCTCAGAAATTCATGACCACAGTTAACGAGTCCAATGCCACATCATCAATATAAAATACATATCCCAGAACAGCTTAACTCTATTCTACAGCTAAAAGCTAAAGCTAATGCTAAAGCCAGTCTTTTCACTCGAAAGTGATGTCAGTGATAAGCGAGCCCAGGATTTGAACCCCGCACATACTGATCCTCGGTCGAATTTCTTACCGACATCGCCACTGGCTCCAAGTCAACTTTTATTGTAAATCCTGTGACTAACCCATGTCCAGTAGAACAGCTGGACTGCTGTTGACCTCCACACCTCGCCCGTGCTGCACCTCAACCTCTGCTCCTGCAGTGGAACACGGAGATCTGGGTTCAACACCAGGCCGTGTGTCGTCGTCAGCTCTCTCCTCTACTTTATCATCTACTGCTGGCAGTTGTGTGAAAGGAAGTAAGTCATTCAACATTCTGTCACAGAAAATAGTTCTCTACATAAATCCAATAAATACACTAGACTAGACATTAAATTTTAATAACTTGACTGAAAGTATTTTCTCATAATAATAATACGTGACTCCTTAAATATATATTTTCAACATTTGCCTTCTAAATAAATTAGTACACCATGCTCCTAGAATTAAATAAATTAGTACATCATGCTCCCAGAATTAAATAAATTAGTACACCATGCTCCTAGAATTAAATAAATTAGTACATCATGCTCCCAGAATTAAACAAATTAGTACACCATGCTCCCAGAATTAAATAAATTAGTACACCATGCTCCTACAATTAAATAAATTAGTACATCATGCTCCTACAATTAAATAAATTAGTACACCATGCTCCTACAATTAAATAAATTAGTACATCATGCTCCTAGAATTAAATAAATTAGTACATCATGCTCCCAGAATTAAATAAATTAGTACACCATGCTCCGAGAATTAAATAAATTAGTACACCATGCTCCTACAATTAAATAAATTAGTACATCATGCTCCTAGAATTAAATAAATTAGTACATCATGCTCCTACAATTAAATAAATTAGTACATCATGCTCCTAGAATTAAATAAATTAGTACACCATGCTCCCAGAATTAAATAAATTAGTACACCATGCTCCCAGAATTAAATAAATAGTACACCATGCTCCTAGAATTAAATAAGTTACTACATCATGCTCAAACACATATACTCCCAGAACTCTACATATATTGAGATCATCCTACGTTTTCAAGGAGAAAAGAGACTGAGATTTAGAAACAAACCTCTTAAAGGCAATGAGGGCAGCCCTGGCTATGAGTACACTGAGGTCAGCTCCCACATAGCCCGGGGTGTAGCGAGCCAGGTGACCATAGTCAAAGTCTGCGCTCAGCCGCAGGAATCGACTCAGGACCTTCAATATGCTGACAACAACAACAAAAGCTAAGGAAGCTGGTAAAGCTAATGTTAATGTCAGTTTCCTCACTAAAAATCGATGCCAGTGACGGGCGAGCCCAGGATCCTTTGAACCCCACACATACTGGTCCGCGGTCGAATATCTTACCGACGTCGCCACTTGCTCCAGCCGGATACTATCGATACAATCAACACAATTTGGATTTACAGTGTCACCACTCTCCAGATCATATCGACTTCTCTCACTTATCCAGTGTATCTCAACATTTAATGCCATTACAACTTCGACTTCTCTCACTTATCCAGTGTGCTTCAACATTTAATGCCATTACAACATCGACTTCTCTCACTTATCCAGTGTGTCTCAACATTTTAATGCCATTACAACATCGACTTCTTTCACTTATCCAGTGTGCCTCAACATTTAATGCCATTACAGCATCGACTTCTATCACTTATACATATTAAAATTCTTAAAATTTTTAAACTGAAAAAGTTAAATGTGCCTAAATTCTGAATCTCTTGAGTTTTCCCTGACTACTTCCAGATTCCCCGACTTTTACATATTTTTTTAGAAGAGTCGTGACCCTGGAATTAATGGCCATCACTCAAGAGAGGGCGCACCACGTCTGCCTTCCAATCACTGGGCAGATCTTCACCAGGAACGTTGTACTCTCTTCTGTTTCGTTTATAACACAATGTTTACTTTCATTTTTTAAGTCAGTGTATTCTTTATTCCAATAATCACATTTGTTTATCTCTAACTTTTTTCACAACTGCATACAGTTTGCGAATGATGGATACGGATTCACTAGTAGAAATATATTAGACTGGTACACCAACAATAATATAACTTATTAGTCCGTTTCTATAATTATTTATGAATTGTTTAACTACCATGGGGCGATAATGAAGCATTATTTAGCAAATCAACATAGTTTATATGACACACCCCACAGGAGACATTTTTATATGAAACTTCTATTGAGCACATAAGATGTGTTTGCTTTACTCAACAAATTTCAGTTCTCACTACAGATCAGTTCACTGAAGCACAAGCCATCAATCAACCTCCCACTGCTCCTCACCTAGCTCAAGATCAAGATATAACAGAACTGAGGAAAAATTTCCTAAAAATAATTGCGATATGATATATATAAATTTGAAAGAATTAGGCAACGAAATAAAATAACTTAATAGGTTCTAAATTAAAATATTTCATGTCACTGAAGATTATAGAAAAGACTCAAACAGGGGATTAGCTGGTGGTGTGGTGTAGGATAGAGAGGATTTGAGACAGTCTATTTGTATCCTGACCCTGGTTAAACTGGGATTCAAGGGAGGATGATGATGATGATGATATGTCACTGAAGATCATACCGATATAATGAGACGAAACAGACAACACAGAAATATCGACAAAGTACTTTCATCACAACGAGTAATATTTGACCTTGACCTCTACCTCTTGCGAGCCAGTTCATTGGGAATTCCCACACTGATCTCGTAATCAAACCTGCCGGCTCTGCGCAGTGCTGGATCGAGAGAGTCTAGCCTGTTAGTGGCACCAATCAGCAGCACCTTGGCACCGGCGCCTCGGTTCAATTCTATTCAGCACAATCAATAAATCTTCAGTAGCACATTAGAACCAATACCAGGAAATATTTAAATACAGCACATGCTTGACATAATCAAATACGATCTCATCGTAAATCATAAATTTTATAAATAACACTGACTTTATGTCCAATACCTATATATGCTAAATTGATGCTTAACTATCCAAATTATTTTTTCCAACCCTTATTTCTAATTTTAAACGGTTTTTGTTTCGGATAGCCATGGTATGGGCATATTGTGAGAAAGGCAGATGAGGATGTAGTAAAAAGAGTTTGGAGGGAAGAGTTGGGTGTTAAGCTAGAGAAAGGTAGACCACAATTAACGTGGGATGCGGTAATTAAGAAGGATAAGAAAAATAGGGGATTGATTGATGATATGGAGTGGGACAGGGAGGACTGCAGAAACTCTATTCGTATCCCTATCCTTGTAAAACTGGGATTTAAGGGAAGATGATGATGATGATTTGTTTCGGATCACCGGGGTGTGTTGCTTTCACTGATATCAGCTCGTCGCTTTCTGTTTACCTACAGAACAAGCAGAGAATTGTAAAGCACTTGAGGCTTTTTTATATCAAATCTTGCCAGAGTCAAGCCATCACCCACCGTCCATGCAAACAGCGAGCTGAGACACGATACGCTGCTCCATGCCTCTACTGGACGCCTCTCTCTTCAGTGATATAGCGTCGATCTCGTCAAAGAACAGCACGCACGGCGCGTTAGTCTGCAACACATCATCACATCAAAAAACAGTATCAATCATCATGTCTAAATCATCATGTCTCAATTGTATCAATCATCAATCGTAACAATCATCATTATATTATATTACTACATCACGAAAACTACACAATTCCAAAAATCCAAAATATATAATATATATTTTGGATTCTTGGAATTGTGTAGTTTTTCAGTTTTTTCAGTTTAGTATCATTTTCGTTCAGTTTTTCAGTTTAGTATCATTTATCTGTTCATCACAGCACAGATTATACAAACAACAGGAACGTGCATGTAGTTAGATAAACAAATAACAATACAAAGAGGCTATCATAGAAGAGCCATAGCTCTGTTCATATTAACAAGAACTTCTTAATATAAGAAATCTGAAGTACTTATAGTATACTGGAAATACTTTCATTCCAAAATAGCATTTGCTCTGCTAGATCTACTATATCTCAGTTGAAACTGAAGCTGGCTTAACAGATTACAGCCCGCTACCAGCAGGAAAACTAACACATAGTACACATTTGATGACATGATTAACGTGTTAACATATTGTACAGGGTGAGTATAAAAAAATTATAACACCTGCAAAAAGTTTGAATATCTCAGGCTATTGTTAATATTTTCAAATCAAACTTTTACCAATTACTCAAGTACTAATTTTGGATGAAGTGGCCAATTTTTATCCACTTTAATACATAGATTGACCAGTTATGAAAGATTCAGCAAAGCAACCCCCTCTTTTAAGAGTGTACTGTAAAAAAAAGATATTTAACTTTATTTTTTGACCCTGAAAAGGGTCGTTTTGGCGGTTCAGAAAAAACCAGTTGTATCTGCTAGCATTACTGCCTGTTGAATATGCTTTCCTCCAGCTGCTTTTCAGGACTGCAGCAGCTTTCGAAACGCTAGGACGGCCTTGTAGATTCCAGTTTGGGGCAGTCTCTCCCAAATTGATGGTAGGTAGCACTTCCTGCAATTCTGTCTTGTTTTTAGGCTTCGACTGGTGTTTCTGTTAGAGATGCAGCATGGTTCCCCAGACATAGTAATCCAGAGGATTTAGATCGGGAGAGTTTGGAGGCCATTCACTCTTCTTGATGAAATGCGGATTTCTCTCGCTGATTCATTCCTGTGCATGACGAGATGCATGAGCCGGAGCATCATCCTGCTTAAAGATGAAAGACTTTGATATAAGAGCATTGCAATCATCAAACAGCTTGGGAAGTAAAGTATTGACGTAATACTGAGCGCTCACTTTTTCCTTTTCGCCAATGAAGTGCTATTTGCCCTAGGCGTTGTAGCAAACGCCACACTTTTAGGTAAAACTGGAGGGTTGCTCTGCTGAAACATGTATAACTGGCCAATCTATGGATTAAAATGGATGAAAATTGGATACCCCATCCACAATGAGTCCTTTAGTAATTGGTAAAAGTTTTATTTGAAAATATTAACAATAGCCTGAGATATTCAAACTTTTTGCAGGTGTTATCACTTTTTTTTACTCACCCTGTATACATGTGATGCACATGTTATCACATAGCATGATATAACATAAATAATACACATGTGAACTTGCAATATACATTCCCAATCCTACTTAAACTGGAATTCAAGGAGAGATGAAGACGATCTTGTAATATACATGAAATGATACAAAACATGTTTAATTTATGTAATATAAATGTGATCACACAGTACACACATGATCAAGTAGTACATACATGATAGTGTTATACACATATGATTACATTATGCACCAATGAATACGTTGTACACATATAATCCTGCACTACACGTGTGATCATGTAGTACATGTGTGATCAGGTAGTACATGTATGATCATGTAGTACACATATAATCCTGCACTACACGTGTGATCATGTAGTACACATGTGATCATGTAGTACACATGTGATCATGTAGTACATGTGTGATCATGTAGTACACATGTGATCACACAGTACACATGTGGTTACTAAGTACACATGTGATCATCTAGTACACGTGTGATCAAACAGTACACGTGTGATCACATAGTATACGTGTAATCATGTAGTACATATGTGTTCATGTAGTACACATGAGATCATGTAGTACTCATGTGATCATGTAGTACACATATGATCACACAGTACACATGTGATCATGTAGTACATGTGTGATAATGTAGTACACATGTGATCATGTAGTACATGTGTAATCATCTAGTCCACATGTGATCATGTAGTACACATGTGATCATGTAGTACACGTGTGATCATGTAGTACACGTGTGATCATGTAGTACACGTGTGATCATGTAGTCCACATGTGATCATGTAGTACAAAAGTGATCATGTAGTACACATGTGATCATGTAGTACATGTGTGATCATGTAGTACATGTGTGATCACATAGTACACGTGTGATCATGTAGTACACGTGTGATCAGGTAGTACATGTGTGATCATGTAGTACATGTGTGATCATGTAGTACACGTGTAATCATGTAGTACACATGTGATCATGTAGTAAATGTGTGATCATGTAGTACACATGTGATCACACAGTACACATGTGACACACAGTACACATGTGATCATGTAGTACATGTGTGATCATGTAGTACATGTGTGATCATGTAGTACATGTGTGATCACATAGTACACGTATGATCATATAGTACACGTGTGATCATATAGTACACGTGTGATCACACAGTACACATGTGATCATGTAGTACACATGTGATCACATACAACACGTGAGATCACGTACCGCAGCCTCTCTGAACACATCTCTGATCTTCTCCTCACTCTCACCTGATACACCTGAGACAACCTCCGTGGCCGAAAGCTTCAGTAGTGGTAGTTTAAAGTTCTACAACCAGCAAAAGCATACAGCAATGACAACATGAGCAATGCAAAGGAAATCTATCGTAGAAACCATACTCCCGAGCTATAGGATCGCAGACATTTAGTAAGTGCTCATGCTTTGTGAACGGATATAATGCTATTCGAAGAATAAATGGCTCCTTAGTCATCATGAGAATCTAAAGCAGTAATCTTAGCCCTGTCATTTGATACAAGTGCCGAGAGAAAAGCAGACACAGAGAGAGAGAAAGAGAGAGAGAGAGATAGCCTTGAGAGAGACGGTATTTTGTATGTTCACATGTTAGAGTGTGCGTACCTGCCTACTGGCAGGTCCATGGCATATAATATGTATATATGTATTGTATATCCGACTCCATTCTATCTTCTTTATCCTCCTCATGTCCAGTGTCCACATATAAGTGGATCTTTAAATCATCTAACATTCCTAATCTCGGTGTGCCTCTGTTTCTCTTTCCTTCCATTCTATTTTCTATAACCTCCACTACTGAATTGTCCTCTCTTAAAATGTGTCCTATCCATCTCTACTTGATATTTCCTAATGTATTTATTGTATTGTCTGTACTATATAGGCTTTTAAATGTGCACATGCTAGAGCGGGCGAATATATATGCACCTAAATGTTCTGAGTAAACACGTATACACTATTTAGCGTTCAAATGTTAAAGAGTGTGCATTATACGTATATACAGTACGTATATATTGGAAATGCTCAAATGCTCTGAGTAGACTACTTAGTGTTCGCAAGTTACAGTTTGTACATTATACAATTATATCAATACTCTGATAAAACATTGATAGAATATTTAGTGTAGACATGTTAGAGTTTGTACTTTATACATGTATATCAATGCTATGATTAAACATTGATAGATTATTTAGTGGATTTTTATCGTTTAGTATCGTTTATTTGTTCATCATAGCACAGATTATACAAACAATAGGAACGTGTAAGTTTAGTGTATGTATAGTTTACACATATTACAG
Organism: Enchytraeus crypticus; assembly: GCA_905160935.1. Lineage (NCBI taxonomy): Eukaryota > Metazoa > Annelida > Clitellata > Enchytraeida > Enchytraeidae > Enchytraeus > Enchytraeus crypticus. The sequence continues at coordinate 385,605 of CAJHZI010000466.1, forward strand.
TGTGTGTACTATATAAGCATATAAATGCTCTGCATAAACGTTGATAGATTATTTAGTTCACACATGTGAGTGTGCGTATTATATAAGCATATAAATGCTCTGCATAAACATCACTAAACTATTTAAAAAACAGAACCCCTGCTATAGCGTGGGCGAGCAATGTTTTGCCACATCCTGATGGCCCGTGGAGCAGAAAACCCTTTGGGGGGCTGATCCCCACCTTCTCAAATACCTCAGCGTTCCTCTGATGCACCAGCACATCACACATCTCCTGTAACATTCACACACATAACGCTGTCATATCATCTAACGAAAACACCTGTATCACAACTTATCATATCAGAGTCATATCATACAACTAAAACACCTGTATCACAACTTATCAGAGTCATATCATCTAAATAAAACACGTGTATCACAACTCATCAGAGTCATATCATCCAACTAAAACACCTGTATCACAACTTATCATATCAGAGTCATATCATACAACTAAAACACCTGTATCACAACTCATCAGAGTCATATCATCCAAGTAAAACACCTGTATCACAACTTATCAGTTCAGAGTCATATCATACAACTAAAACACCTGTATCACAGCTTATCAGTTCAGAGTCATATAATTTAACTAAAACACCTGTATAACAACTTATCAGTTCAGAGCTCTTCTGTTTGTTGGACATTTAGCAACAAGGTTGAATACTTAGTAGAGAAATGCATTACAGTACCACATATACAATTTAATATCATACAATACAATTCAATACCACCCAATACAAATTCATCCAGTACAATACCTTACAGTACAATACTATAAAATACAATACCACACAATTCTTAGAGGGCCGGATTTAGCAAACTCGGTTAAGATGGCACGTCAATAGAATGAAGTTAAGCAACATCGTGCCTGGTTAGTACATTGTGGGTGACCATCTTGGAAGACCAAGTGTTGAAAATTTTGAGTGAAAAAATCCGAGGATGTTAGAAGGTTATTCTTAACTCCGCGCCTGCTGCAATTGATGACCCAACAAAAGGCAACGATTACTAATAGCCATGGAGAGGAAGGAGGAAATAACAAAAACTACAAAAACGGCAACTAAGAAAGGAAACTATGCAGCACATGTGGTTGTCATGTGTGTAACTATACAGAGAAAATAACAATACAATACCACATAGTACAATACAAATAAAATAACATACAGTACAATACAATACCATGAAATGAGATCACAAGCATGTGAATTCTCCTTAAAAATGCTGACTCAAAAGGAGGTTGAGAAAAATTAAATAAATATAAAAATAAAATTTAATTACTAAGTTGCTTAACTTTAAAACACAGTAACATTAAATTAAAAGTATTAAATTCGTCAATAAATGTACAAAGAATGACAAGAGAAATTTACTAGGCATGCTCTCTATAAAAGAGCTACTTAGACAGAAAAAAGAGAATGCTATAAGGCATAAAAGAGCTGGATAGACAGACAACAAGTACAACACTTGCAATTAACTTATCATCCAATCCTCCGATATCAGTGAATGTATAGGTCGACGTTTGAACTGCTACAGTTTCTTTCTTTTTCTCCACTTCACCTGTATTGTTCCTTCTCTTCTTAACACGCTCAGATTTCAGCAGGGATTTACTGGCCTTGACAGAACAAAACAATAAACAACATTACATAACAGATTGTATATCGTTCAAGCAACTGTTTATACTGTATAATAGAGGGTATATCATCCTTATTTAACACAGGGGTTTATTAACTGCTACAAGAAAAGATCTCAGACTTCATTGTGTTCATAAACAACATCACATATTGAGCGCTAAACTGAATGATCATACAATAACGTAAAACACTGCATTGCAACAGTCAATTCTTTAAGCTAAAGTCTATAGATTCAGTAATTAATATATATTAATATAAATTAATATAAATTTGTATAAATTCATTCAAAAATGGACATAAATGTCACTAGAGGTGATCTGAGAATGGTGAACTGAGAATGGTTTGCTTATCTCTTAAACTGATGAGATAATTATCAAACAGTAACTTAACTAGAAGTCAGTAACAAGATGAATCTACTTGACTACCTTCTCCACACATACAGGTTCAGTGAAGTTGATTCCATCAGTAAGCACTTCAAAATTGAAGCCTGATGCTGCCTTTTCCAAACCACCACAATTCTCTGGACTGTCGTCAATGATCACACAGTCGTTTACTGTTTCAATACACTCCACCACTGAATTCTTTATAGCTGAATTAACTTTTTCTTCACCAGGTGGAGCTGTAAATCTGGTGGAAGACTCAAGTGCAGATGAACTGCCTCTTCTATCAATAGTGAAGACAGGCTCTGCTGTATCGCTGGTGGTCTTCAGAATTGAATCCTCGTCTGCTGGACTAGAATCAAGCTTCTTACACAACTTGCCAACAACTGGGGAGTTCTGGTACATGTTAGATAGGAAGGAATTCATCGCGTTTGTATCCTGAAGTAAAACACACATATAGACATACACATAAAGTAAACATACATATAAAGTAAACATACACATAGAGTAAACATACACATAGAGTAAACATACACATAGAGTAAACATACACATAGAGTAAACATACACATAGAGTAAACATACACATAGAGTAAACATACACATAGAGTAAACATACACATAGAGTAAACATAAGCAAAACAATGTAAAATTCTATAAATCTTCATGTTTACAAACAGCAGCTTACAATTACCAAAGGACAAACAACAAAGTAGCTACAATATAAATGTCAAAATAAATAAACATAAAAAGCATAAAATATACAACAGATAAAAACATCAAATAAATAACAGATAAAAAATGTCAAATAAACAACACTTAACATATACCAATAAACAGATAAAGTATGTACAAAAAACTTCAACAGATACTATACAAAATATAAGAAAAGTTGAGAATTCAAATGCAGGAACCTACTACATAGCACTAATCTTTATAATATTATCAACTTCAACATATTTGATATCTGTCAGTATCATAGCTAACTAAAGTCCAGCACTGCAGCCTGATATCTGTCAGTATCATAGCTAACTAAAGGTCAGCACTACAGCCTGATATCTGTCAGTATCATAGCTAACTAAAGGTCAGCACTACAGCCTGATATCTGTCAGTATCATAGCCAACTAAAGACCAGCACTACAGCCTGATATCTGTCAGTATCATAGCTAACTAAAGTCCAGCACTGCAGCCTGATATCTGTCAGTATCATAGCTAACTAAAGTCCAGCACTGCAGCCTGATATCTGTCAGTATCATAGCTAGCTAAAGGTCAGCACTAAGGCCACCCATCTACGTGATCAACAACAACAAGACAACGGAGTCATTACCTTATAAACGACATATTGTTCCTTCTCACAGTCAGAGCCCCGCAGCACAAATTCCTCTTCTCTCTCCTCTCGCGCCCTCTTCTCTAAGTGCCTTGCTTCTAATTCACTCGCTTCATCACCTTTCTTGTTCGATCTCAGTATTACACCGTAAGCTGTGTAACATCATTACATGAATTACAATGATCAGGTATTACACTATAAGCTGCGTAATATCACCACATGAATTACAAGTATCAGGCATTACACTGTAATCTGAGTAACATCATCCCATGCATTACAGTGATCTTGTATTACATTGGAAGCTGGTTAACACCGATAATTATAACTCAAAGTAATCTAGTATTACACTGTAAGCTGTGTAATATCATCACAGAAAATAACTAACAATAATCTAGTATTACACTGTAAGCTGTGTAATATCATCACAGATAATAACTCACAGTAATCTAGTATTACACAGTAGGTTGTTCAATGTCAATTCTATCTGTTCAAGTCCACATCAAAGAAAACCTAGATAAGTAGTAGTTACTATGTTTAATGACATATCTTCAAAGCATTAAATACAAAATTACACATACAAAAGGGTCATCAAAGAGGATAAATAATTCCTAAATTGAACATGCTTTATTGATAAGGCATGTTAAGATGAAAAGATTAAAGCAAATAAAGCTGAATCACTACAACAAATGTAAGAACTTGCACAAACCTTCGTAAACGGCCGTCCTAAATGGTTTCTGCTTCTTTCGTGTGTACTCACTGTACATAAATCAAGTTCAATACGATACAATTAGTCAGTACAACAGATTCAGTTGTTTAGGATTAGACGAGTACAGCAGATGTTGTAATTACAATAATAATTTTATTAAGCCAGCCATAATAGATAATAAACGTGATTGCACATTGTTTTTATTACTTTTCTGCTTTCAGACTGAAGTCATTACAAATGAATGTTTTGAAACTAATTAAAATAACACATTTTCAATAAAGCTAGATATTCTATTAAATAAATTGATACTTAACTTTAATGTAGTCATTCATACAGTATATTTCTATTTCTCTTAAACAATTTATATTTCTAAATATGTTTGAAATCAATTTAAATATTTCACTTTTAAGCTGATAGGCACATATCAACTGAGGAAGGCAATGGGAAACCACCTCAGAAGCCATATATTTCCCAAGCTATAGGCTACATAAGGTATGGATAAGGCATAGACTTTGTGAAGGGATTAAAATGCTGATCTAAGGAGTGCTCTTATGAAGCGAGAAAACAGATTTTGAGTATGAATATGTACCTTGAACCTGCCACTTGGCAGTTCACTGAAGAAGAAGAAGGAGAGGCACATATCATCAATCAGTAAAATCAATTCTATAATAAGATTAAGCAGAATCAATTACTTAATTGATTAACTAATTGATGATTTAAAATAATTTCATAATATACTTACTGAACAATACAATAATCAATCATTTAATATATATTTAAAATAATATTTAATAGAAATATAAGGTCGCATTAAATATCTGCATTAGACAGAGCATTAGAATCCAGTTTAACAAAATTGTAATTAAAGCAGAACTATGAGCTACCTGTAGGTCTTCTGCAGATCTGCTGCCATTTGAGAAATACTTACAGCCTGTGCGTTACTGTGCTCATCCAAGTACTGTGAACATATCAGACAATTGTTCATTTATAAAAAAATTATCATTTAAATTTATGAAAAAATACCTATTTATTAACATAAGCATAAACATAAACCTACAGTACTTTGCGTTTAGAATTAATAACTAAAATGCTTAATTAAAATCCATAATTTAAATTACCAATTACTACTTAAACGGTCCATCAAGGAATTTAGGCAAAAATTTACTTTTGAATTTTATTACATAAATTTAAGCATATTTATTCTAAATTATATAGTAATTCCATTAAATATATTAAATAACCAGACACAAAATAGAGAATTGTTTAAAAAGAGAAAAAGCAAGAGATGGTAAAACACTATATAAATAATTACACAGCATATATTATATACATTATATATAAATGCGACAAATAGTGCCAACACAAAAGATAACATTAAGCACTATATTATGAAACAAGTACTAACCCTTTGAACTCGAGGAATAAGTCGTTGATCACCCATCTTGTGAGCAGGATTAATTACCACTTCACTGTTCTTTCGTTTCATCATAATTTCACCTATATTAACTCAGTAGTATAATAAATTTCTCACTATATGTCTATCTATGTTCTATAAAAATATGACACATTTCAAAATTAATATTAGAAAAAATTAAATGTTTTCACGTCATTTTCAAGGGCTTCAATCATCATCATCATCTTCCCTTAAATCCAAGTTTAACCAGGGTCGGGATACGAATAGTCTTTCTCCAGTCCTCTCTGTCTCACATCATATCATCAGTCAATCCCCTATTTTTCATGTTCGTCTCAATTACCTCATCCCACGTCGATTGTGGTCTACGTCTCTCTAACTTAACATCCAGCTCTTCCCTCCAAACTCTCTTTACTACATCTTCATCTGCCTTTCTCACAATATGCCCATACCATCTCAATCTCGGTTGAGCCAACCTATCCCAGATCTCAACATTCAAATTCATCCTCATATATTCATTTTCAAGAGCTTCAATGGATTTAAAAATTATTATTACAAAACCTGACTATCATGAGAGACAAAAATACTCATTTGGATTTAATTCAAAAACATGGGAATATCAAAATATATAAGTACCATACTTTTAATCAACAAATTCCAATAGTTTAGTTGTACTAAGGCAGTAAGCGCATTGTCCCTCGGTTGGCTCTGAAGCACCCTCTGCCTCTGCTGATCATGATCCTGTGCTAAATCCTTAGCAGCATGCCATGCAAGACTGAATTTATTATCTAGTTTACCTATGTCATTACTATATTGCTTAATTAAAGTATACTTGTTTCCCATTCCTATCTTCATTTTATTGTTTATAAGTCTATATTTTAAGGCTTTTCTGATCGGAGTGTTTTTATTTAGCTTTAGCATGTGTCCCATTCAGCTATGTCTTTTTGATCATATAACTTCACTCAAAGGATCCTCTTTTATTCTCACATAACTATAAATATATCCAAATTTCTATCTGCACACAGGCAATGAATACTTAGAAGATTTCTCAGTAATTTCCTGTCAGAAATGTTTGCCATTTTAAATGTTTTTTGTTAATATCCAAAGTTCACAAATGTATAGGAATACAGGTTCATGTAAGCATTACAGATTTTTCTTCTTACTTTGAGGTTTAGTTTTTGTTTTAATATTAATTTTAATCAATATTTGCTACATGCCATCATTGCAAGTTGTTCCCTGTGATTTATATCGTTTTCCATTTATAGCATGCTACCAAACTATTAGCATAATAATTAAGTATTTAATATTTTGTCAGCATATCTTAGCTACATTTTGATAAGGTTATTTTTTGTGTTATCTTTTATTTATTTATATATCCCTCTTATATTTTTCAACATTTTATTTATTTATCAGTTTTATTTCGCGAAAAGAATCCAGCATCATTACTATACTAACACTAGGGTATCTGTGTTTCTTTTCTCATTATCATTCCTATACTAATATACAGTAAGTATGGTTATCTAAATTCTATAGGTACTTTATTTTCCGTTGCTTTCAGTAACAATACTAGGTAGAAAGTACACAAAATTGGACTTAGAGAGTTCTGAGGCACCTCTCTATCTTTCTACTAACAAAAAGGTTTTACTCGTGTCTAGTAATAATTTCTCAATTTTTGTTTTGCTATATCATGTTTTTCAATAGTTTTAGGGAGCACATATATTCTGTTGTGCTTGTGCCACTTCTGTATGCTGCTTGATCTAATGGTATTTGGTTATCTACTTTATCATATATTCTGTTAAACATTATGACACATAAAATTTGTCTTAATTTATTTAACAATACATTACGAAAATTCAATTAAATTTAGTTGTAAAGAGATGTAAACAAACATTCACGTGTACTTATTTTATCGTTCACAACAACAGTGCTTCCATCTTTCGGCCATATAATAACAACAAATATATATAATAACAACTTCAACAATATCAACAGTATTACACGACAAACCAAAATTTTAGTGTCTCAAACAATATAAGTGTGTCCAAAATCATTCTTTTATATATTCTGTATATTTACCCACCTAACAATCGCATATGTTTATAAAGTTTCTTTTCTTGGTTGTTTCGGAAATCTTCATTTGAATCACATCGGCCTTTGTTTTCCCATGAGAAGTTCCATAGGCAGTTGAAGACCTATCTTTTCCATCTCTCTTTTCCATCCAGTGTCCATGAGCAGCGACCTGCGCCTAAACCACCTCTTCCTTAACTCCCTTTACTTTGGACTGAATTTCTGGATTTTTGAATTTGCACCGTTTTTGGATCTTCTTTTTGCTCGCCGGCTTGATTTTGTCTCAATAGTGCTTAATGTTGTCATTGATGACTGTAGCACTCTAATTTTTGTCATTATTATTATTGTTGTATTTGTATTTTTCACTACATCCTCCTTTTCCTTCCATGGTTGTTAGTAAACGTTGCCTTTTATTTCGATTGTAGCTGGCGCGGATTTAGTAATAACCTTCAAACATCCTCGGGATTTCTTTCATTCAATGCTATTAACACTTGGATTTCCAAAATGGTCGACCACAAAATATACTAACCGAGCGCAATGTGGTTTTACTTCGTTCAATTGAGTCGCAGCTTAACCGAGTGCGCTAGACCCCCTCCCAATTAACCATTATTTAAACCATTACAATTAGGATAAGTTAAGTTAATATAGAAATTATAGAATTTCTATTATTAATATACATGTATACACCAGCTGCATAATTTATGTATAGAACTTTATTTCATCATTCAGGAAGCAAGATAAATTACAAATTCAATCATATATGTAAGCACACAATAGAAATGAAGAATTTCGACGCAACATCAAATCAAACAAGAAACTCTAAATATTAACAATAAATTAATTAAATACTTTCCAGTGAAGCTTCAAGGTATATAGTTTCGCAATAATGATTTACCTTCCAGTCAACTATCACAACCTGGAAGCTCTCTGACAAGACACCATAATTACTACATGTACTATAGGCCTACGTTAGACCGTGGATCAGTAGGTGCTGTGTTCAAATACCCATTGTTGGCTGCTTTAGAAACTGGAAGTTTCAAAAGAGTGTAGACGCATCAATAGAGTGCTCTATTGAAAGCACTCTGTAATGATCATTAAATTAATCCCAACACAAAAACGATGTCTTACGAAAACTTTCAAGACTTACTTAACGTTGATAGCTTTTACCTATATTTAAAATTACTTCAGATAGTGTATTCCGTTCACTTCCTCAGTTCTTGCTTCGTAGCCTCTTACGAGCGATACGCACAGTTAACGGTTGGTCTATAATTCATGTAGTGACCCGAACACAACAGGGGCATTACTACTATGCAGTACGTACTCTGCTACTATTCTTGTACAAATGATGTTTCATTAAATTAATTGCTTAGAAGCAATAATTCTTCTCTCATTTAAAAAGCAAATTGAATAACATCCAAACAGCCAATTAGAATCTTAAAATCATATATAGCCTACTTTAATGTTCATTTAGACATCTTAAAATTTAACTTGAATTAATTTTCTACTAAGACAAAGTATAGGCCTACTCATATTTACCTAATATAAATGGAAAGTTAAACCTAAGCAGGTGACTGAACAGAAATTGCGTATACAGTGGATATGTTATAAGGTAACTAGTGCTTGAAAGCCAACACAATAATTGTTTCAAAGACTTTCATGTTAATAAAGGCATAAAATGTCTAGAAATTTTATTTTTTAACATATACTAACTAACACCGTTCTCATACTAGATCATTTACCAGATCTAGAGTATGGCTTAAGGTAAAATAACCAAACTTCGTCGACTAGCATCAATGCATCATATGATGGTCAGACCTCACGCAACAAGCTTCGTCTTGGCATCATAAAAGTTGTAACTAATTCAAAAAACATATAATATCTAGTAGAGATGACAAATGATTTCATCAGGAGGGTATATCTTCATCTCTATCATCACGAAGCCTGTACTGTATCGAGCAACATAACCTGAGGCGCCAGTGAAGGACTAGTGCGGAACAAAGCAACGACATAACGGTAAATACTAGTACCAGTCAACCACAGGTAACGCTCGTACACTGACAGTTTCGTCAGAAGCCAATACCTATGCAGAGTCACAGCGACCCTGCAGGACAACTCTCCGCATGATCTATACCTATGATCACTGAGCGCCTGCACGCAGCAGCGAGACATGATGAGGAAGGAAGAGGCATCGGCGCGAGAGTCTAGTGCTGCCTCGATGCCTCTGATCAGGTCGTTGGTCTTGAAGACGAGAAGCAGTTGACGCGGCACCTGATTGAGAATGTCAGAGATCTGATTGAAGTACGTGGCGGCGCTAGCTCTTATCATGCTCTCCTGCAACAAAATGACTGAAGTGTATTGAACAACAAGATACAAATAGAGTGCAACTGTCATTCATGATAATAACAGCATGGAACACTACATAGCTACGTTGAAGCAAGTTTAACACACATATTCATCTCACTTTGCATTTCGAAATTTAAAATTTTTCAATCTCTAATTCTTACACTCTACAAATCAAATTTTCGAGTTAAAAGACGTAACGCTAAGAAAAGCTGGTAAAGCTAGGGTTAGCGTCAGTTTCCTCACTCGAAAGCGATGTCAGTGACGGGAGAGTCCAGGATGTAAACCCTGCAGATACTGATCCGCGGTCGAATATCTTACCGATATCGCCACTGGCTCCAGCCAGCTACGTTGAACTTAGCTACGTTGAAGCAAGTTTAACACACATATTCATCTCATTTTGCAGTTCGAAATTGAAAATGTTTTCAACCTCTAAATCTTACACTCAATCATTTTCGAGTTAAAGGACGTATACAACAAGTTATTGCATGATATACACCTACAAGTTATATATCCACATTCTATGACTAATTTCTCAGTAATTTGTAGCAATTTAAAAAGATATCTACTTATAAGACCTTAAGGAAGGAAGATATTAGGAAACTGGAGGCATTGGAAATGTGGATTTGGAGAAGAATGGAGAGGATTAGCTGGACTCAAAAGGTTACAAATGAGAAGTCCTGGAGAGAGTTGGCACAGATAGACAGTTGATAAATGTATCAAGAGATAGGAAGAAGAGATGGATAGGACACATTCTAAGGGGGAAGGTCTATTAAAAGAGGTCATAGAAGGTAGAATGGAAGGAAAAAGAGGCAGGGGCAGGCCGAGATTAGGTTTGTTAGATGATTTAAAGACGCACTCATATGTGAAAATGAAGAGGAAGGAAGACGGAAGACAAAGAAGAGTGGAGGCGTTATGTACCATGGATGCCAGTAGGCAGTGCACTAAGAGAGATACTTATAAAGTGTCAACAGAGCTAGAAGCCTCAGCAGTGCAGTATTAGTTTCTTCAAAAATTCTAATAAGCAAACTCTATAAATTACATATTGAGATGCTAATGCGCTATTGCTGGCCAACATCATCTTCCACCCAACTCCATTATTTATCTTCACAGTAAATTCTCTTCGCAATAACTTTCTGAAGTACATATTATGTTGCTTAAGTATTTTTTTATTATTTTAGACACGAATTTGATATCTCTTTCTCTCTCGGTTTCTGCCAAGTGGCACGACCAATGTACATATTCCTACTCACATGCTGCTTTCACAGTCCTTAAAGAGCACTAAATTTGATTCCTTCACAGAAAGCTATCTCTATCGACACCATAATACAGCCTATAACTCGGGAATAATATGGCTTCTGAGGTGACTTCACGTTGCCCTCATGAGTTCTTGCTCAGTCGTCTCTTACGTCACAAGCATCTTAATACCGGTGCAGTTGATCTATTCTTCAGTGTCTCAGACAAAACACCGGGATATTCAGGTAAACACATTCAGGTAAAATGACTTTAGACTCGACTGTAAGTAATAGCCTATTGTAAACAAGAACCTCTTGTGAGCTGTAGGCTGAGCGATCAATCCCCTGTGAGACCGAGGACCAGGACCTGGCGGTCAGCATGCAGGCAAACAATGGATACATCTTATTCACACCCAACAACTGAGAGTAGCTGCGTATGCCGTCTACGTTAGCCGTTAATACCGACTGCCACAAACCACAGTAGTTAATTCTCACATCGTCTGACAGCGTCTAGAATTAATCAAGTAACCTAACCGATTACACATTAGTATAGATATCTGCATCATGATAGAGAGTCTTTCTCTTAGTCCCGAATAAGACAAACCAACAAACGTAAAACAAAAACTAAGCTAATCCGTCTCGTTGCCTAAGACTTGCGATATAAGCTACAGAGTTGGATACTTCATATTTCTAGTTTTCTTTCTTTCTTAGTACATTAAATAATAATTCATTTTTTTAATAAAAGTGTAGAAATTTACTAAATAAACAAAAATAACTGTAAGAAATTATTTTTAAAGTCTGCACATTATGCCAAACCACAAATAACTATAACATAACTAACAACAAATCGTACACACACCACATCTCTTGGATTCTGTCAAGTGTCAGGCCTAAGGTAAACATTCTTACAGTCTGCTCTCAAGCTCAGTAAAATAGAGAGCAGTCTGCAATCATAAATAAAACATTTAAAATTTACTGCCGATTTCATCACACATCTTCTGCACCACTGATAAACGAGTCGGAACAATCTAACTAATCCAATAAATTAATAATTAAATAACTAACTAATAACAATAGTAAATAATAACTAATAATCATCATCATCATTATCCTTCCATGAATCCTAGTTTAACCAGGGTTAAATAATAAATAAAAAAGTAAGTAAATAAGGTAAATAATAAATAGTTTAAATAATAACTAATAATAACTAATAACGGGTAAACAGGATAGTTTTCTCAGGGATTGACGCCCCCTGCCCGGTAAATGTCAGTCAAAGCTGAGGATGGCATGGAGGGCCCACCTCGTCAAAAAGCATATCCCCCAAGAAAATAATGGTATATCACGACAAAAATGAACGCCCCAGTCCCGTGCACCCCTTAAATGGGGAGGGGGTGGTAAGAATACCACGGCCAGTCGGCACCTTGGGTGCTCCACATATACCATGATATACCAGGAGGACATTCCATGCGCCCCAAAAGGATAAGTGGGGGCACATGGAATGTGAGAACTATGGGAGAAAGGGGAAAGTTAGAAAATGTAAAGAGGGAACTGGAGAAAGGGAAAATAAATGTCCTACAGATGAGTGAAGTAAGGTGGTTGGGAACTGGAGATTTTATAAGTGATGGGTTATATACTCCGCAGGAGATAAAAGGGAGAAGGGTGTGGCAATAATATTGGATAGAAATTTAAGTGAACAAGTAACAAAGATTCTTCAGTGCAGTGACAGACTGATGTTAGTGCGGATCAAAGCAGATCCAGTAGATTTGGTGTTTATCCAAACCTACATGCCTACATCAGCCTCAGAGGATGAGGAAATTGAAGCGATGTACGAAAAAATAGAAGGAATGATTAAAGGAGAAAAAACCACAGATCAAGTGATAGTTATGGGGGATTGGGGAACGCGGTGGTAGGTGAAGGAAGAGATGGAAATGAAGTTGGGGAATATGGTCTAGAAAAAAGAAATGAGAGAGGACAGAAATTGGTTGACTTTTGCAATAGAATGAGATTAGTGGTGTCCAACACTTGGTTCATACATGAGAAGAGAAGGCCTTACACATGGAAGAAACCAGGAAGCACCGGAAACGAGGGAAGATACCAGTTAGACTATATTCTGTTAAAGCAACGGTACAGGAATAGTGTGAAGAATTTAAGGGCTTATCCCGGAGCCGATATTAATTCAGACCACAATCTGGTAATGGCAAAAGTAGGGCTTCAGTTGAAGAAAATACTTTAGAAGAAAAGCAGTAAGAGATGGAATTTGAACGGATAGCACGAGAAAAGAAGTCAGTTTCAGGAAGCAGTGGAAAGAAAAGTTAAGGAAATGAAGGACTACGAAAGAACAGGGGTAAATGAAAGATGATGTCAGCTAAAGGAAGCTATTAAAATAGGTGCAAAAGAAGTTTATGGCTTTCTTAAAGCAAATACAGCTAAAAAACCTTGGATCACAAGCGAGATGCTTGACAAAATGGATGAAAGGAGGAAATGGAAAAGTATTGACACCAGCCATGGCTGAAGGAAATATAGAAGCTTAAACAGTGAACTTAAGAATTACAGACAAAGCAAAGATCACTGGTGGAGTGAAAAGTGTGATGATTTAGCAGAATATGATAGAAGAGGGAGGTCGGACCTATTATACCAGGAAGTCAGGATATTAACAAGAACCGATAAGAAAAAGAAAGGAGATGCAAAAAATATTAGTATAATGGGTAAAAATGGGGAATTGAAGACAGAGCTGGAAGAAGTAAAAGAAAGATGGAGAGAATATGTAGAGGAATTATATGATAAGGCTGGGAAACCAGTTCAAGAGGATTTTAAAATAGAAGAAGAAAATATCATAGAAGATGATAAAAGGGCCCCCGATTTAATGAAGGAGGAAATTTATTCAGCAATTAACAGTATGAAGAAGGGGAAGGCAGCCGGAATAGATGAAATCCCAGCAGAATTCTTGAAAATGTTGAAAGAAGAAACACTCAAAAAGTTAATGGAGGTATGTATGGAAGTGTACAATACAGGTATTTGGCCAGACAACTTTACCAAGTCAGTGATGATTCCAATTCCCAAAGAAGCCAATGCTGTGGTGTGTTCGGATTACAGAACTATCAGCTTAATACCTCATGCATCGAAGATCTTATTAAAAATCGTAAATAATCGCATTCAGTCGAAAGCAGAGATGATACTGAGCAAGACACAATTTGGTTTTAGGAAAGGATGCGGCACAAGAGAAGCAATAGGAGTAATGGGGGTTCTTTGCGAAAGAAGCTTAGAATATGGAAATGACGTTTTTGTATGCTTTGTAGACTTCGAGAAGGCCTTTGACAGGATTGATTGGAAAACGATGATGAATATCTTAAAAAGAATAGGAATTGACTGGAGAGATAGAAGACTAATTTGAACTTGTACATGAATCAAAGAGCAGTAATCAAAATCCAACAGGAATACTCAGAAGAAGGTGAAATAGGACGTGGAGTAAGACAAGGTTGTAGTATTTTGCCGCTGCTGTTTAACATTTACGCTGAGGCAATGATGGAGGAAGCCATGGAAGACTTGGAAGAAGGAATAAAAGTAGGAGGGAATTTGTTACAAGATGTATGATTTGCAGATGACCAAGGAATGGTAGCGGGCAGCGAGATTGGATTGCAGAAGATAATGGATAGGCTGAATGATACGGCCCTAAGATATAGCATGAAGATTAATATAAAAAAGACCAAGGTTATGAGAGTGTCCAATAATAAAGGTGAAGTTAATATCACAATAAATGGTACGAAATTGGAACAGGTAATGAGTTTCAAATATTTGGGTCATACTATAACCGATGATGGGAAATGTGAGACGGAAATATGCAGTAGGATTGCACAAGCAAAAGTGGCCTTTGGTAGTAGAAAAGAACTATTAACAAAAAGTCTAAAAAAGACACAAAGATAAAGATAGTGAAAACTTTGGTTTGGACCACGCTATTGTATGGGTGTGAAACATGGACCTTAAGGAAGGAAGACATTAGGAAACTGGAGGCATTGGAAATGTGGATTTGGAGAAGAATGGAGAGGATTAGCTGGACTCAAACGGTTAAAAATGAGGAAGTCCTGGAGAGAGTTGGCAGAGATAGACAGTTGATAAATGTATTAAGAAATAGGAAGAAGAGATGGATAGGACACATTCTAAGGGGGAAGGTCTATTAAAAGAGGTCATAGAAGGAAGAATGGAAGGAAAAAGAGGCAGGGGCAGGCCGAGATTAGGTATGTTAGATGATTTAAAGACCCACTCATATGTGGAAATGAAGAGGAAGGCGGAAGACAGAGAAGAGTGGAGGCATAACGCCTCCACTCTTCTACCATGGAACTGCCAGTAGGCAGCGCACTAAGAGAGAGAGAATAACTAATGATAATTACTAATAAATAATAACTAACAATAAATAACTAATCTAACTGTCGGACACTGTCAATCAAAATGATTGACAGATTAGCTGAGAGGAAGAAACCTTGTAGAGCCCGTGATCTAGCAGGATGATGTCAGCGCTGCCGCTCTTGTTCTTATGAACCAGTACGTTACCAGGGTGAGGATCACAGTGCACGTAGCCTTGCACAAATATCATCTCGCTGTACAATCTGCCCAGCTTCTGAAGAACCTACGTACAGAAAAAATAGATTTAATATAGTGTATACATTCTGTATAAACAGCTCTATCGGTGTTGCCTTTCGCAGGGTATATCAAGTTCCTTTATCTTATCTCACTACAATGATTTCACAGAATGAAAGCTTGAATCATATAAACAAAATAATTAAAATCTACAAAGGGTAAAGAAAAGAGATTAAAACGAAAGGAATATACAAAGAAGGAAAGAATTTAAAATAAGTAGAAGTTGACAAAAAAAAATTTCTTACTATACAGTGTGCATAATTTGGGTGCATTAAAATCAACGGAACATTTCACAATTTACTGTCATCAACATCATCATCATCATCCTTCCATAAATCCCAGTTTAACCAGGATCGGGATACAAATAAACTGTCTAAAATTCTCTCAGTCCTACACTACACCACCAGCCGATCCCCTGTTTGAGACTTTTCCATTTAAATTTAGCGTAAAAATTCATTATTGGTGGATTAGTGAACATTGACTAGCTGAAAGGAATTAAAACATTTACTTCAATATATGTATTGTGTAACAATTTCAAGAGCTCTGGGCATATACAATTTGATCGTCTTACATCTTTAACATCAAGTCCATGATCAAGAATGTACTGTTTGTCATTTATATGTCCTCCTTCACAGAATTCCATCGTCAAAACTCTCTCAGTCGTCAAGTTCCAGTGAATCTGTGGAACCTAAAACCAAAAAATCAAATTTCTATCTCTCCTAGCATTATATTGAGTCATTCAGTCAATTGTATTACTAAAAATACCAGCATACTTTCAGATAGCACGACAGTTACTAACCTGAACTTTGACATTTAATATGCTCCACTAATTGCAGTGCATTGTAAATATTGAATCCTACTAATACAAATGTGAATAAAATAATCATAAAATTAAAAATCATATATTTTTTATTTCTTTTCCGATGACAGTTTCCAACATAAACGGTAAAATATTAGTTAGTAAATATATCATTTGCTATAAAATATGTCATTCTATCTTAACATATCATATCGTATTCATAAAAAGAGAACTACTGCAGTAAAGAATGTTTAACTGAATAACTAAATAGTTTGAAAGGTCGACAGGGCCACAATATAGCCTATATAATCTAGATTTGCCTCTTGAAACATATGAACGTGATTCTTCATCATATATATATATATATATATATATATATATATATATATATATATATATATATATCTTCTTCTAAAGTATATTTTTTCTCATCAGATATTAAACGCATACATGCATTGTATATTGCTAACACACTAATAGTAAGAACAAACGTACTTAACTTGCAAATAAACAAATAATTATTTGTTTATTTGCAAGTGAAATACATTTGTATTTAACTCTTTAACATTTTTGTTTGATTATAATCAACAAAGGTTATCACAGAACTTAGGCTCTTCTAGTGTAACCTTCTTTTTCTTGATCATTATTTGTTTATTTGCTAGTTATGTATGTTTGTATTTATTACTGTTGCAGTAAGAAAAAATGTTTGAAGGTAAAAACACATCGAGAGTGAAAAAAAATCCTTCGGCATGCTCCTCAAACTTCTGGTGAAAAATACTGCAAAAACTTCAACTTCACGGAAAGTGAATCACACTTATCAAATTTTCACAAATTTGATAAGGTAGCCATGATATTTGATAAGGTAGCCATGATATTTGATAAGGTAGCCATGATATTTGATAAGGTAGCCATGATATTTGATAAGGTAGCCATGATATTTGATAAGATTGCCATGGTATTTGCTAATATCAAGCTTAAAGAGTAGGCAAAGACTTTTTCTTTACTCTCAGCAAATTGTTAACAGCAGAAAATACTGTATAGTTCTAATTGTTCTGAGCTCACCAGACAGTCATAAGAACTGATATAAAGAATGCCCAATGCGAGACATAAAGGTGAGATATTTATTATTATAGTTCAAACTCTAAAACATCAAATGCACCGATACCATACCAAAAATCAGATAATTTGTATAAACATGAACAACGGCCGTCTGGGAAGATGACAGAGAGAGCAGATAAAGAAGAACAAACCCTAAAGAACTTGAGATGAGAGAATCGCTTGGCGACAGTCTCACAGTGTGTGGCCTCACTGATGAAGTTCAGCTCCATAGGAAGATTCTGACGCGTCTCCTCGGCCACCCAGCCAAACTTAAACCCCGGGAACATAAACATGATGACGCGCACCAGAAACTACAACAAACAGCAAAACGCTATTACCTCACAAAAAATCAATACAAATTAATGAAGCTGCTTTAACTCTGTTGTTATAATTAATCGATAGACGACTTGTACCTATAACATTACATATCTTAGCTACGCAATTCATAAAAAAAGATATCTTAGTATATAGATATGACTTACCAGAATATACCAGTGCTGGTTATTCTTACAGAAGCTGAGAGACATAAAAGAATAGATAACTGGAGAAAAAAATACATAACTGGTAAAAGTAGGTAAATATGGGATAGATACAGACGACAGAGAAGAGTGGAGGCGTTATATACCATGGACCTGCCAGTAGGCAGTGCACTAAGAGAGAGAGAGACGAGACAATAGTCACCTCCATGGTGGCCATGTCCACGAAGGAATGAGGCCTGACGGATGGATGCTGAATCTTGACTACCACAGGAGTGCCGTCCTTCAGTGTTGCCTTGTGAACCTGAGCCACTGAAGCTGCCGCTAACGGCTTCTCTTCAAAGCTGCTGAATAACTGAGACACCTAAAAAATAAATAACAACATAGTTAATTGTAACGATTGAATTGTAAAGTTCCCACTGCTGACTTATAGTAGATATATTAAACGCCAGTCTGTTCTAGTGACTTAAGTCATTCCATTTAAATTATTTTATAATGTCTCAATAGCATAGGGGTAACGTCATGAAGTTTTCAATGACAAATCCTGGGTGAATTGAATCTTCGTGGGTTTGATACCCGGCCATGCTGATCTGAGAGTAAAATCTCAGATATTCACTGGACTGGTTATACGAAAAATGGTATAAATTGCCTAACGATATAAACAAGGGGTGTTAAAAGTGATAGATTTCAACATAGTTGATCATTTCACTATAATGCGTCTTCACTTTACTATACTTTAACAACGAGGTAATTAGTAGCAACGACAACAAACAAACCTCTGGTATTTATGCATGGATTCAATACCCATGGCGCTAACACTAGCCGACTATTACAATATACTGCTATACTATATATAATTATACTCATACTGTACTTTACTTTTTTGTGGCCATGTCAGTAAGGTACTCAACCGCGGATAAGTATGTGTGGGGTTCAAATCCTGGGCTCGCCAATCACTGATATCGCTTTCGAGTGAGGAAACTGACGTTAACATTAGCTTTACCAGCCTTTCTTCTTTTTAATTTACTAACGGCGTGACAAGCGTACCGGTTTACCTAGATCCTGCTCGACGACGCTGTAGAGCTCTCTGAGCGGAGTCTGCGGAGCGTTTGTGTGCAGCACTCTCATGACCTCTACGTACTCGTAGGGCACGAGGTACTCGAGTACTCCTATGTGCTGTCCCACCTTTATAAAACATCCGCCATTTGTCTCGCACATCTTCCTCAGTCTCAAAGCATTTCTTCTGTGTATCTGTCAATCAATCAATAAATCAATCATTACAAATACCTCTAAAACACATGTTTTTCTGGGTGGCTGAAGAATGGAGCAACTGTGGACTGCACGTGGCAAAAGAGGCAAACACTACTGATCCCTGTGTAGAGCCAGCGATCAGCTTTGCACAGCTCAGGCCCAGTGTTCACAGACAGTGGCTATCAGTGCACACTGATATCTAATAAGCTATATCCATGACATGAAACATGACATGAGCCCTAGCTACTGATATAAGATAATTAGAAGACAAAACAGACAACACTTATGCAGTAGAAGTCACGTACAGCATAAGTGTACATAGATAGAAGTTAATGACAAGCAATTAAATAGAATAAAATTTAAATTAATGTGCAGCAGACTTCTTCTAAAACTGGCAAATATTTACTGAGTATCAATAAAATCTAAAGCCTAGGTTAGCGTAAGCTTTCAGATCGACAGCGACGGGGAGTGCACTGGACTCCATAGAACCCTGCATTCACTCATCCACTGTTACACAACACACCAACATGTCAACGGCTCAGCCCTTAGATATACACTAATTAGGGTTTAGTGTAAATAGCAAGTTGAGCAGTCTCTATGATTTGATATAAATATAGCTATGGAATCATATATAAAGGACAGTATCTTTCTATAATCAACATCTGCATCCATGTTTAGTTCAGATAGGCCTAGCTGCTATGTTAATTGTGGATTTTTACAGCTAAAATACTAAAGTCTCCATAATACAATTAAGAAGAGTTTATTCTGTTTTAGCTAATCTGGATTTAAGTGTAGAAATATACAGCTACATGTAAATAACAAATTTAACAATCAACATTTATATACAAAAAACCTAAAAAGCAAATGTTTTAAAGTGCTTACTTGTAAACACAAATAGCACTGGATTGCTATTTTACTAGAGAAAATATATGTTCATTAATTACATTAAATAAATATTCACTAACTAAATAAAAGAAATATTCGTAATATAAAATAAATATTCGCTAATTCCTTCCTAGTACAAGGCAGAAGTCTCATACTTGAGATCTCAGCATTTGATACTGATCCAATGTCTCTTCTAAACTTCGCATCGAGTATTTGTAATCAGCGGCTACTATTGACACCTGGAAAATGAATGCACAGCAACAATAATGTAAATATATCCAATACTGAGAAAACATGTATTGAGTAACAGATCGAGTATAATCAAATACTGAGACTATATTCGCCCATTGTTTACTAACATATAAACTTATACAGTTAACTGATCGATACGAAACCATACCAAAGCAATCAATTAGAGTGACACAGTTGACCCTGCGGTCAAATGATACAAACAAAGAAGCCACAACAAGTTTCTTCAGTTGCTGTGACAATATTTCTTCAGACAGTATCAGTTATGACAACATCTTTTGAGATGATATGGGATATGACAACATCTCTTCAGCGGTTATAAGTTATGACAACAGCTCTTCAGATGTTATAAGTTAGGACAACAGCTCTTCAGATGTCATAAGTTATGACGACAGCTCTTCAGATGATACGAGTCATAATAACGTCTCTTCAGAAGCTGCGACAATGTCAGCAATGTTGTCATAGTCCACTCGAGACATCACAGGCATCACCTATGAGTTATTAACTGAATCACAGATCCTGACAATATCAAGCGGTTTTAAACGGCGGGGTTTAGCCCACTTGGTTTAGTTGCGCGTCAACTATCGAAGTTAAGCCACATCAACCTCATTTAGTTCTTTGTGGGTGGCTACCTTGGAAGACTGAGTGTTGACAGCTTAGGACGGAAAAATCCCAAGGTGATGGAAGATTATTCTTAAATCCGCACCGGCTGCAATTGATGGGCCATCGAAAGGCAATGTTTACTAATAACCATGGAGAGGAAGGAGGAAGTGGGCCTTAAACAAGCAACTGTGCTTTCTGAGTCAGTGTGCCATTATGTTATGTAAGAGCTTTACAACAGTCATGTACTTACAGCCAGTGCAGCTCTTCCAAAGCGTACCACACCAGTGGTGAGGATCTTCCAGTCATTGCTCTGTAGTACTACAACTGATCCTGTGACTGTGCCGGCTATCAACCCATACTTCATTACTCTACCAATGCTCTTCAGTATATTCATTTCGCTACAATCTATGTCAAATATAATTATAGTAAGACAGTGGTAGGCCTATGAAAAATCGTATAACGTTTGTTTAGAAAGTATGTGACAATGTCATATAAGTCTAATGTCTCGAATTAAGGTATGAGTTTTATGAGTATGTACTTCAAAAATATACTTATTCTTACTAATCCAAACATTAATTTAAACATATATGCATAGATTTAAGGTGCATATACAATATTAAACATATGTGCAAAAAATAATAAACGCATAAGAATTGCCAGGACTTACAGGCTTCTCACAAATACTAAAAGATTAGTTCAACATTTAACTAGTGCTAAACGAAGTCTATAGTTCATTCTAAATTTATCTCCCGTATGTCCTAGATTTCACTCTCACTGACCTCAAGAGGGCTTTAAAACGTGCACAGTCTGGAAAGATGCAGCAATTATCTTGTCTTAAGGATTTGTTTGAAAGCTGTACAGTAAATTACAGTAGATATACTACACCACTTATACTGGCCATTGTTACATATAAAACTACACTTTTAAACAATAAACGTTATCAATTAATACCCGAAATATACGTGAAAGCTGAATGTTTGCACTAACAGCATCCTAATATTTTATATTTAAAACTGCTATTCTGGGTGAGAAATTAGGTCAATTAAGCGCATAAATGCTGTTATGATCTCTGAAACGTGTTAATCTTACAACAAAAATTGCAGTGGGTACTTTAATCTTTATCTATATGATTAATATATTATTCTTCATTATCGCTCAAGATCAGCTGTTTCATGCAAACTGTCGTTGTTGTAAGTTGCATAGATGTATAATAGGCCTATTATATCTTTATCCTAGAAGTATAAGAAATCTGGTTTATGTACTTTAAAGCCATTGCAATGCTATTTTTTATATTCAATTTGTGATGTATCTAAAGTGATTTGAGAAATTAAAATCTTATTTAATATTGATGGTTGGCTCTGTGGGTGCGGAAATATTTATTTTTGCTGCACTATTACACGTAGTGGCTTCAATTTATAGCACTTAACAAGTAATCTTGAGTTATAATTACTATTAAAATTACTGTAAATTGCTTTGAACTGTACCATAGACAAGATGTGTATTATTTCAAATCGCTAGTTGTGCATTGAGAGATTTTTTAATAAATTGTATATTGTAAATTGATATATAATTTGTAATTTAATCTTAAAGTAAGGTGGGAATAAAAGATGATTTGACGTTTCACTGTAATGTAGCCCAACTAAATGTGTTACATATTTTATTTCTCACCCGTATGTTTGGAATACATTTTATTTGCACTCATGTTTCTATTTAGATGTTTAAATTGACCTTTGTGCATCAAAATTTGTATTCATTTCAGCGTATGTTCATTAGAATTTATTTTGCGTTAGAGTTGCAAGGTTATGAAACGAGAATATTAAATTAAGTAATGAGGAAATGCAAATTAACATGTAATTAGTTTAACCCTCATATATTGAGATATGATTTTTGATTATTGGTGTATTCATTTAAAAACTGATTCTAAGCTAGATATGATATGACATTCAGTAAAAACTAGCACATTATATAAAGCAATAATACAAAATATATGCATAAGAGACATGCATGCATAGCAAACACTCGTGGAGTTGGGTGGAGAAATGCTTATGAAGAGCTTGATTATGATTGGCTGTTGAGCATGGCCTCGATCAATGCTATATTACCAGAGGACAGGCCATATAATTTTAGTTCACTCCTGAACTCTGGCTTCTACAGAATTACTAGCTGAACTTGTCTAAATATAATTCTTAATGAATTATTGCGACAAACTCATAAACTAGTAGATTTCATATAAGTTTCTGAATTTCTGACTGCATTCGTAGGAAGTGCTGCTACTATACACCTTCTATAGATCGGTTATAGTTAGCACGAAAAATACGAAATTTATATTGAAACGATTGTGCCTCACGGGATTGCAGATATTGTGTGGAATTGTCGTCTAACCCTCTATAGGTCGGTAAAGCACGACACCATTTCAATATCTCAATTCATTGTACGTATAAATCCTTGATTGTACAAGAAGCGCCGATTACTAGAGTTGAATCTAGATAAAGCGTTTCCTTGTCAATTCAGGTAGAAATAGCTGCATTGCAACACTCGGTGTTGGCAGTGAAGATAGAAGAAGAAAGTGAAGATAGAAGAAAGAGGTGAAGATAGAAGAAAGAAGTGAAGATAGAAGACAGAAGTGAAAATAGAAGTTTGAAGAGGAAGACAGATTCAGGAAATAGCGAATTTCTACGACGAACACTAATTTTTCTAGTGCCTAATCTAGATAGGTGTTTCTTTCCTAGAATTCAGCTAAATGACTATAATTCTGAATTCTACGGAAAGCGCGATTTACTAGTGCCTGAGTCTAGTTAAGCGTCTTTGCCTTAGATTCAGCTAAACGACTGTAAAATGACACCTCTTGTGTTAACAGTCAGAAGAAAGAAAGAAAAGAAGACAGAAGAGAATAGTACTGAAGTTCTACGAAGAACGCTAATTTTCTAGTTGTCCACTCTAGATAAGCGTTATCCTTCTAGATCTCAGTCAGACGATTGCAGGTCCTAAAATCTATGAAAAGCGCAATTTACTAGTTGCCTATTCTAGTTACGCGTCTTTTTCACAGATTCAGCTAAACGACTGTAAAATAACACCTCACGTGTTAATAGTCAGATAATAAAGAAGAAAAGAGGGAAGTATCAAATCATATAAGCGAGGAGTGCCTTGAAGCCAATAACTCGTTTCCCAATTTCTATCTCGTATTTTAATTGCAAATACAGACATTTAGCTAACTGATTATAAGTAGACTGATTTTATATTTATCGCCTATTTTTAGCATTTTATTAATTCTTTCGTAGTATTCGTTTAATATTATATTCTATCTTTATGTTTAATGTTTTAACTCGTTATACTGCTATCGTGTTTCTTTGTTAATAATAAATCGTTTAAAATAATAAATCACTAGCTTTTGTGTCAATGTTCTAATTTAGTTAGAATTTATACAAATAATTACAAATAACAGACAAATACTATAAATTATCATACATTGAACAAATAAGCATGAGTTCTGTTCATAGCAGCTCCAGTCTCATGGATTTAGCCTCTAACTGGCTATATGAGCAAGAGATCCTTGCATCCTCAAGATTAATACCGCCAAAGCATGAAGAGTTGGAAAAATCGAACCCACGACTCCATTTCCAAACTCCTATAACGGAGAGAGGACTGGAGAACCCAACAATTGGCACCAGAAGTGGGGCAAAAACTGCCACCCAACGGGAGAACCCAACAGAGGTATTATCATAGAGGTGACCTTTATGGTAAGTTCTTTGTTTTTGGTTTCTTCCGTATATAAAAGTAAAAAGTAAACATGCATTATAGTGAAATGATCAACTATGTTGATATCTATCACTTTTTAATACCACATGTTTAAACCAATATATTACCAAAGATATGGAAATATATGAAATTCTTTATTCTATGTATATTACATACATGACAACCGCATGTGTTGACAAAGTTTCCTCTCTTGTTCGCTATTTTTTAGAGCTATGAATGAATGGAACCGAACCCGAACCGAACCCTGAAATCTGGAATTTTGGCCGAACCGAACCGAACCTGAACCTTGACACTGGCCGTACCCGAACCAAACCGAACCCTGATTCTGGCCAATCCGAACCGAACCGAAAACTCTTCTTCGCCAGACTTAGTGAACTAAAACCTCTTAATTATTTTCATCTCAGCTATTTTTCAAAGCCTACATTAGAATACTAAGGAAAATGCTCGACGTTAAAAAGAAATACAAGCGACAATACGACTGAATATATTAAGTTCTGCCTGCGCAATGATATCGTACAGTGTCTAACTGTAAAACGCTGTATATTCTGTAAGCACGTCTGTATATAGCGCTGGTAGGCCTACTTTGAATGTTCAGTTTGTAAAAAAAATAATTTATACTATAATTGATTAGCCTCATTCGCAGGTATGATGCCTGCTGTGGATCGAAGCTACTGTACCTTGAATTCAGGAGTCGTGAACAGAAATATAGTTTATTTGAACTAATACATGCACACACATATACACACACTCAATATATATATATATATATATATATATATATATATATATATATATATATATATACACACACGTATTAGGCATATATTATATATATATATGTATATATATATATATATATATATATATCATACATACATATATAAAAGAAAGAAGAGAGACATGTATGTGTATATATATATATATATATATATATATATATATATATATATATGCTGAAGCTGTTCAAAGGGTAGCTGAGGCGAGGACTACAGATGCGATCGCTCCCCCCAGGACAGCAGGGACCACATCAGTGTCTTGGTTCTAGTTCTGCGCCAGTCAACTTTGATAAATAATGCTGCTGCATATTACAAGCAGCAATTCCTCATCCTTATTGACACTACACTAGTCAGCCTGACATCATCAAGATTCTGCCAAAACAATTTTGTGCGAGAAAGAGCTTTAGAAGCGTGGGTTCTTGAAGGTATTGCTGATCCAGTTCTTGATCAATATCCAGAGTTTGACAAGGCACCATTCTTAGCGTCCAGCTGCTATCAGGAGTTAAACAAGGTGGGGTTCTTTCACCTTCTTTGTTTGCCCTTTTTGTTGACACAGTTTTAGACAAATTAAAAACTTCTAAATTAGGTTGTTTCATAAATTATAACTGTTATAATAGTTTTATGTATGCAGATGATCTTATTTTGTTGAGTATCTCTGTCACTGATCTTCAGAAATTATTTAATATTTGTGACATGGCTTTTAGAGAGTTAGATTTACCAATAAATGTATCGAAATGTCACTGTATGCGCATCGGTCCTAGGCACAATTTTCAGTGCAAGCCATTTCAAATTAGAGATACTTGTATTAATTGGGTGGATAGTATCAAGTAGGCCTATTTGGGAATAAATATTTTAAGAGCTAAATCTTTTAAATGCGATTGGAAAGACAGTAAATGTAAATTTTATACTTCAGTTAACACTATACTGGGGAGACTTGGAACAAAGGTGCATATTGATGTTTTATTAAAATTAATATTCACTCAGGCGGTACCGATCTTACTCTATGGTATTGCGGCCTCCGGTTTGTCATTTTCTGAATTGAAAGACTTTACGTATGTGTATAACAGTATTTTCTTTAAAACATTTAAATCTTATGATAAAAATGTTGTACTGAATTGTCAATGGTATTGTGGCTTCTGGCCATTTGAAATATTATTTGATTTTCATAGGTATAGCTTTTTGAGTAAATTAATTGCCTGTAATCAGTTAAATGATAAAATAGAAGTAGACAATTCTGACTATTTGGATTACAAAGTTTTAAAAAAATAAATATGCATTCCAGACAAAAGATTCACCAGTTGTGACTCGGTTTAGGTTTTGGTCATATTTTGAAAGTCTAGTTTTAAATACTGAATAGGTAAATTTTGGTTTTAACAATTACCTAATTAGTAAGAATTTTAGTTCTGTTTAGTTTTATTTATGATGATAAGGTGTATCTTATGTTGTATCTGTAGGTGATACTTGTTTGTTTTCTGTTACCGTTTTTGTTTACTGCCATGACTTTGGTGAAATAAAGATGATATTTAGCAGTAGGCCTACAGTTGTCGATGTTTTCAAATAGCAATTCGATCATACACCGATCAATCTACATTGAAATCATCACCCATTGAAGTTCGTCAACTGTTTGATGAGGTCATAAATCAAGCTAGATACTTGTTAGTCCTACCTTGCAGCCTCATCTTGCGAAATTGAAAGAAGTTCTGTGGACTGAGACGTTTGCAAACTTACTTTTCTTATTCTCCTATATTCTTATTCTCTCACCCAAGGACGGATTAGAGGAGGGACCGGAGGTATATATAATTATGTATATTCTGTGTATACATCATATATATATATATATAATATAATATATATAAATATATATATATATATATATATTATATATATATATATATATATATATACATATACATATACATGTATATACTGTATATATAGTATGCCTATATATATATATATATATATATATATATATATATATATACACATAGGGCCTATATATACATATATATATATATATAGGCCTATATATATATTTATATATATATATATATACCGTATAAAAGCATAGACTACTGTATATATAAAGACTATATACATAAATACATATAGTACTGGATAGTGCCCTGAGTTCGAAATTACTATCCAAATACACATCCATCACAATATATATACATATATATATATATATATATATATATATATATATATATACTGCATATACACTGTAGACATGTGTATATATTTGTATATGTATATATATATATATATATATATATATATATATATATATATATATATATATATATGCCTACAGTATATGGCATGGGGTACTTGAAATTTGTAAATTGTAATGATATAGGCAATAGTTATACTAGTTAATAACAATTTACATAGTAGGCCCTAATTCTAATTGAATTATATTATCAACAAAGTAGGCCCTAATTTTAATTGCAATTGAAAAAGTTATTATAATTGAAGCACTGCAATTTAAAAATTAACTACAATTGTTCAAATTTAATCATCGAACCATTTGAGACTTCAAGGTCTTCTAGTATTAGGCATCGGTAGTGAAAAGTAATATTGGCCTTCAGTAATCTCTTTTTCATAATCTGTTTTGTTTTGTCAGCAGAAAATTAAAACAGGATCGCATAACGGTCATTTTTGGAATCCTAGTTATAAATGTTAAGTGTCAATAGATTTAGGCTGTTTAATTATTGCAATAGTCCGACTTCAGGCACCAGATCTTATGTTTAAGTTATATAGAAGAGTTGCAGTGTATCGCTTTAGATAGGATTTGTTTCTAATGGATCAACTATGCTGCAGCTGCATCAGTAATTTTTTTCTCATTTTTGTAATTCTCCAGCTTCAGTTGTCGGTTATTTTCAGATGCGGTTCCTCGCTATCACTGACGTACTATGAAAGTCTGTGCGGATACAGAAAATTCAAAAATTAATAAATACACATGCGTTTACAGTTTAT
Organism: Enchytraeus crypticus; assembly: GCA_905160935.1. Classification (NCBI taxonomy): domain Eukaryota; kingdom Metazoa; phylum Annelida; class Clitellata; order Enchytraeida; family Enchytraeidae; genus Enchytraeus; species Enchytraeus crypticus. The sequence continues at coordinate 414,245 of CAJHZI010000466.1, forward strand.
AGAGATTCAAGTAATAATAATTAATAAATTATTAATATTACTCAATATAGTTTTTTAAACTATGTTAAATTAATATTGCAATAAAATTTTAAGCATATTATAGATAGGCCTATATCAAGCAAAGGAATTATTAAGTTAAACTCAAAAGCTAATTTTAACATTTGTATGATTTGTTTTCTTTCTAATCATAATTGGTGCCTTCGCAGAGAGTTCAACTGATCGAGTCTCGAACCCATAAGCCCCTTATCATGAGGCAAACGTGTTATCAATTCAGTCGCTCATGTATACTTGCAGAAAAATAAAATTAGCCTATATGCTTATAACTTTTACTCATAAAAATTGGAACAAAATGTGTTTTTCACATCGCCTTAAGATGAGAAGGCAGACATTACTTCTTCATTTTTAATATAAAACGGAATGCATAAAGCATACCGTTCTTTATAAGGGGATCTAGCTGTAACGAGTTTATCGCTACGGATTGGCGACAAGCTGCGCCCATGATAGAGAGAATTGTCGACCATGACAACATCGTCCACGGGATCCTGTAGCTGTCGTCGTTTAGACGGTTTTGACCTGCTCGCGTCCGGTAGCACATCGCTGTACACAACGTCTGTACAGAATAAAACACCGCAGCGTATAACACGAGTACTTGTAGCTAGAGTGTGTCCAACTCTAGTATGTGTAGCTAAGAAAGTGTATATAACTCTATTATGGGTAGCTCTTGTGTGTATAACTCTTGTATGTGTAGCTCCTGTGTGTATAACTCTAGTATGTGTAGCTCCTGTGTGTATAACTCTAGTATGTGTAGCTCCTGTGTGTATAACTCTAGCATGTGTAGCTAAAGTGTATATAACTCTTGTATGTGTAGCTAAAGTGTGTATAACTCTAGTATGTGTAGCTCCTGTATGTATAACTCCAGTATGTGTAGCTAGAGTGTCTATAACTCGAGCTATACACACTCCAGTGTGTTCAGGTTGAGTACGTGTTAGCTCATAGCAATCATATCACGATGATAATTTAAGCGAAAAACCAATGCCGCTGGTTTTCAGATATCATAACCTTCCGCTACTGAAGAAAGACAGAGGTTTGCTGATTTAAATATAAAAAGAGCATCTACCTGTAGTTCAAGCAAAAGTGGATTACGGCATTCCTTTCTTTAATTATTATTTCTAAAATTTTAAATTATTTTCTTCTCATGTCATGTTTATGGTTCTATTTTGGTAGCGAAAATTTTAGCTGATCCTAATTTGAGAATAATATACCAACATGTCCGAGATTTGTTAATAGCAAAACACCTGGTATATGACCCTTGATGGTACAATTTTGAGGCGCGCACTATTTCAATGTGCCAAGCCCAGTATTTCATTTTTTGTAATCAGAATCATAACGGCAGGCGTGTACCAAGCATAATCACACAGTTAAACCAGAAGAGCACTAACACTTTCCCTCCGAGTCTTCTCCGTCATCCATGTCGGAGTCAGCGATGCTGGCATACAGAGCGCTCACGTTTGCCACGTAGTCATCATCAAACTCCGCGGAGTTCATCCCCATCCTACTGGAGTCGATTCTTCTTCTTCCACTCGGCGTGTCCAGTTGATCCCATGGCTTCTCGTATTTGTCTTCTGCTACGACCGTATTCTTTCCTTAATGTGGAAAAGATAAAAACGAACATTATTAATTGTCCGCTGGGTACGATGTATTGCATGATGCTTTGTCAATTGTTAGCTATACAGTAATGTGCGTTGCTAGCTACTACAGAGTGCTTTGACGCGGCAACAGTGTGCGTTGTATAAGTATACTGCATACTATTTGAAGATCACAAGCTAGCTAGCATTAATTATAATGCAAGTTGTAATGAACACGCCTTGTTCACAATTATTATATTAAGAAATATATATTGTAGATAGAAAACAGATATTATATAGCAGTTATTAATATATTAGGAAATATATATTATAGATCGAAAGCAAATATTATACAGCTGTTATTTATAAATATTAAGTGACGTAGGGTATTTCCAAAGATTTATGATAGATTATATAAGTCGAAGTTATAAGTAGGCCTAGCTAGATTATTACGCTGGGTATTGCCAAAGTGACGCAGCTAACGCGTAAATCGATTAAACGAGAAGTGCCGTGGTTGGCTGAAGTCGATCGCTTGAGTAGTATATTAAGCGGCCGGAGATACAATAGAAACAAGTTGGGGGCCGGGGGCCTACTTGGTTCGTCTGAGTAGGTTCCCAGGAGGGCGGCTCCGATGGGTCTATACGGTGTACAACGTGTAGTTCTCATAAAGGATCGAGTCTCAAATGATCCTTTCCCCTTACTGACTCCCTACGGGATAGGTAAGGGGGCCCCTCAGGTTGGCTAATGTCCCAAGCCGCGAAGGCTAATTTGGAGGCGAGAGAGTTCAGTGTCCCCCTGGGTAGGCCCAGGTAGGAGGCTAGTAGTCCACGGCGATACCCGGGTCGAGTTCGTCTCTGCGGGTATTTGCTAAGCGCCTGGGTCGAGTGTGTCTCTACAGGCGAGGAGGCTGGTAGTCCACGGCAATACTCGGGTCGAGTTCGTCTCTGCGGGTATTTGCTAAGCGCCTGGGTCGAGTGTGTCTCTGCAGGCGGGAGGCTGGTAGTCCACGGCGATACCCGGGTCGAGTTCGTCTCTGCGGGTATTTGCTAAGCGCCTGGGTCGAGTGTGTCTCTACAGGCGAGGAGGCTGGTAGTCCACGGCAATACTCGGGTCGAGTCCGTCTCTGCGGGTATTTGCTGAGCGCCTGGGTCGAGTGTGTCTCTGCAGGCGGGAGGCTAACAACGGCATTGCCTGGGTCGAGTTCGTCTCTGCAGGTATTTGCTAAGCGCCTGGGTCGAGTTCGTCTCTGCAGGCGGGAGTAGGATTACCAATTAGGAGTAGAAAATACGGGAAGAACAATAGTAAAAAGATAGGGAAGAATAAGTCTAAAAAGGTAAAAGGACGTTTCAGTAGGGTAAAGAAAATAAAGTTCGTCGCAGTTAAAACAACCAATCAATTAATTATATACTACAAGTTTGTAAAACTAGGAAGCAGGGTAGAAAATCCAACCGTGATCGCCCAAGATAACGCAGACGCTTCCACTACCGGTTCGGGTCACCACATCACTTCGCCCCGAGAACCACGGATCTCACGAGGAAGCATGGAAGAAAATCAACCATCATCGTCTAAATACATAGAAGACGTGGAGTATGCTTCTACTCCCGACTCGGTCCAGCGTCGACGCTGTGCACCGGGTTCCCGAGAACCCAATTACGAAGTAGACAAGGGGGGTTGGACCTTGGCCTACTTAGTCGGTAACGAACAAGAAAGGCCTATCGAGACGGATGATACGAGGAAAGAAGGATCATTTGAGGACGCAGCACCTCGGTTCCTCCTGACAAGCGGTACCCTTAATAAAGCATTCGACGAAAAAGCTGCCGTCTCGAAGTACTGCCGACCGTCGAGCGGGTCCAGAATAAGACAACCGCTCGAGGACGAACAGGCAGCAAGGCTGTTCGCGACACAAGTTTAGCAAAAAAACATTCTTAGCAATGAGTCGTTTAAATAATACCTAATATTCACATAAAATTGATAGATTAATTTTTAATTTGTATCTTGGAAACATAGAAAAAGCTCCTATTTGAATACATGCAATAAATATTCAGTTAAAACCTTTAACGATTATTATGGGATTCGTTTTGAATCGCTCAATCCATGGAGTCAAGTTGATGCAGAATTTAACATTAACAGAACTCCAATAGTACTTAATTATCACTGAGGATTGAGTGTTCAAATTCTAACCAAGGACCAAAGTAAATCAAGGCGAAAGCTAAACCAATAGTACGCCACTAGCTTGGTAAGTTTGAAAATATGTAACATATTTCTGTTTCCAACTGGAAATATTCAAAATCAAGATTGATTTTTCAGCAAAGAGGTCGAAGATGAATAGAAACAACTAAAAAAAAAAAAAAAAATTACAATGAATACTAGAGTGACGTCATGTGCTGACAGGACTGTTTATTTATTGATTTATAATAAATAAATAGATTTTTGATGAAATTTAGCGTCTTGAGTGAATAGTTTTAGACTTGATTAAGTTCATTGGCGTACTTTTAACTTAGTTCATAGTTCTATGTCATATTGTTAATCAGTTATATAGTTATTTTGTTGAAAAATCAATTTACAGTTTTGACTGTTATTTTACGGTTATAGTTGATCCGTTACGCGTTATTTTATATTGCTTTTAGTGCTTAAATTGTTACAGTTATAGTGTTTACGTTTTGATTGTTAGTTAATTATTGCATATTTGTATCTTTTTATGTAGTTTGCGTATAACTATATTGTAATTTATATTGTACTTTCTGTATTGTTTGCAATTACTGATTTGTCAGTTTTGTAAGCATGTTTCGATCGAGAATTCCGGTTAATTCTCTTCGCAGCAATATTTCTCTTTGCTCTCTTAACATCAGATCCCTCTCTAACTCAGACCATATCATTGTTTTGCATGATTTGGCTGAGACTCACAAGTTTGACTGTTTTGCTATCAATGAAACTTGGCTATCCTTTATAACCACTCCTTCTGAACTGATGTCTACTCTTCCTCCAGGTTATGATATGTTTATTGCAAATCGTGACTCTAGGATATCTGGTGCTAAGGGTGGTGGAGTTGCTCTCCTACTAAGGAAGCCCTTTACTCTACTTAGCAATGACTGTCATAAATTTTTTTCATTTGAAGCAATTTCAGTCACTGGTAAATTTAGCACATGTACTCTGCATGTTGTTGCAGTGTATCGACCACCATCTTCTTCCCCCTATGCCAAACCTTTCTCTCTCTTTTTATCGGAGTTTTCTACCATACTCTCCTTCCTTACTATTTCTAAATCAGACTTGTGATTACAGGTGACCTCAACATTCACCTTGATAATCCTCTTGATCCCTTAACTCAGCAGTTTAATACTTTGCTGTCCTCTTGTAATGCTGTTCAACATGTGAATGTTGCTACACATATTGACAATCATAAACTTGATGTTGTTATTACACCAAGTCTCTCTGCTATTTTTTTTTGCTATTGACCCTTTAAGTGTTACTATTTTGTCTCACTCGCAGTCAGACCATTTTCCTGTTGTATTCACTTATAATCATGTTAAGCCAGATACTATTAAAAATTCACCTACTGTTTCATTTAGGTGTGTAAATAACGTTGATCTTGATCTCTTTTGTCCTGATCTTGAAAATTCGACTTTGATCAAGTCTCCTGCTAATGATCTTGATGAATTAGTAAAACAGTATAACACTACTCTTTCATCTCTACTTGATAAGCATGCACCTCTGACTACCAAGAAGCTTAAGAAGTCTAACCCTTGGTACACTTCTGATCTGAGAAAGCTAAAGGCTGCATGCTGTAGAGCTGAAAGAAAGTGGCGTCATACACATTCAGATTTTTGGAAAACTGTTTCTAATTTGCAACACAAGATTTATCGTACTGCTATTGCTAATGCTAAGAAAGAGTACTACTCCTCTTTGGTCAGTAAGGCTGTGAATGTCAAGAGATTGTGGAAAACCATTAATGATCTTTTACATAGATCTAATTCTCCTTCTCTTCCTTCTACTCCTGTTGAGTCACTGCCTGAACAATTTTTCAATTACTTTACAGATAAGATAAGCAATCTTAGAGAATCTATCACTCCACCTCCTAACTCTACTCCTCATACTCCAGTAGAGAATCATTCCAAGGATGAGCTTTCTAATTTC